>JAZKJV010011004.1:0-292413 GCA_037367405.1 Ottelia alismoides
TGGTTTCAACGTTCAGTCTAAACAAATTTATATATCTTTGTGCATTATTTAGTATAAAATAGCTGGTCAGACACCGAGAGACTGTAGATAATCTGGAAAAGCCGGTTTCTAGGAACGTCACGTGATCTTCATTTCAAGGGGCAAATGGAACTAATGAATTTTAAACTTTAACAGAAAAACTTCTAAAAGTATGACACGCAACATGAGGTGAAACCGATAAATCTGTTAAATGTAAAGTCAAGTTTTGTACAATATAGAGATCCTTACTTTGATCTATTGAAGATTTCGGTTTCTCATCAATTGGAATGCTTGGCTTGTAGGTGCTTTGCAAGGAAGACTGGACTTCATCAAGCCCAATCTCACGTTCTAAAGTGGTTTTGAATTCTCTTGAAACTTCCTACATTTGGAAACACCATCAATTGCGATATTATCGGATTATCAAGTTGAGGACTGTCATAATAATAAGTGTGGAAAATTGTACACTCAATCCATATCTTTTTCTTGCCACCAGAATCATCAATATGAGGTGCGCTTACCTGAAGTTCTCTGATTGTAGGTTGGAAAGCACGCAAAGTTTTACCCAAAGTCCGTGCGACCTACATTTTGCATGAAGAACAAATAAGACATGAATCAAACTTTAAATCTCAAGATGCCGACCGGAATCTAACTAAGCCTAAGATTGGCAAAAGGTGTGCACAAGGGATGCATTGGCCAAAAGTCTGGTGATTTATGCGATGAGGAACTCAAATTTTATACATTTAGCACAACGATTTTCCCATTCGTTAAATATGTATTCTTAATCATGCACCCAAATAGGAAGGTTGAAAAGATACACCATCACCGAATGTATTGTCCAATAATATATGTATATGAGGATGGGGAGCTTGCACCAAGGTGCATGTAATTTTACATGCACCGGCGCTTATATCTTCCACATTTTTTACTTTTTTGAAAAATACCACCGTGTATATTCATCTATATATCCCTCCAATATGTCATTTGAATTTCGTCAGAAACAGAGACTCCTATAACCTCCATCTAGAACAGGTAATTTTAACGGTCTTAGAATTGATGTAATCGGCATGTTCTAGATGGAGGTCATATTGAGTCTCTGTTTCTGACGAAATTCGAATGGCATATTGGAGGGATATATAGATGAATATACACGGTGGTATTTTTCAAAAAAGTAAAAAAATGTGGAAGATCTAAGCACCGGTGTATGTAAAGTTACATGCACCTTGGTGCAAGCTCCCCATCCTCTCTATATATATAGGGTAAAATGTGTATGCCCCCAAGGGGAGCTAACTTAGCTCCCCCCGCCTCATTTTTCATATATTTGTTTATTTTTTTAAAAATAAAAACATGTAAATTCATTATTATATCCCTATATTATGTCATTCAAATTTCATGCGAAACAGACTCCTACGACATCCATCCAGACAGGGTCGATTTAAAAAATCCTAGAACCGTTAAAAAATGACTGTCTGGATGGAAGCTGTAAGAGTCTCTGTTTCACACGAAATTTGAATTACATATATAGGGATATAGTGATGAATATTCCTGTAAGAAATTTTCAAAACAACAACAACAACAAAGCCTTTCCTATAATTAAGTAGGGTCGGCTACATGGATTCTTCGCCTCCCATTCAGATCTATCTTGGGTCAATCCCGGGCTTATATCCAAAAAACTAAGATCCCTTCGTATAGTCTCTTTCCAACACTTCTTGGGTCGTCCTCACCTTCTCTTAGCCGGCTCAACATCCCAACACTTGCATCTCCTAACTGGTGCATCCGTTGATCTTCTTTGCAAATGACCAAACCATCTTAAGCGATTTTCTCGCATCTTATCCTCGATCGGAGCTACACCAACTTTCTTTCTCATTGCATCATTCCGAATCTAGCATTTTCATTTCTGCTACAACCATTCTCTGCACATGTCTATGGTTCACAGGCCAACATTCAGATCCATAGAGCATAGCAGGTCTCACGGCTGCTTTGTAAAACTTTCCTTTAATTTTTAAAGGAATTTTCTTATCACAGAGAAAACAGAGGCTCCTCTCCACTTTAGCCAGCCTGCATTTATTCTATTAGTGACATCTCCATAAATTTCCCCATCCTGTTGCAAAATAGATCCCAGGTATCTAAAAGAATCTCTCTTCCGGATGTTATTGTCACCAATCTTCACCTCAATTCCTTCACCATTGCTTCTATTAAAGGTGCACTCCATATATTTCGTCTTAGCCCTACTTATACGAAATTCTTTAGTCTCCAATGCATGTCTTCAAATCTCAAGCTTCTCATTTACTCAATCTCTAGTCTCGTCAATCAACACAATATCATCAGCAAATAACATACACCAAGGTAACTCATCCTGAATGTGACTTGTCAACTCATCCATAATCAAAGTAAAAAGAAATGGACTCAAAGTTGAACCTTGATGTAAACCAATGTTGATGTCAAAATAGTCAGTCTTCTCAGACGGGGTCCTTACATATGATAAAGCCCTATCATACATGTCCTTTATGAGGTTAATGTATAGGACATGTACTTGTCTCTTCTCCAAAACTCTCCACAATATCTCTGGTGGGACAGAATCATAAGCCTTCTCCAAATCAATAAAGATCATATGGAGGTTCTTCCTTTTAGCTTTATAAGTATCCATTGTTCTCAGCAAATGGATGGCTTCAATAGTTGAACGACCTGACATGAATCCGAATTGATTTTCTATTACATTGGAAACTTTCCGCAGCCTTCTTTCGATCACACATTCTCAAATTTTCATAGTGTGACTCATCAGCTTGATACCTCTGTAATTTGAACAATTTTGAATGTCTCTTTATTCTTATAAAGAGGCACCACGATACTCCTCCAATCTTCATGCATTTTCTTGCTTCGCCAAATAACATTGAATAGATTCGTAAGCCAAGTCAAACCACGCTCACCTAAAACTCTCCATACTTCTACAGGGATGTCATCCGGTCCTACACCTTTCCCAGGTCTCATAACCTTCAAAGCCTCCTCTACTTCCTTTCTTTGTATTCGTCTATAGCTTGCACGATTCAAGTAAATTTCACTACTAGCTAGATCACCCAAAGTGATTTCTCTATTTCCTTCCCCAATGAAAAGTTTATGGAAGTACTGCTCCCATCTAGTCTCTATGTCCTTCTGAGTAACAAGCACATGACCTTCCTCATTCTTAATGCATCTCACTTGAGAAAGGGTCTTTGGTCTTTCTTTCTCTTGCTTTGGCCAACCTGAATATATCCTTCTGGCCCTCCTTAGAGTCGAGATTTTTATAAAAAAAACTTTATAAGCTTTTGACTTAGCTTCGCTTATAGCCGTCTCTGCTTCCTTTTTCGTTATTTTGTAGTTTGTGACAGTTTCCGTTGTTCTATCCATAGACATAGCTTTAAAGCATGCTCTTTTAATTTTTAGTTTCTCTTGCACCCCTTCACTCCACCACCAAGCCTCCTTTTGACCTGGAGCTCCTCCCTTCGACTCGCCTAGTATCTCTTTGGCTACCTTTCGGATACAAGATGATACTGTCTCCCACATCTCGTTTGCACTTCCGCTACAATCCCAAGATAAGTCTTCTAAAACCTTCTCCTTGAAGCCCGATTGCTTCAATGGAAGATTCTACCATCTAGTTCTAGTGATCTTTGGAACCCTCCTTTTCTTTACCAGGCCTTTTATTTGCACATCCAAGAATAACAAGTGTAGAGATAGTTGTTCGTCTTTTATGTTATTTCAGTTTCTTTATGTCCCTCTCATGTAATTTACCCAAGGGCTCTCTCTCTATATAAGAGACCCAAGGGCTCTATGAATGAATCATCTGAGTATTCTAACATGGTATCAGAGCCATAACCCTAACCTAGGGTTCTCCACCGCCGCCCCCCCCCCCTCTCTACCGCCGCCGGCTCTAGGGTTTCGCCCCCCCCCCCCGGGCTCCGAGAACCCCGCCGCCGCCTCCCCACCTTCGTCGGGTCCCACCCAGCGCCGCCCCCTCCCAACTCCGGGTCCCCCAACGCCGCCCAGCCCCTGTCGCCGGCCTCACCTCCTTCGCCGGGCCCCCCCAGCGGCGCCTCTCCTACGCCGGGCACCCCCCAGCGCCGACCAGCCACCGTCTTTCTCAAGTAGAGGCTTCCAAAGCTTCTACTCGTGGCTGGGGTGCCGCCTTCTCCCTAGGACTCGGCGTCATGCTCGATTCAAGTGCATAATCGTCTACCTATGCACTTGAATCCTACAAGGTCTTGGTAGACAGTATTTTCTTGGTCTATCAGTAGTTGCTCTTCTCCGTCATTATGTCAGATCAGAAGCTCGATATGCCCGCCATAGGTGCCTTCAAAGGGTCGGCACCAATCGTCAAAATGGACGGGACAAACTACGAACTGTGGGCGATGCAGTTCCTCAGTCTCATGAAGTCGTGTGGTAAGAAGCATATTCTTACCGAGGATGAACCGCCGGAGAAGACAGGGATCTATGCCTCATGGGAGGCTAATGATGCGTACGCCAAGATGTGGCTCTCAGGTACGCTCACGACGGAGATAGCGAATGATGTCCTTCACCAGCCCACCGCTAAGGCGATGTGGGATATTTTGGCGATGACGTACTCTCAGGTACGCAACGAGACGAAGATGCTCCAGTTGCAGCATGATATATTTACCACGAAGCAGAATGGGAAGCCTCTTCATTCCCTATACACGTCGCTTCGTGGCATGTTCGAGAAGCTCTATAGCACCATTCCGCTTACAGCCACACCGGAACAGCAGAAGACGTTCCGCAACGCCACTATGGTTGGCGTATTGCTCGCTGCCCTAGATCCGGAGTACGAGGCAGCACGTGCTCAGATCCTAGCAGATGCCACCATCCCACCGATGGAAGAGGTTTACAGGAGGCTCAGTCGTGTACCTGTTCCGTCCAATGCAGCGACTACGACTCCGTCAGCAATGGCAGTTTCCAGGGGACGTGGTGGTTCGTCCTCGTTTCGTGGCAGGGGAAGTGGTGGACGTGGCCGCGGGGGTCGCATACGCTCTACGTGCTCATTCTGTCGCCGTACTGGTCATTCGGAGGATACATGCTATTCCAAGCATGGTTTTCCTCCTTCTGCACGAGTAGCTGATCATGTTCAGGGTCCACCAGCATCTACTCCAGATCACAGGTTCGAGGAGCTAGTGGCACGACTTCGTGATATTATGCCACAATCATCATCAGAGGGTGCAGACGTTTTTGATGTTGCGGCTTCGGCGTCAGCTAGTACATCTGCCTCAGCCAGTGCCTCAGGTAGTCCTTCAGTCTCATTTCATAGTCATGACCTCACAGGATGGATTGTCGACTCTGGAGCTACCCATCATCTATGCCGTGAGAAAAATATCCTGCAGTCCTACAGAGCTGTTCAGCCAGGTCGCTCTGTACTCATTGCTGATGGCACTCATTCTCCTATCATCGGTCAGGGGGAGACGGCTTTGCTACCCTCTATGCACTTACAGAATGTGCTACATGCTCCAGAATTCTCTATGAACCTCTTATCTATTAGCCAGATTACACGTGATTTGCACTGTCGTGCTATTTTTGATCCATCGTCTGTTATTTTTCAGGACATACTAACGGGCAGGGTGATTGGTTGTGGTTCTGAGCATAATGGCCTCTATCGTCTCGTTCGTAACTCTTACGCTGGCGTCTCCTTGCATTCCCAGGCCTCCGTATCTCCGTACACCTGGCATCTTAGGTTCGGTCATCTGCCGCTACAGAAGATGCGTCACCTCCTGCCTCAGATCTCTTCGAGTTCCTCTTTTCGTTGTGAAGCATGTCAGTTAGGGAAGCACCATCGGTCTAGCTTCCCCGGTCGTCAGAGTCGGAGCAGTAGCTCCCCGTTTGAATTATTTCATATAGATATTTGGGGTCCAAGTCGTGTCCCGGATCATCAGGGGCACAGGTTCTATTTAGTTGTGGTTGATGATTTCTCTAGAGTGTCGTGGACTTTTCTTCTTAAAAATAAATCTGAAGCAGGAAATGTTCTTCAAAATCTAATTAATGAAGTCCAGAATGTTTTCTCAACTACTGTTAAGTATGTGCGTACTGACAATGCATTGGAGTTCTGCACTCGATCTCTTGCCAGCTTTCTTTCATCTAAAGGCATTGTTCACCAAACCACATGTGCCTACACCTCTCAACAAAATGGGGTTGCAGAACGAAAACATCGACACTTACTTGATATTGCTCGCACATTACTTATCCAGAGTTGTGCTCCATTAACGTTTTGGGGGGATGCTATACTTACAGCGTGCTATCTGGTCAATCGAATGCCTACAACTGTTCTTGGGGAAAAGTCTCCAATCTCTGTTCTCTTTCCAGACAGAGACTTGTTTACACTGACACCTCGGGTTTTTGGGACTGTTGCTTTTGTCCACCGCTTATCTCCGGGGCTTGATAAGCTATCCCCTAGGGCTATCAAGTGTGTTTTTGTGGGTTACTCCAGGACACAGAAAGGATACCGTTGCTATGATCCTGTCCATGACAAGTACTATGTGAGTGCAGATGTTACTTTTTTCGAACCTGTCATGTACTTCTCCCCTGCAGGTGACAGATTGGTCTCCTCCACATCATCAGATTCCAATATCTATGTTCCTCCACCTCCAAGCCTGGATCCATCCTCTACTCCACCGACACCACCACCACCCCCGCCACCACCCCAAGTTGTCCCTTTCACTAAGTTCTACACGAGACGGACAGGCCATGCTCAAGCTACGTGTCAACCATCCAGCACGCCTCAGGTATGTTCTGATGTTAACACTGATGATGGTTTGAATAATGCACCTGTGCAGGAGCTTTTACCGCAGGAGGAGGATCAACCGGTCAGCACTATTTTCGATGACTTGGACCGGCCTATTGCTCATAGGAAGCAGCGAAGACAGTGTGCCTCATATCCCCTGGCCTCTCATGTCTCCTTTCATCGTCTCACTGGGGATTTTCAGAAGTTCGCTGCTGCTGTGTCGACAGTGGAGATTCCACGGACATATCAGGATGCCATGAAGACTGAATGCTGGCGTCTAGCAATGGAAGAGGAGATGCGTGCCTTGCAATCTAGAGGGACTTGGTCTCTTGTCCCTATTCCTCCAGGTGCATCTGTGGTGAGTTGCAAGTGGGTATTTACGGTCAAATATCATGCAGATGGTCGTCTTGACAGATACAAGGCCAGGCTCGTAGCAAGAGGCTTTACACAGACATATGGGGTAGATTATTTGGACACTTTTTCACCAGTGGCGAGACACTCTACCCTTCGCATCCTTCTATCGGTTGCAGTGGTACGTGACTGGACCATATTCCAGCTTCATGTTAAGAATGCTTTCTTGTATGGTGATCTACAGGAGGAAGTCTACATGCAGCAACCACCCGGGTTTGCTGCTGAGGGGGAGACTCAGAAGGTGTGCAGACTTCATAAGGCTATCTATGGCCTTAAGCAGAGTCCTCGTGCATGGTTCCAGAAGCTCTCCCAGCTTATTGAACGACAGGGGTTCAGAAGATCAAATGCGGACCACTCACTGTTCGTCCGGAAGACCCCTAGAGGTACCATCGTTGTTATGGTATATGTTGATGACATATTGGTTACTGGAGATGATGCATAGGGGGTTGAGATAACCAAGTCTATGTTGGGCAGCCAGTTCATTACAAAAGATCTAGGCACAATACGATATTTTCTGGGGATCGAATTTGCAAGAAATGCACAGGGAATGGTGATGACTCAAAGAAAATATGTCACAGATTTGCTAGTTGAAACAGGAATGACTGGATGCAGACCTTCAAGTACACCTATGGACCCGAGTATGAAGCTGTACAATGATGATACCGAGGAGGTGGACAAGAGAAGGTACAGAGAAATGGTGGGTAAGCTCTTATACATCACCATAACTCGACCGGATATTACCCTTGCAGTAAACCGGGTGAGTCAATTCATGGAGCAGCCGAGGCAAGTACATATGGATGCCTTGTACATGATATTAAGATATCTGAAGTCTTCCCCAGGCACAGGGTTGCTATTCAAGAAAGGTACAGATCTGTCTATTTCAGCTTGTGCAGATGCAGATTATGCAGGATGTCCACGGGATCGTAAGTCTACTTCTGGATTTGCTATCTTCATAGGAAGCTCTTTAGTCTCTTGGAAAAGCAAGAAGCAGACTGTTGTGGCGAGATCCAGTGCCGAATCCGAGTACAGAGCCATGGCACAGGCAAGCACAGAAATGATGTGGGTTAAAGCAGTCTTAGAAGATCTGAATGTGGATGTTCCCTTGCCTATGAACCTTCAATGTGATAATCAGGCAGCATTATTTATTGCCAACAATCCAGCCTTCCATGAGAGAACAAAACACATAGAGGTGGATTGTCATTACACTAGGGGCATGATTCAGAAGGGCTTCATCTCCACGTCTCACGTCAGTTCAGAGGACCAGACTGCGGACATATTCACTAAACCATTGCTCAGAGGACCTTTCCAGAGATGTTCTTCCAAGCTGAGCATGATAGATATCTATGCTCCATCTTGAGGGGGAGTGTAGAGATAATTGTTCGTCTTTTATGTTATTTCAGTTTCTTTATGTCCCTCTCATGTAATTTACCCAAGGGCTCTCTCTCTATATAAGAGACCCGAGGGCTCTATGAATGAATCATCTGAGTATTCCAACAACAAGCGATGTTGAGTTGTTAAACTCTCTTCTGGGACTACTTTTCAGTCTTTACAACACAACCGATCTCTTCTCCTCAACGCAAAGTAATCTATCTGTGTTCTAGTTGGCCCACTCTTATAAGTAATTAAATGCTCCTCCCTCTTCTTGAAGATAGTGTTTGCTATGAAAAGATCATATGCAGTTACAAAACCCAGAATGACTTTTCCCTCTTCATTTCTATCCCCAAAACCATGTCCTCCATGAATACTAGCATACCCTCAAGCATCTTCTCTCACATGTCCATTAAGATCTCCACCTATGCAAATCATCTCTCTTTGTGGGATTCCTTGTAAAATCTTATCCAGAACCTCCCAAAAAGCTTGTTTAGTCATTTCATCTAAACCAATTTGTGGTGTATAAACTGAGATGATATTCAGAATTTCTTCTTCAAGCACCAATTTTAGCAAAATAATCCGATCCCCGAATCTTTGCACCTCAGCCACACAATCCTTCAAATCCTTATGAACAACCACTCCAACACTGTTTCTACCCTTATATTTATCTGAATACCAAAGTTTAAAGCATGTCTTCTCGATCTCCGTTGCTATTTAGTCTCTTGAAGACATAGTATATGAATCTTCCTTCTTTCCATCGTATCCACTATCTCCATCAATTTTTCAGTTAAAGTGCCAACATTCCAACTACCAATCCGCAACTTCCTTTGCAAACTCTTTTGGACTAACTTCTTTACTCGCATGCGTCCATTATGCGAGAACCCTTGTAAATTTTGGACTACACCCGAACGGTGATGCAGCGGAACTAGCTTAATTACCCGCATGCATTCCTCATGCGAGAACCCTTGCAAATTTCGAACTACATCCAAGCTGCGATGTAGCGGCCCTTGCCAATTTTTCATTGCATTCGGGCGATGCAACGCGTCGCAAGTAGGGAACGCCCCAACGAAATCTGTATGTTTGCTTAAATCCATGTTGAAAAGATCCGACTGTCATGAGGCAACTTCCTAAATAGTGTTTTAAAAAAATATAGAAAGTTGTCTCCGACTGTTTAGGTTGGCTGTCGGCTACCTAACGCAACCCTCCTCATTTATCCGGGCTTGGGACCGGCCATGACCGAGTTAAGAAATTTTGAAAAAAAATGGGGCGGGGGGAGCTAAGTTAGCTCCCCCTAAGGGGCAACCCCATTTATCTCATATATATATTCTTTTAAAAAAATTATTTTTCCAAAAGCCACCGAGTGGTCATTTGCGGTTAATTATTAGAGTCATTTTTGGGTTATCTCTTTATGTGTAACCATTCAGATCCTTTTATGCAATTTTTCCTTTTTGGTTCCCTACGATTTCATACTATATAAGAAACCCTAGACTCCGTTGAATAAGATAAGGCATTTCATTGTTTCTCCGCATAATATCAGAGCAGCGATCTAGGATGTGGTCGCAACTCTGGTCGTGGTCGTAGTCGTGATCGTGAGTCAGGATGTGTCACGCTGTGGTCGCGGACTTGACTACGGTTATCCATAATGCATCCACTGTCATAACGGGAATCATCCCTCTGAATGTTGTTCGGCAAAGTTTGGCTACTATCCTCACGTCAATAATACCTATGCAACAGATTGTGATGCATCAGAAGTGTCTCCTAATTAGGAATCCATTGGACAAACAAGCCAACTTAGCTCCATTGATTATTTCCGCTTGATGCAACTGCTTTAGACTTCCACTACTACCACTACTGAGATTACTCCTACTGCAAACTTGGCTACTACCTCAAGTACTTTAGCCAACTCCGCCACTGCTTCTGCACCTGCTTGGATTACCGAGTCTGAAGCGTCTACTTATCTGATGGCAGAAGGTAGCCCCTATTGACCTCTTCCCAACCCTCTTCCACTATGAAGTCGGTTCAAGTAGTAAACAAGGCTCATTCCCCTGTTACCGATGTTAGGACTATGGAGTTCTCCTCCAAACTCCAACTCACTAGATTTAATTGTGCCCTTGACTTTTTTTAAGCTTATTTTCTGTTCATAAGCTTTGTGTTGAGCTAAATTACCGTGTGATTTTTATGAGTTTTTTGTTAGGACATCGGATGATGCAGATTTTTGGTGGGGGACATGAGAAGAACAACCTCTATTATCTTGACATCCCCTCTGATGTTTGCTGGTGTTGCATCCATCTCCACTGATCCGTTCCTCTGGCATCTTCGTTTTGGGCATCCCTCTGCCAAAGTCCTCTCCATGATGTTCCCTTACACTGAAGTCTTTCAAGTGCAAGGCGTGTGAGTCTGTAAACATCATCGAGCATCCTTTCCTCCTCGAACTAAGTCACGCCATAGTTCTCCTTTTACTTTAGTCAATTATGATGTTTGGGGACCTTGTCCAAGGTTCAGAAATGCGGTATGCGGTATTCGTTCGGTCATGCGGTCTAAAGCGAGTAAGAGGATATGCGGTGGAGTATACGGAAGTATATGCGGTTTATAATATTTTAATGTATACATAGATCCTATATATAACAAAAGCTAAAGAATAATCATAGGTATATAAATCATACACCCAAAAATTACACACACACACACATATATATCCAAGGAACAAAATATGCTGACAAAAAATATAGTGGAAAATTATATTTGCATATAAAATTTATTAGAAGTAAAAAATATAAAGTGTAAGATTGTTAGTCAATTATTTCATGTTTTGTTTGAAGAATTAAAATGAATTTCATTAGATAGAAAATTAAAAATGCAGACAATTCATTAATAAGTGTTGAGAACAATGGAAAAAAATAGACATGAGAAAAAAAAATCCTAGATTATATTCGCAAATGCAACATATACGAGAATAATGAAAAGATGCATCAATGTAAATGATGATATAAGAGTTGCTTGGAAAAAATTGAGTTAATGTGTCAGCAACATGTCATGTATTAACATGAATCCTATCAGATATGCGGCCGCATATGCAGCCGCATATGCCGCATATGCGTTTTAACCGCATATTGCCGTATATGGCATATGCGCTTCGGTCAAGTGACCGAATACGCATATGCGGCCGCATGGACCGCATTTCCGAACACTGACCTTGTCTGATCCTTACTTTGAGTGGTCATAAATATTTTGTGATCTTTGTGGATGATTATAGTAGATCTTCTCGGATCTATCTATTAAAGGAATGGTCGGAGATTAACAAAATTGTCAAGTCTTTCTTTCAATTTATCAGAACATCCTTCTCTACTTGTGTCCAAACTATATGGATTGGAATACTCTTGGGTTTAAACAACGTGTTTTGGTATCTTTCTTTGCCCCTCGTGTAGGGATGAAAACGGTCGAATACGGATAAAAATATAGGTATAATCATATCCTTATCCATTTTAAAATACGAATACGAATGTGGATACGAATATTGATGAATGTGAAAAATGTGTTACCATCAAGGTTCAGAAATGCGGTATGCGGTATTCGTTCGGTCATGCGGTCCAAAGCGAGTAAGCGGATATGCGGTGGAGTATACGGAAGTATATGCGGTTTATGCCGTTTATAATATTTTAATGTATATATAAATCCTATATATAACAAAAGCTAAAGAATAATCATAGGTATACAAATCATACACCTAAAAATTACACACACACACACATATATCCAAGGAACAAAATATGTTGACACAAAATATAGTGGAAAATTGTATTTGCATATAAAATTTATTAGAAATACAAAAATATAAAGTGTAAGATTGTTAGTCAATTATTTCATATTTTGTTTGAAGAATTAAAATGAATTTCATTAGATAGAAAATTAAAAATGCAGACAATTCATTAATAAGTGTTGAGAACAATGGAAAAAATGGACATGAGAAAAAAATCCTAGATTATATTCCCAAATGCAACATATACGAGAATAATGAAAAGATGCATCAATGTAAATGATGATATAAGAGTTGCTTAGAAAAAATTGAGTTAATGTGCCATTAACATGTCATGTATTAACATGAATCCTATCAGATATGCGGCCGCATATACAACCGCATATGCCGCATATGCGGACGACATATGCGTTTTAAACGCATATTGCCGCATATGGCATATGCGGCCACATGGACCGCATTTCCGAACACTGGTTACCATATCCTTGAAAATGAATATGAATGTAAAATGAATACGAGTCGGATACAAATAATAACATAAATATTTAATAGATTAACTAAAATATACATGTTTAGGATTATTTACACATAAAATAGATATACATGATATAGTAGTTCACATCAATTATATCAACAATGGTGAATGCAATCATAAAATGATGTTATGCACAATTATAAATAAATATATTATTATATTTAGAGGGCTGGGAGGCTGCACCGGCGGGTGTAGCTAACTAGCCGCACCCGGCCATTTTTTTCTTTGATTTTTTGTGTTTTTGAAATGAAACCTAGGGGGATTTAAATCACTATATATCACCATGATATCATACCAATTTCAACTAAATTCGACGTTTCTATCATCTCCATCAAGGCTATGACATTTTAACGGTTTCAGAATTATTGAAATTGACCATATCTAGATGGGCATGCTAGGAGTGTTTGTTTTGCATGAAATTTGAAACACATATTCCACACAATAAACTAAGTAAATCCCCATAAGTTTTTTTCAAAAAAAATAAAAAACCAATGAAAAAAATGGCCGGGTGGAGCCAGTTGGCTGCATCCGTCGGTGCATACTCCCTTTTCTCTTATATTTATATACGAAAACAAATATATGAATACGAATGCGAATATTAGTGAATGTCAAAGTGATATCTATATCCACATCCAATTTAAAATGAATACGAATACGAATGTCAAAATACGTATAAAACGAATACGATAGCGGATCGGATACGAATATATTCACATTCGTTTTCATCCCTACTCTCAGGGGACACTTCATCAGACTTCTTGTCCGTATACCTCCCAGCAAAATGGGATATCAGAAAGGAAACTTCAACACATTGATATAGCACGGCCTTTACTCACTCACATGAAAGTATGAATTTTAACCAACGGACACCAGCTGATAGGTGTGGGTGGATCGGACAAATAATAAACTCAAATAAGTACAACGTTATGCAATACTTTCAATTACAAGATAATCAATCAAATCACAAGTGCACATGTATTTAACGTGGAACCCCTCCTGGGTAAAAACATGACAAGAATCACCCTACTCGAGCTTTCAACCTGACCCACACAGGTCTTCTATTAACATGAGTTGCTTATCCGTGCAACCCAACTGTATTATAACCTGAGTTGATTACGCGGTCAACTCAATCTTGAATAGATAACAAACCTAATAACCTCAATATCAATGCAAATATGCAAAGAATAATATGAGGTAAAACTAAAATGATCTTACAGAGCGAGGAGCGGGCTCGTAAGATTAATCGTATAACTTCAAAGCTGTAAGCGTAAGAACATAGTAAAAAATAACTTTTCGATATTTCTCTCAGAGTAAAAAGTGGAAAATAGAGAGAAGAGAGCTTATTGTTCGTGTTATGTATTGTAGAGTGATGTATAAGGTCTTATTTATATATCTAGAGTACCCATAGCCATTGGCTTTATAAAGTAGCTGTTGCGAACAAATCAAGAATGAAACCAGCTTTAAAAATCTTTCTGAAATGAAATATGGTCGATCATGATACAAAGGATGATCAATCAGAATCAAATGATTGATAATGTGTTTTTAGATGATTGATCAAAATCAAAAGATGATCGATCAGAAATCAAAATTAATCGATCAGAATATAATAGTTATAATTCAAATACTGATCGATCGTGAAACGAGGTTGATCGATCAGGTTGGAATCGTCGATCGATCAGCTTGATTCTTTGACCTGAAAGTCAAAGTCAAATGGTTGAAATGCAATATTTGAAGTCGTTTACAATCTAAGACAATTACAAGGAGAATGACTCAATAAAAGAAAATATTTTGTTTTCTTCTTAAGCTTGAGATCCTTTCCTTGAGCTTGATCGGGAGTTCATTAGCCTCGAACTCCTTTGAACTTCTTAGCCTTTTCTTCACTTAAGCTTGAGCTGCTCAACTTGAGCTTCTTTTTGGTCCAGTAGCTTTCATGCTCTTGATCTAGCTATAAGATTTACTCACATATTTTATTATCATCAAAATATGCATGCTCATGCACTAACAAACTCCTCACTCCTCTTTTTTTATGATGACAAAATATTTGATGTGTTTGCAAAAATAATGTGTTTTTTTGAAAGAAAAAGGGCATGTACCGTAAAGGTGCATGCCCAAAAACTTCACCATATATCACCAAGTAAATATTACATGCCTAAACGTATTTACAAACAGCTACACCGGTTTACTGACTCCAACTCACTACTAGTGCGTTAGTATGCGCTACTACATTTTCAACATAAAAACGATCCTGACGAAAAATAACACCATTTTTTGCTAACTAAATCGCCCAGATTGCCTCCACAACCTTTGATCTATCCATGTCCGACCCGGTCCATCCCGTACCAATAGAACGTCAGAAACTCTCAACAGTATCAACCTGCACCGCCTGAATCCTGAGGTATGCCGAGCTCTCACACTTGAAGAAGGGATGATTCACTGCTTCCTCCCTGCGTCTTGGGTACTCAACATCAGTCCTCTGAATTAAGTGTGTCAGTTTCACCCTTATCAGAAGTCTTCCCCTTCTGAAGATCCACAAGAAAACCTTCACTCTGCTACGGACCGTTTATTTCCAGATACACCTGCAGTCAGCCTCACAACCCCCAGGGTCAAACGTCATGGACCCCCTCAAGGCCCTATATGCCTTCTGAATCAAGAAGGATCCATCACGTCAAGTCCAATGATCCCGACCTTGAGTAGGACCCCACGCATCCTCAATCTCCGAAAGCATGGTCATGAGCTCCATCATACGCTTCTCAGAAAGCTCGGATCTAAACCGTGGGAAGAAAGAATGCCCATCCCAGGTCTTAGTAAGTGTACCACTTGACTGCTCCGCCAACGCCCTCAGCCTTGGAAAATGCATGTCTAAAGGTCCATCTTCACTCCAGTTATCCATCCAAAACTGGAAGCCAGTTCCATCGTCAATCATCGGTCTCATCGAAGTGTGGATCTCCTGTGCCACACTGCAGAAGCCCCTCCAGAAGTAGGACGACATGCCGCCGACGACACCATTGTAGTCCGATAAAGAAAGTCCATGCTCATATATCCTCTTAATAAGCTTGCATATCAGACTATTATAGTCGCCCCAAATACGAGAGACCCACCGGCCAAGCAACGCTTTGTTCACCTCCTCCAACCCGCGAATGCCCAGACCCCCGTCCTCCTTTGGCACCGCCACAGTCTTCCAGTCCACCAAAGGAAGACCCCTAGACTGAGCAGAGGAAGAGCAGAAGAAGCGTCTCATGACGGTCTCAAGCCTCCTCCTCTGCATCAGCCTCGAAGATAGGTAGATCCTATATTAACATACCGACTTCCACCCCGCCAACTTCTGCTCCATCTTCTCAATCACAGATAGCCACTCGACGACCTTATCATGCCGGCCACCAGACAAACACCAAGATATCTCAGCGGCAACTCCCTACGCGGTGAACACAATCATCCTGCACATAATCCTATCTCAACCTCAACCATACTGAAAGGAACAAACTCTGAATTCTCTCTGTTCAGCCTTAGACCCGAAACCTCCCCAAAAATGTCTAGGACAACAGATAGGCCCATACAGTTAGCCGCCCCACCCTCAGCAAACAGAATTGTATCATCAGCATAATTGAGAATGAGTATAGAAATCTCCCCCTCACATACCCCTTACAGAAGTCACCCGATACTGCCCGATCAACCATGATCGATAGAGCATTGGAAACAAGGACGAACAGAATCGATGCAAGAGGGCATCCCTGATGGACACCGTGTTGTGGCTGGAAGAGCCCCCCCTCGGTTGCTCATTCACCAACACGGCGGAAGAGGTGGTCGTGATGCATCTCTTCATCCACAATCCAATAGTCTAGGAATCCCCTTATGTTCAAAGACGCCCAAACGAATTGTCAGTCAATGCAATCATAAGCCTTCGAGAAATCCACCTTCCATAGAATCCCTTTCATTTTCCTTCTACACCAGTCTGCCACAACCTCAGATGCCAACACCACGTTTACCATGAGTTGCCGAATATGCAAGAAAGTAGGGGTGCACGTGGATCGGATAAAATCCGTAATCCGATCCAATCCGTTATCATTGGATTGGATCGGTTTGGATTTATAAGTTCAATGGATTGGATCGGATTGAAGTTTTACAAATCCGTTCATTTATGGATTGGATCGGATTATTATCAAAATCCAATCCGATCCGATCCGTTAATCCGTTAATAAATAATAATATATACTACTTTATTTATTCTCAATAAAGCATATTATATAGTACATTTTATTTGAAAGCTATGTGTAAATATCCAAGATAGTCTCTTTATAACTCAAACCTATTCCAATTCAAGTTTTACCACACACAACTTGATGGAAAACCCCTTATCTCACCCTACTTGTCGGTTTAGAAAAAAATAATACCTACCCGCAATGTCCTTCATGCCCTTCCAATTTTTCAAACGAAACATACTTCTAAAAATAATAATACATAAACTTAAACCCACTTAGGACCCATTACAAACAAAACACTCACTTGCATCGCACACATCTCCACCCTCAGGTGCACACATATCGTCCTTGTCCTAGCTGTGCGCATACGCAGCCAGATCTTCTTTGCGCATGCGCAATTAGCTTGTTGTAGTTCATATTTTATATATACAAACTTGCAATTTTATTCAAAGTCAATATGATTCTTCTATGATTTCTACGGATCACAAGTATGTTATTTTTATTTAGTTATATAATGATCGGTTGTAATAAATTCATAACAAGCATATATGTTTTGCTTTTAAAAAAAATTAAGTCAAATTGCTTTCTAAAAATTAAGTATTCTTTTCTTTACATTTATCCATAATCTCTATTTAGAACCATGATTCGAACGTCGAGTTCGGATATGCTACAAACTTAGTTATAGATTAGGTGAGCACTAAAAATCCGAACCAATCCGATCCAATCCGTAATCCGGTGTATTGGATTGGATTGGATTTGCATGTTTAATGGATTGGATTGGACAGGAGAAATAAAAAATCCGTTATGTGTGGATTGGACACGGATTAAGCCAAAATCCGATCCAATCTGATCCATGTGCACCCCTACAAGAAAGCACACTGAGATGGTGAAATGAGCTTATTAACCACCCCCCTTAGCCAATTGGCCATCACCTTAGCCACAATTAGATATATTGTATTTGATAAGACAATCGGTCTGAAATCCTCGACTTTCATCGACACGCCCTTCTTTGGCATAAGGAAAATGAAAGACCGATTCAGCCGATCGAAACCGTAGTTTCCCTCCTCAAAGTCTACAACTACATCCATCACGTCCTTCGAGATCAAATCCCAAAACTCCATGTAGAAAAGGACCAAAAATCTGTCTGGTCCAACGCACCCATCATTATTTAGACCGAACACAACATCACACACATCCTCCATCTGCACCTGCCTCGTCAATGAGATGACATCCTGACCTAAAACAGACGTCACCTCCACCCCCAACCACTACGAGACAATGCTCACACACCTTCTGCTCATGCCCCTGAAGTAGTCTGTAACCGCTCCTATTACCTCCCTCTACCCTTGAAACTCTTCACCTCCAACCTCCATTGAGTGCAGCATGTTCCGCTTCCGCCGACCGCTTGCCACATTATGAAAGAATTTGTGTTGGCATCTTCTTTCAACCATTTCGGGCACGAACGTTGCCTCCATTCACATTCATGCCTTCGATCCTCCTCTTCCAGATTTCTCTGAACCGCCCCTCGGTTCAGAAGCTCCTCCTCACTCAGGTCCCTGCCATCCTCCAATTGGTCAAGTCTCTCCACCTCCTCCTGGGCATGACATCTTCGCAACCCACGCTCAGAATGACTCTCCCTTCTAAAGATTATCAGCCTCTTCCTAAGCTCCGCAAGCTTAGAAGCAAATCTCACCGTTGTCGATCCAACCATCTCAAGCTCCGACCAAAACGCGAATTACCATATTTTGGAAACCTGCCTCCGTCAGCCAACACCTTTCAAACCTAAAATAAGGCGACGACCCCCTGCCACTGCAAGTGTCGAGGCACAGGGGGGTATGATCCAATCTCGAGCGAGGAAGCGATGTCACGCTCGAGAGGCGGAACAGTTCCAGAGCCTCTGTTGATAGGAAACGGATCGATGCGCGACCGAGATGATGAATTTCTCCAAGTATACTTGTTATTTGTGGCATCCATGACCTCCAGGGCGAGGTACTCCACCACCTCTCCAAACAGCCAAGATTCCATGTCCCGTGTACCTCTCCCCCTAGGCCTATCTTCCGCATACAAGGTGACGTTGAAATCCCCTGCAACCACCCAAGGCAAAATTGGGAACCTTGCTCTAATCACACACAGCTCATCCCACATCATAACGTTTGTGGATGCGCCTGTCAGACCATACACAGAAGTGATGATGAACCCGGAGTGGTCACTCCTGTTCTCCAAGACCAAAAAAAAACAAAGTGGCTCAAGATCGCCTCATCTATCCTATCAAGATTGTCTTCTCCACGACAAAAAAAACAAAGTGGCTCAAGATCGCCTCATCTATCCTATCAAGACTGTCCCCGTTCCAAGCAATGGCGATCCCTCCCGAGCTGCCATTCGCCAACACATAGCCAACACATATCTGAATTCGTACAACTGAGGGCCTGAAATGGACCCCCACCTGATGTTGTTCCATGAATCAACCTTAGTTTCCTACATACAAGCAACATCAATCCTCCCCGAAGCCAACAGTAACGCAATTGCCAATTGCTTCTCTGATTGGCCCAAGACCCTCGCATTCCATGTCAAGATCTTCATTGGCCGTCCAAGGGGTCTACTCCTGCCAACAAAACACCAACTCTAAGTGTTATCTCCTGTTCGAAAAGCTTCTTTGCCTCAACGGCTTCTGTTCCTTCTGCTGTGACCACCACCTGATCCGTTGAGCTACAAGTAACCGTCTTCTCTATCTGCTGTGACGGATTTTCCACGCCCGCCTGCCCTCTTACCACGACCTCAACCCTTGTTGCCAGGGTATCGACCGCCTCAGAAGCCCCCATCTCACCGCCCATCGAAGCCCCTTCAGTCCTACCGCCATCTCATCGCCTTTTGTTCTCATCTTTCACATAGCCGTAGGAGCGTCACGCAGCCAAACAGGCCCATTCCCCGGTACTGCAGGCCATCCCCCATATCTCCCCTCGCCCTCCTGAAGATTAATGGTCAAAGAAGCATGAAGGAGGCCTCTAGACACCTTATTCTCCCCCTTGAGCCGCCGAAAGGTGCATCCTCAAGTGAGGAACCACCACGTCCCACGAGTCACCATGGAAGGTCGTATCCCGATATATCGGCGATATATCGGTAACGACAGGTCACCGATATATCGCCGATATGTCCGATATCGGGTATCGACAGGCAAAAAAGGCGAGCCGAATCCCGATGTCGGCGATATGGCGTCGATATATCGGTATCGGCATGGTACCGATATCGATACTGATATCAATATGTCCTTCCATGCCCACGACAACTAGCGCCCGACGCTCCGGGGAGGTGACTAACCCCTCAAACTCCGAGCCAGGTGTTTGGGGGGACCCCGACGTCATCCTAGTAACAAGTTGCAATAGCCCAAGAGGCTTCATCGCCCCCACTGAGGCCCACCTAGGGCTAGGATCCGACACCGGGCTACACCCCGCCGAAGGAGGGCCCGACGAGATCAACCTGTTCCAAAGAAGATCTGTGGTCGACCCCAACCTCACTTCCATCGGGTTCGACCAATCCGTATGGGCCCGGTCAGACCTGTAAAATGTCATGGGCGCAGGCGCCGCGCAATTAGGTCCGACCCGCGAGACCCGACAGATAACCCCATGACGCAACAAGGCCGCACCGCTCCATTTGAAACCACCAAGTCCAACTCGACTCCGAAGGTCGCACGCACAGTCGCTTTGACTCCCGCCGCTTCGACTCCCGCAAACTCAATGGTCGGGATACCCTGACAAAGCCGTTGGGTGGCACGCCTCTCGAGGCCCTTCACCTCCCTAGACCCCTGGTCTTCATCGGCAGCATCCGTCGACCGCAAAGGACTGTCGCCTTCCTCCAGCTCAGCCACTGTAATATCCGGGAATTTGCGTAAACCCGAACTCGTCCGATTTTGGGTCTAATGAACCCAATAAAATTGACGGTCAATACTAAACAACCTAAAACGACCAATTAGTAGTGAATCAAAAGTCGTTCGGACGAAATCGACCAAAAATCGGTCCCTTCGTAATGCGTGCCGTGAAAAGCCGCGACGCAAATTCGGAAACCGCGAAATAAACCGAGACCATCATGAGATCCGATTCGACGATACGAGACCAACGGAATCGACCGATTGTCAATCGGAGGTCATATGTTATTTTTAAATCGCAAAATTTAGTCTTAAACAAAAACGTATCCGAAAACTTCGGGTATTCAAAACCCAACCGAAAGAATATCAATATTATACTCATATTGACCGTCATTTTGAGACGGTCAAAACAAGATATCGTGCGTCAAATTCCGAGACCCGAGGTGTGAATACGATGAACTTTTGTATATCAATAAAAAAAAGAAAATAAATAAATAAAATATTAATCTCTAATTGTAACAACAGACCACGTTATTTTTTTTTTAAAAAAAAACTTCTTTTCTCTTTCTATTCCACGTAGGGTGTTTTTCTACACTAGGCCGAGGTATAGACCTCTTCTCCATCTATATATATCAACACATTCTCTCTCTCTATATCCCCCAAATCCCAACGAAAGGACTCCCCATTTCCATCTCCTTCTTCGTTTCCAATTCCAGAAGAAAAAAAACCCCAGCTCCCTTTCTGCATGTTGCTGTCCCCTGGAGTCTCAAGAATAACCTGGAGTGTTTCTTTTAGCTCAAGATTCCAGCCTACGTGATTTTCATCTTGGAAATCTGGAGAGGTACCATCCCCAGCCTATTCTTTGCTGCCATGCATGAGGTTTTACCCAACATTAGATCTCAAATTTATGTTTCTTATTGTCTAATATGAGGATGAAAACTTACTTTCCCTGGAGTTTTCAATTTAAAAGAAATTTGGACTTCCCCTAGGGTAATTATAAGGTTGATTCAGGATTTCAGAAATTTCCAATAAATATACAATTTAGCATAATTGGAGTATGTGAATATGGAGCATGTAGTTCTAATCATCTCATTTTTTTGGTCAAAATTATAAAAAAGTTAAATTCTTGATTTCCACGAACTTATTATAAATACAATTTTATATAAATGGAGTCCACTTTATACAGGTGTAATGTACAGAGATGGTCATTCATTGCACGCACATTTTCTACCGTGAATTTTTTTTTTTGATTAAGTCCACCAATTATACATCTATACCTTTATGTATCATCAAATCGAACTATATTAAATATAGGTTAAGTACATAATCATATTTTAGCTATTGATGTGTAACAGCTCTTATAAGTATGAGTTGAATATATATAAGAATATAGGCATGCATTTTTACTTTCGAACAAGTAAGATTAGGAGAAAATAGCACCATAAGAAAAAGCTGCTATGTTATTAAAGAGAGTTATGCTGAGGTTTATTATATCGGATTGAGACTATTAATAGCCTTAGAGCCTTGAATATCATGTCAGAACAGTCCTATCTAATAAGGAAAATATTTTCCTGTATCCTCATGATTTACATGGTTCATATTAAAAAAATATATATATAATAAATATAATAAAATGAAATAACATGGAAACTTGTTATTGAGGCATATTTCTGCATTTTACTATTTTCTGAGTGAAATTAGTAAGTATCAGTATATCCAATTAACGCATAGTAATCAATGATAATATGTCTTATTCTCAAGTTAATTTCCATACTAAATTTAGGACTCCTTCCAGTTCTTAGAATGAGGACCTATAAAGTCGTTCATAGTACTAGTGTATTTCCATTAAAGTAGAAAACAATAATACGTTAATAATCATGGTGTGCATACTATTCTAGAGGCCAAATATCAGAACCTTATAATCACATCCTATGGATTTTATGTCACAGTCTTACAATTAAATCTCTATTATTCCATATCAACACAAAGGATAGTCACTATCTTATCTCAAAATATGTTTAACTTCAGATTTTCGTTTTAGTGAAATCATTTAAGGGTCTCTAAATATATATAATACTATGACATCTACCCAGAATAGAAGTACCCTATTGGGGGTTGACATAGAATTATATAACAGGAGGATTCTAGCTACATAAGTCATCTCAGAAAATTTAAAAGACTCCCAGTAATATCATTTGGCAGTCCCTCGGATTTTTGTCAGGAAATTATGTTTGAATATGTAAACTTTAACCGAATTAGGAAGCATAAATGACTATAAATGGGATCTCAAACATAAATAGATAAATGAAAATTAATAACGCCATATTATTGAGAAGAGGCATTGACCAAATAACTAGATCGGCTAAGTTACTCCGAAGAGAATAGGAGAGGATTGAGAAATCAAATATGCATGGCAGTGACTCAGAAATGACATTTAATATTGTGCCGATCATAGTAACCCTTACACCATGATCGTGCGAGGGCGCGGTGACCCTCAACTGGGCGGAAGAAAGGAAGCCCAGTTTGGGCAGCGGCCGCTTAATGCGCGGGTCTAGGATCCCAGTCTTTTACACGGTTTTTACGCGAGCTCGCAGTGTTTTTACGCCTTCGTTGGGATCCCGACTTTAGACCATTCCGCTAACCCTGTCTTTTAGGATACCCAGGCGGGGGATCCTTGGTTTTTAGTTTTTACGTACGAGCTCGTCCGCCCGTACTAGTCGGGTTGTTTTTCTAGAGCGACTTTTCTAGGGAGTCTCTCTCACCCGTCTCAGTGGCGTAGTTGGGGAGTAGACCTATCCCTCTATTGGACCGCGCTTCCAATTAGAGGGCGAGACGGAAGAGCCATTTGCAGGCTTCTTCACCGCTTGAGTCATTTCGCCAAACAGACTTGGCGATTCTGTATCTAAATCATCCATATCTACATCTACAACATCTGGAGCTATATCTGAAACATTGAAGTTAAGAGTTTGAGAAGCTATGATCAAAAGACCATTCTATCTACCCAAGAATTTAAATAAATAGATCTCTACAATCTCAACTTTTCCAATTTTTTTTACCAATATGATCACTGAAGAAAATGATATAGGCAATTACGCTCATACACTCATGATTACGAGCTGCTATATAAATATGTTACATATGGGAAATGCCGGGTTCTGGGGAAAATCATTAGAAACGCATTACAAACAAACCCCTTTTTACTTACGCAAGTAGATGTAAATTTTTCTGGTACCACCTTTCTACTTGCCTGCTTTTGTACATATTAAATGTCCAGTTATTTTTATATATTTTAAGGAGGTACCAGCAACGGCTGACGCCTCTTCTTTCCTATTTTGTGTGCGGCAGGCAAACAGCCTGCAGCTCAGTAGATACATGCTTCCAGGAGATAGAGTTTATACCCGACGGTATGAATTACTTTGTCTCAGTTTTTGTTCAGATAATGATGTAAATGTTATCTCTTTTGTATCATACTTTGGGATGTATGTTGTAAATGGAAGATCATTGTACATGTTGAAAACTAATATGAATATTAATGAAAGGAATTTTGGTGCCATATTGTCTCTTTTACTTGTGGTCATGTGTTGAGAATGAATGTCATAATTGCGCGAAAAAAATTTTCCCTGTATTTGTACGACTTGTGTGATTAAATGTGAATGATATATTGCGAATTGCGCGTAAACGGGTACCCGGATCCTGAGGGGTTCACAGCCACCCATAACGGGAAGAGCTTCCTTCCGACCGGAAGCAAAACTCGTAAAGGAGCTTGCAGTCGTTCACCCCTCATGTAAAGAACCATCTCCAAGCCTTCCGTCGGTCGCAAACCGAAGCTGAGAATCTCCATAACCTCGCCAACGTGTTCGAGTGCCCCACACAACATCTCTAGACTTCAGCACCTCAAGGGAACACCGGCCACAACGGCCTTCCAGGTTGATCCAAGAAACTCGACCCCACTATACTTGAGGTGCGATCGCCTCCAGGCGGTGCGCCCTCTCGACTCCGGCGGCAAGCCACACTCCAAGGCCCCCGCAAGAACCTCCTTCACCCCTACCATCGAAAAACCTCTTATGCAAAGCGGACCCTCGTGCATCCACATCACATCCACGAACGCGCCGCCATCTGTCACATCCTCAACCCTCTCCCACATCCTTCGTAGGGGATCGGCATCCCCTTCCTCAATCATCAGACCCTCCAAGGGCGCTCCCTCTGTCGCCCCTCCTGACAACGAGGTCCTCCATATCAACATCGCCCTATACCCTCCAATGCCCTCCACCTCGCCCTCACCCTCCACAAGATTGGCCCTCCTAGACTCCTCACCGCTGCCCGCAGCCTCACGACCGCCACTCCCACCGTCGCTCTCGCTCCGCTCACCATCGCCTCACCATGCCAAAATATATAACTTATCTTCAAAATAATGTGTGTCAGCAAATAATTTTTGTAAACAATCTTTTCCCTTTTTTGATATAATAAAAAGATCTAAATTGACACTAAAAGTTGATAACTACTAAATGTTGGTTAAAGAGATAACAGAACAATCTCTCCCCCTTTTTGTTTGAAAACATTCTTTTTAATCCGAGCTTCCTTAAACTAGAGCTCCCCCTAAATTTTTGCCTAAAGGCTCCCCCTAAAAGATAAGAGTTGAGGTCTCATCGTCAATACATGATACGCAAGATCAACTTAAGAAAAAAGATAAGAAGCCACCTAGGGTCCTTGGCAGTGGACTTTTCCATTTTTTGTAGCTTCTCCATGGCAGTGGCATCCATCCAAGATTTTGAAGTTCTTTGACCTTGGCAGGATCCACCTTTGTTGACGTGTCCTCCATTTTCTTTGGCCTTCAGCATCTGAAATTTTTTCCTGGTACCCTCTTTTTCGGGTTCTTCATGGTTAGCGTGCATAGTTCCCTTCTTTCTCTAAACTTATTTTTCTTCTAGAAAGAATTAAAGCTAAAATGTGATTTTCTATCTTTACTTTTCATTTTTCATTAGTAGGCACACAAGTATTTTTTCTCTTAAGCTCAGCAATTTCTTTTTCTAAGCAAGTAATTTTAACTTTAAAACTACTCAGATCTTTTTTAAGCAACTCACTTTCTTTTTCTAAAACATCTAAGTCATTAAGCAAAAGAGACTTATCTTTCACTAGCTTGTTAACATTTTCAAGCTTCATATTTTCTCTAGAAAGATCTTGAGAGGTACTGTGGTGTTCAGAATAAGAAAATTTATTTACCTCAGTATCTGAGTCTGAATTGGATGAGTTAGATTCGACTATCCCAACAAATCCTAAGCATGCACTTTCGCTTTCTTCCTTACTGTTGCTCGAATCTTCATCCCATGATGCTTGCATAGCTATCTTTTTGAACTTTTTTTCGAACTTCTTTTCTTGTCTAAAATTCTTCTGCATCTGGGGGCAATCCTTCTTCACGTGTTTCGTCTTATCACATTTGGAGCATTTTATTTCTCTTTCTATGTTTCTCTTCTTCTTGAGAAAGGACTTGCATTGTTGGGTTGTGAATGCGATATCATCATGACAATCAGATCCTTCTTAGGCTTCCTTCTTGGTTGTGATGGCAAGATTTTTCTATGACTTCTCTTCTCCTTTCTTGTATTCTTTTTTTGATCATAGGCAAGAAGGTTACCTATAAGATCTTCCAACGAGGTTGTGCTAAAGTTTGTGGATTGTTCGATAGCAACGACCTTATGTTCCCAGTCATCTGATAAGGTTACCTATAATCTTGCTGGCATGCTTCTGGAGGGATATCAGATCGATTTTCGGCTACGGTCACGAGGATTGTGCGCTTCCATTTGCGGTGCTTTGGGCAATTTGGTGTATGCAAAATGCTGTCATGTTTAGAGGGGATGGTTTTTATTCTGACAATGTAATTGAGAATTGTAGGGCTCTGTGTGGAACCTGGACCATGTAACAATCTGTATCCGCACTTATTAATATATATATATATATATGTATGTATGTATAATCTAGCTTGAGGCGGTTCCCATCCTGGGAATCCACCCGCGTACTTATTCAAAAAATAATAATCTTGCTGGCAAGTTCTACAGGTAGAAAGGTTCTTCCAAGATTTCTCAGTTGATTCACAATAGCAGTGAATCTGACGTTCATGCCCTTGATTGTCTCCCCTTTCCGCATCTCGAATGTTTCATACTTTAGTGTAAGCATACTGAAGTGAGATTCTTTTACCTTGAATGTACCTTTATGGGTAGTCTACAAGAACTTCCATATGTCATAGGTTGTCTTTAGATGCGAAACTTAATCGAACTCAGCCTCGGAAAGAGCACATTATATATAATTTATTGTTTTGAATTCAGAGTCATCTAAGCTAGCTCGGCATCGGTGTAGCATACATCCTTCTCGATAAATTTGATTCCTTTCTCGTCATATTCCATATTGAGAAATCTGATGACTGCAAGGAAGATCATCATCTTAGTCTTCCAATTAGAGGAGTTTATCCCGTTGAAGAGCGGCAGGCGAACTACATGGCTTTCCTCCAATCGCGATCTTGAAAAGCTGGTCATGTATGCGTCGGAGCGTACCTTCTTCGGGACGAACGAGGCTTTGATACGAAATGTGAATTTTACCCCACGAACACCACCTGATGGGTGCGAGTAGATCAGACAATATGACCTAGATCGCTGCAAATAACAAATTCAAACAAGCACATCGTTACGTAGCACTTTCAATCACAAGATAAGCAATCAAATTACAAGTGCACAGATATTTAACGTGGAAACTCTCCTGGGTAAAAACTACGACATGAGGCTCCCGACTCGAGCTTTCAACATATCCCATAGATTTTCTACTAACATGAGTAGCTTATGCAAGCAATACAACTGTATTACAACCTTACTTGATTACACAGTCAACTCAACTATGAACAGATAAATGAACCTAACAACATCAATATCAAAGAAAATATACAAAGAATAATATGAGACACAACTAAAATGATCTTAAAGAGCGAGGAGCGGGCTCGTAAGATTCATTGCAGAACTTTAGAGCTGTAAGAGTGAAGAACAGAACAGAAAATAGCTTTTCGATATTTCTCTCACAGTAAAGAGTGGAAAACAGAGAGAAGAGAACTTGTTGCTCTTGTTGTTTATTGTAAATGAGATATGGATCTTATTTATAGGTCTAAAGCCCCTATAGTCGTTGACTTTGAAAAAAATAGCCATTGTGAACAAATCAAGAGAGAAATCAACTTCAAAAATCTTTTTAAAATGAAATATGATCGATCAGGATACAAAGGATGATCAATTAGAATCAAACAATCGATCAAGTGATTTTAGATGATGACCACAATTAAAAGATAATGGATCAGAAATCAGAATTGATCGATCATAATATAACCATTGTAATTCAAATATTGATTGACCATGAAACAAGGCTGATCGATCATGTGTGATCGATCAGGTAAGAATGGTTGATCGATCAGCTTGACTCTTTGGCCTAAAAGTCAAAGTCAAAGTCAATGAGTTGAAATGCAATATTTGAGGTCTTTTACAATCTGAGACAATTATAAAATGCATGACTAAAAAAAAAAGACTTTGTCTTCTTCTTGAGCTTGAGATCATTTCCTAGAGCTCGGGCTGGAGTTCATTAGCATTGAACTCCTTTGAGCCTCTTAGCTTCTTTACTTAAGCTTGAGTTGCTCAAGTTGAGCTTTTTCTTGGTCCAATAGCTTTCCTGCTCTTAATCTAGCTACAAGCTTTACTCACAAGTTTTGTTATCATCATATGCATGCTCATGCACTAATAAACTCCCAACTTATGCATGAACTAACAGAAGATACCCAAGACCTCCTGAGGGAATGCCATTCTTATTGCCACACATCTCAAGCAGGGTTTCATTGTCTAATCTGAAGGAGGAAACTCCGTTCTCCCTATTATATCTCAATGACATATCGTTCCCTGATGCAGCGTAAAAAGGAAACATAGGGCTGCATTTATTTAAATTTTTATCTGTCAATTTTATTTACGTTTATTTGAGTTGTCGTATTTCTAATTAAATAAACGAGATCGCCTGTAATCTCAATTAGTTAGTTAAAGATTTGAATTCCAAAATTAGTCGGTTAGTCGGTTAGAGTCAATTTAGGATAGTTGGTTTAAATTTGAATTTGTGTTTCTATTTTTGTAATCTCATCCCTCTTATATAAAGGGATGATAGGTTAGAGTTTTAATCAGTTCAGTATTTATAAAAATTGAGATTTATTCTCTGTCTCCTCTCCCTTCTCTCCCCCCCCATGTGATCTACACGTTTCTCCTCTCCATGCCCTCGTGTTCCCCATGAGCTTCTCTTCTCAATCCCTCTAGTTTCTTCTTCTACCAAATAATTCCACCAACAAAATTTATTTCTTATCATCGTGCGAATCTATTTTGCATCATTTGGTATCAAAGCATGGCCTACAGATCGCCCTCACGATCTGACGATCCGTCCAGACGTTCGCACCGACATGCATCGAGGGACTATCGTTCGTCCGAACAAAAACGGCGAGCCAACGATGCCTACAACAAGGAGATGATGCGCATGCTACTTGAGATACAAACCACATTCCAATCCAAGTCTCGAGAAATTATGGCTAACTTCGAGGCCCTATGCGCCGCCCAATCAAAATCCTCCACTAGTAAAGCCGATTTTGATGAAGAAAAACACGAAAAAGAGAGCGCAGACGACGAGACGCCCGCCGTCCAGCACCTCCCAGATCCGACTCCGCTACCAGAATCAAGGCCGTCACCCCCTCCGACCGTCCCGGTACGACCCCAGCCATCCCAGGTAAAACCCCTACTTTCCCTGCCCTACAGTTCCCCGCCAAACCCCCTCCTCGTCGTCCAAACATCCCCGGCGACCCCCTCTACCCCACCACCGACGCTACCCCCAACCCCGCCTGCCCCCGCTTCCTCCACCCCCGCCAACAGCCCAGGTCGTTG
Organism: Ottelia alismoides; assembly: GCA_037367405.1. NCBI lineage: Eukaryota > Viridiplantae > Streptophyta > Magnoliopsida > Alismatales > Hydrocharitaceae > Ottelia > Ottelia alismoides. The sequence goes on from JAZKJV010011004.1 coordinate 29,829, forward strand.
CCTCCGAAATCCCAGGCCAACCCACGATACCCACACTTCTCGCCCCGTGACCACGCACCACTACGCCAATTGTTGTAGCCAGCGTTCGAGCCCCGAAAGCAGGAGCCTACACCGTCCACCGTTGACCGCCCAAAGCTGCCGCCGACGCTGCTTGAAGAAGAAGGAAGCCCTAACAACGGCCGCCCTTCCAAAAGGAACCGGATCCCTTAAAACTAGGGATAGGAGGTTATTTTGGAAGATTTGCAGTGAGACCCCTCCTCCTATAAGTTTTTATCAAAAGGTTTATTTAGAGGAATTATGCTATGACTTCAACTTAACTGAAGGGATACGAAATTTGCAACCAAGCCCCCTGCTGCAGAAATACTTAAAGAAAAGTGCTGAAAAAAGGAAATCTGGAAATCCTCCTTATCCTATTAGGATTATGACCATGGATTTCACCTATTTAAAGACCCATGGCTTCATTCATTGGACGCATCTCCTCCTCTACTCTCATTGTGCTATTGCTTTGCTATGGCTTCTCCAAGGGCCTTGTTGTTCATGCCTCATCAATTTTTCAATCATCACCATGAGGAGACAAAGTTCATGAAGACACCGCCATTTGCGCCACACATGTTCTTCCAACATGGAGTTGACGATTCTGGCCACCGCACCAAAGCCCGAGAATGCGGATTCGAAGTCATCATCCTCCCATCCTGCAGATCCAGCAATTCGTCGGGAGACAAATTTTTAAAAGCGGAGGAGAGTTGATGCAGCGTAAAAAGGAAACATAGGGCTGCATTTATTTAAATTTTTATCTGTCAATTTTATTTACGTTTATTTGAGTTGTTGTATTTCTAATTAAATAAACGAGATCGCCTGTGATCTCAATTAGTTAGTTAAAGATTTGAATTCCAAAATTAGTCGGTTAGTCGGTTAGAGTCAATTTAGGATAGTTGGTTTAAATTTGAATTTGTGTTTCTATTTTTGTAATCTCATCCCTCTTATATAAAGGGATGATAGGTTAGAGTTTTAATCAGTTCAGTATTTATAAAAATTAAGATTTATTCTCTGTCTCCTCTCCCTTCTCTCTCCCCCCCACGTGATCTACACGTTTCTCCTCTCCATCCCCTCGTGTTCCCGACGAGTTCTCTTCTCAACCCCTCCAACTTATTCTTCCACCAAAAATCCGCCATTCAAATCAAATTTTATCGCCGCGCCAATTTTCAATCCGCATCATTCCCACTGCTTTTGAGGATTTTTGGTTGAACTGCCTTCGTTCATAACTTCCACACACCTAACAAACTGTTACCTCGGGCTATTAAGTGTGTTTTCCTTGGGTACACTCGTACTCAAAAGGGATATATGTGTTATGATCCTACAGGGCATTATTACTACATATCAGCCGACGTCACCTTTTTTGAACAGACTAGCTTCTTTACACATTCCGTCAATATATACCGTCGAAGCTACCTCCTCTACCCATCTCTACAAGTGAAAACACACTACTTCTTTTGATTCTGTACCATTACCCATGCCTTCTTTGCATGATGATGTACCCTCTTCAAGTGTTCCCACCGCTGCAGCCTCGCATGCTCCAACAGAATTCCCTATAACTCTATAGTGACAGAAATGGCATTGTAATATACATCCCATGTCACAGTGTACTTCTACTGACAGTTTATCTAGTTGCAACAGACAGTTAACAGATGCTCTAATGCCTATTTCTATTCCTCAGGATTATCATAGTGCATTGCAGGGTCATGGAAGGAAAAAAGCCATGGATGAGGAGATGGAAGCACTGATATCCAAGGATACATGGGGCCTTGTGATGTGTCCTCCTAGTGTTAAGCACGTGACCTGTAGATGGGTCTTTATGATCAAGCAGCCACCTGATGGTTCTATTGATTTATTGAAGGCTAGACTTGTAGCTAAGGGCTTCACTCAGACCTATGAAGTGGATTACTTTGAAACCTTTTCTTTAGTGGCCAGAATGGGTTATTCGCATTATTATATCAGTTGATGCTAACAAGAACTGGCCCATATTTCAGCTTGATGTCAAGAATATCTTTTTCTACGGCAACCTTGAGGAGGAGGTTTATACGATGCAACCACCAGGTTACTCAGTCGAGGGAGAACATGTGTGCCGACTTTATAAGGCCATTTATGGTCTAACACATAGTCCACGACCTTGGTTTGACATGCTTACTATTGAGATCAACTCTTTTGGCTTCTACATGACAACATCTGACTATTATGTCTTTGTCAGACGACAATCCAAAGGCACGGTTATACTGACACTCTATATTGATGACAAAGTTGTTCCTGGTGATGATAAAGCAAGGATTCTAAAGAGCAAGGCCTTCCTTCAGATGATGTTTGTCACTAAGGACCTTGGTCAACTCTGATACTTCCTTAGCATCGAAGTGATACATACTACTAAAGGATCACATATATCACAGAGGAAGTATTGCTTAGATAATCTCACAGAGGTTGGCCTACTTGGATGGAAACCATCTGGCATCCTAGCAGAATAGCAAAAGCACTCTACATCCACTGATCCTGAGTTTGAGGATACCGCACGATATAAAAGGTTAGTGGGTAGACTGCTCTACCTCACTGTCACTAGACCAGATATCATTTGTTGTGAGCCGAGCCAGTCGGTACATGGAGAGACCTCTCTACAATCATTGGCAGAATGTTCCGTTGATTCTTCGATTTGAAGGAATCTTTAGGGCATGGTCACTTCTATGGGACTAATGGCCACACTGATATTACGACTTATGCGGATGCAGATATGCAAGTTCACCTGAGGATCGATGATCCACTACAGGCTTTGCTATGTTTTTTGGTGGCAACCTTGTTATATGTCGGAGCGAGAAGCAGACAATGGTCTCTAGATCTAATGTAGAGGCAAAATACAAAGCGGTGGCCCATACCACTTATGAAATTATTTGGCTTGTTTCTTTTCTATAGGAGCTTGGACTTCCTACTACTACTCTTGTACCTTTATATTGTGACAACAATTCAGTTATATACATCGCCACCAATCTTGTAGTGGACTAAGTAAGCATATTGAAGTTGTCCGTCACTTCATTCGAGATGCAATATGAGGGAAGATCATTACTCCTCATATATCAATAGATCTTAAGATTGCATATTATTAGAGAATGTATTAGGTGGGTGATTGGATCTCACCAGGATCCAATTATCCCACTCATGCTTAATCCCACATGGATGAGCGGTGGGACTCCGGACTGTCTGTGAGGCTATATAAGGATCCCCTTATCCCCTGTACTCATTGAGAAAAGAAATAGACTATCAACTCTTTGAGGCATTCTCCCGTGGTTTAATCCCGCTCCTCAGGGAGTAGGGTTCCATGTTAAATCTCCGGTATTCATGTTTATTATTTTATTTATCGATTTCGCTTCCGCTTCTCAAATCTCAACATGGTATCAGATCGGTCGATTCTAGGGTTTGATTATTCGACCTTATTTTTGTTATTATCTTAACGATGATTATGAAAGAAAGTTCATATTCTAATTCTTATTCGAAGTAGGGTTCTTGTGTGCTGGAGATTGCATATTAGGGTTCCGTCAAGAACCCATGATTCTCTCGAGAATTCCCTAGAGGCGGTGCCCCGACGTGCAGAAGACCCTACTCCATCTCATATGCAGATCTCCAGATCCAACTTTCAATCCATGAAAGGCAACAATAATGTTCTCTTCGTGCAATATGGCGAAAGTTGTCGTGAAACCTTCATCTCTGAAGTCCATGCACAAATAGAAGAAGGAGCCTCTCCTCCAGATTATTGTGATGCCTCTTCTCCAGAGGTGCCAACAGGTTCTCATATCCTGCATGTTTAATATGCAACCCAACATCTGGAGTCACAACCCTAACCCATAGAGTAACGTCAAAGAAGAAGAAAAACCCTCATCGTGCATCATCTCCTCCATGAGACGGCGGTTCTCTCCGTGCTTTGACGGTGCTGTACCTCCAGGCGACACCTCCAGCTATGCCCTCCACGCAGCTACGAACAGCTTGGGTCCATCGTGCAGCCGCACTCTTCCTCCAGACTCGATCCTCCTCACGACCATCTTACATGTCGCCCTTGAGCTGCACTGTTGCTTGGGCTCGGTGCCTCGTGCACACCTTCAGGCGAGAAGCCCCAGTACGAAGCAGGTGGCAGCGCCTCCTCGCAGCGCAGGAGCCCCAAGCAAATCCAGGTGCCCGCAGCGCCACTTCCAGGTGGAGGCCCCCCTCCTCCATCGCCGATACTCGCCGCCAGGCCCCTCCATCGCTGGTGCTTCTCATCCCGGATCTGCTAGTGGCGGCGCCAGGAGAGGAGCCCCCGTCGAGGGGGAGGTTGTTTTCCTTTTGAAAGGGGGTGTGGTCTATGTGAGAAAGGGGTTCCCCGGTTGGGAACCCTAAGTAGGGTTGCTGATTTCAGTTTAAAAAAAAATGCTACAAAAAAATTGGGAGGGGCTGTTAAACAAAAAAAGGGGGGGAGGGGGATTATGGGTTGAATGAAGGAGGCCGCTTGTTAAAAAAAATTGAGAGATTTCTTTAAAAAAAGGTGTGTACATACAAAAGTCGTGCGTAATTCAAAAAAAAGAAAGAAAGAAAGAGAGAAGAGGTTAAAAAAAGCGGGTGCCTCATTTGCGTTATTGAGCCCAAAGTTGGGTCTTTATGGGATGAGATATTTTGTTCAAAAAAATATGTACGCAAGTTTTTTGAGGAAAAAAAGAGAGCCGTACGCATATAAAAAATAGAAGAGAATAGCCAAAAAAAGAATGGTGGCTAGGCAAAAAAATTTGAATTGTACAAAAAAAGAAGCATAAAAAAAGAAAAAAAATGCATGATAAAAAAATGTATGTTATTCATTTGTTCCATCTGCTCTTTATTCTATCAAGTATGGGAGAGAGGGGGAGTCAAAGATGTATTCTTCACAACTACTACCTGACCACGACTGATAGACCGACACTCCATATTTCGTTGATCAATCGTCTTCACCGAGCATCAAATTCTTCGTCAGGGCGTATACTTCTTCTTTTACGACCCAATCAGTTTACCGCATTGGACTTCTTCTGCAGCGATTCTTCTCCAGGCACGACAAAGACATGTTCCGGTGACCTGATATCGCAGCGGTTCTATAGACATGACAGAGATACGTTTCGATGACCTGAAAGCCGCAGATCCGTCCTCGTGCGAGGTCTTTTACCAGCAGCGAACATGGGTTCTTCTTGTGATGTATCGTGTGAAGATGTGTTGTACACTTTCTTTTTGTTGCAAACTGCAATTTTCTCAGCTTCATCTTGAGGAGGAGTGTTAGAGAATGTATTAGGTGGGTAATTGGATCCCATCAGGATCCAATTATCCCACTCATGTTTAGTCCCGGTGGGATTTCGGATTGCCTATGAGGCTATACAAGGAGCCCCTCACCCCCTGTACTCATTGAGAAAAGCAATAGACTATCGGCCTTTTGATGTGTTCTCCCGTGGTTTCATCCTGCTCCTCATGGAGTAGGGTTCCACATTAAATCTCCGTTGTTCATGTTTATTATTTTATTTATCGATTTCGCTTCCGCTTCTCAGATTTCAACACATATTTTCACAAAGGCACTTCCAAAAAATGCCTCTCGTGGATGATTTCCAAGTTGAGCATGGTTGATAAATCTCCAACTTAAGGGCGAGCGTTAGAGTTATTTTTGGGTTCTCTCTTTACGTATTGAGTCACGTAACCCTTCAGGGTCCTTTCATGTAATTTCCCATTTTTCGTTCTTTAGGATTTCACACTATATAAAAAATCCTAGACACCTTTGAATAAGATAAGGCATTTCATTTTTCTCCACAATGGTCATCTACAGATATTCTTATAAATAAAAAGAGAACAAAGAGACTACAATACACCGAGTAAAACACCCTATCCCGGCACCAAATAGTGAGAGATCAAGGGCATCACTTTTTCCACATGTAGTCTAGCTGACCTACCTTAGCAACAAAATTATCCAAACCACTGCAAGTTGCCCACATCTCTCTCTTTTAACATAAACAACATTGCTCTTGTTCCCCCCTGCTAAAGAAACACCGAAAAAACCGTAGGAGAGGAAGAATCAAGCCAAGGAATGCTCAGGTGTGCCCAAACATTCCTTGCAAAGAGGCAACCGAAGAACAAATGATTAATAACTTCCCCACTGTTCCAGCACAGGAGGATAGATAATGTCATCCAGAGGTGCCCACCTCCTATAAACCTTAGCTACCATCCGTTCACTTCTCATTTACCACAGCAAATTCTTGACCATGATTGGCGCATTGGTCTTCCGAATGCATATACAATCACAGAGAAGAATCGAGTTCACATTTCCACCTGCCATCAATTCCTGCAAGCAACCAGTAATTGGCCAGCGAGAACAAGAAGCTTGTCGCAATATCCATCAATTTGGGGAGAACATTTCTCAGACTCTCAGAGCCTGATGACTTCTACAAAATAAGGAAATGTGCGTCCCATATCCCAACTTTGGCATTAACAAATCAGCAAGAAGACCGAGATGTCAACCTTGCTCGTTCTGCCAGGTTCAGAGTCTGATCTTAGCAAGTGACCATGATACCTTCCAAAAAAAGCCCATTCTAGAGTAGATGCAGGCAAAATTCCACAACCTCAAAATCCTTCTGGTCAAGCCCACATCCATCACTAATTGGAAAGACTGTTGGGACCCAATTATGACGACAACAAACAATCATTAGTCTATAAGGAAGGTTTTTCAAGATTAAAATATGAAAATGAACAACATTTGGACTACATAAGCAAATAAGATTTGCCTAAGTGATTGCACATAGGCAAGCTGACATGGATAACGAGTTAATGCAAAACCAAGAATAACAACTGGAGATTTTCTAGTGTCTTAATTGTTGTAACTCTTGGGACAAGTAGTTCAGATTCATTGTAAAAAGACTTCATATATGTTGCACGCATACTAAGCATCCCATAGGCTTCATCACAAACCTCAAATCACTCACATGGAGTTATTGATACCACTACGCCCTTGGTCTCAAAGCCATAGAACTTCCAGGACTTAAGTGCAAAGCTTTTGAATCTCAAAACTCCTTTTGCACTGTAATGACTTCATTTAATATCAGTATATGACCTGCTCATCGGTATATGAACCTTTAATATTGGTACATGTTTCAAACCCCGACATCTTTGATTGCAGTAACTCCTTTGTACTGAAAAACACCCTTTTAATATGGGTACACATTTCTTGGTCAAGTCCCTTTGATTTCCACTGAGATATAATACCAGTTCCCAGTGGTATATATCCTCCTTTGACCGCGTCTCAGGTCTCTTTGTAGAAAAGGACCAACGAGCTATAAAGATTAGGTTGTTTTGAATACTTTAAGGCCGGTACAACCTTCCTCTAAGATATATAAGAATAATTATTTTTAAGGAACATATATAGAAATAGTTTTCATTAGTAATTCTATATAGATATGAACTTCACTTATAATCCACTTCTTGATATCACTACTTTACATTTGATCTTTATGTTATTCGTGATAATTGAGTCATTATTATAATGCTGGAAAAGTGAGTTATCAACTTATTTGTGACATGTCAAAAATAAGTTGATAACTCACTTTTAAAAGGCACAAAAATGTGATTTAGTAATAGTTATGTTTATCTTTATATACATATAATTTTGCAATAATTTAATAATTCTTCGATTTCACAGAATAGCCGGTAGGCATCGTCACAATTTAATCCGCTCAGTGCTAGTGAATGGGAGGAGGGTGGAGGGGGATCGGGAGATGAGGCGGGCAATTGCAGATCATTTTCATGAATTATAAAATAGGAACATAGATAGGTCGTGGAGGTGGTCTGGCTAGGGAGGGGGCATCTCAACTATCGAGGCATCATGCGAGTCATCTAGTGCAAGACATAACTCTGGAGGAGGTGAAGTGGTGGTCTGGAACCTGAATGTCGATGGTGCACCGGGTCCAAACAGGTTCCCTATCTTTTTCTTTTGTGAGTTCTGGATGGTGGTTGGTAGTGAAGTTGTGGAGGTTGTGAAGGAGTTTACAAGAGAAAATGTTGGGTTTGAGAGGCTTAACCAAGCACTTATCTTCCTCTTACCTAAGAAGGAGGTCTCTGATAGAGTGGAAGATTTCGGTCGATTGCTCTGTCCAATGCAATCTATTTGATAGTAACAAAGGTCCTAGCAATTAGGTTGAACAGAAGACTGGATCACATCATCTCACTGCTTCAATCAGCTTTTATTCCAGAGAGGCAGGTTAGGGATAGCCTGACAATGGCAACTGAGATTATATCAAATTGGAAAGATGGAAATCGAAGAGCATTCTCTGGAAGGTGGATTTTACTAAAGCTTATGACACGTTGGATTGACGGTTTCTCTGGATGGCGATGTCAAGTTAGGGACTTCCAGATACCTGGATTTCATCGATGAAGCGTTGCATTACAACAGCCGCATATTCGATGCTAGTTAATGGTAGGCCTAAGAGAGGGTTCTTCTAGATGTAGCAGGAGGTGACATAGGGGTGCCCCTTTCCCGATGCTTTTTTATCATTGCAGCCGATATCTTATCATGCATGGTTAAAAGGGTGCAACATAATGCTCTCACGATCGGATATTCCACTGGAGATATCTCTATTCCTATGCTGCAGTACACATATGGCACAATTTTTTTTTATCGAAAGCAACACAGAGGAAACGAAAGAATTGGCAACTACATTGTAATTTTTTGGGGAATTATCCGGGCTTATTCTGAATCATGAGAAGTCTATAGCTATATATTTTGGACTATTAGATCTCAAGGTGTGGGCTTGTTGTAAAATGCTAGGCATGGAGCGTGTGATTCTCTCCCAATTCGTTGTCTTGATCTTCCACTAATAACATGCATACTTAAGATGTCTGATTAGTTACCTATCATGAAGAAGATGGATGAAAAACTCTTTAGTTGGAAGGCGGCTATTCTATCATGTGGTGGACAGTTGGTGCTTGTAAAGGTCGTCCTCTCAGCTATTATGGCGTTCTTTATGTCATCTCGTCCTCTTCTAGTTGGTATCAGGCGTAAGTTAGAGATGATCATGAGGAGATTCTTGTGGGGCAAATCAGGTTAGGAGGGACCGAGGGTGCATCTTGTAGACTGGAAGATAATTACTTTACCAATGAAGGAGGGTGGCCTTGGGATCTCTCGCTTGGAAATCATGAACGGGTTGCTTCTTTAAAATGGGTGACTAGGATTTGAGGCAGAAGTGAAGACTTATGATGTCGTCTCATTCAAAACATCTATAATATTGGGGTCAAGGACATTATGACTCAACATCCACAATTTCACCCTTCGACAATCTGGAAAGGTACTAACTCAGTGATGCCTCCCTTTCAGAAGCTCTTTCGTTCAATGTTGGGTGATGTCAAATCTTTTATCTTCCGGACCGATAATTTATTCAGTTTGGGAACCTTCTCATCCAGATTCCCCTACCTTTATGCTTTAGCTGCTGATTGCGAAGTGCAGGTTCTCGACTGATGGTTAGATGGCAAATGGATTCTATCGTTCCTGATGGACTTTGGTGATCAACGCATGGAGGATTTCCTTATCCTCCTAGAACCAAAATGGCATGTTGACAGGACGACTGAGGGACGTGATCATTGTGTATGGAAGAGCGACTCATTCTCAGTAGACCCCCACAGTCGAGTACAAACATCATGGTTCATGATTGCAACTTTATTTGGAATTTAAAGATGTAAAAGAGAATTTGATTTCATCATGTGGTTCCTACGAAGACGGTGAATTTTGATGAAGGAATGTTGTGCTAGACTTTTTCTGGGTGTCTCTAATAGATACCCCTTTTGCGAAACACATGTGGAGATGATCAAACACTTGTTCTTCCACTGTGAGAAGACATCCGTTATTTGGTTGGAGATGGACATAGAGTGGTTGAATCTACAGAATATGGAACTTTTTGGGAGTCCTTGTATCAGGTTAAACCAAACTCTAGAGAGGATCTTATGCGTCCTTTTGCAACTTTACGGGCAATTTGGTTAGCTAGAAATGTTGCACTCTTTTCCTTATATTGTTTTTACTGCAATAATGTAATTTTTCATTCCAAGACTTTTCTCGAGTCCTGGCTAATGTAAGTCTTCTTGTAACTTTTCCCCATTTTTTAATGGATTTGGAGCGGACACCATAAAGTATTCCACCTTTTTTTGACTAAAAACATCTGAGGTCTAACCTCGATTGCCTCAAGGTTTATGTCTTGCCTCACTTACAGGAAGCCACATTGATATGCATTTTGGCTTTTAAACCTTGGTTGCACCTGAAAAAGGAAGATCTAAGTACTGATTTCATACATGTTTATATATTATTAGGTTACTAGTTAGTAACTACAACGATCTAGTAATTTTGATGTAGTAAAGGTTTCAATTGGTATTGATTATCTTTAATCCAAGTAGAAACTTTAGTTCCTAATATTTTTAATGTGCTCTTTTTCTTTCAAATTTGTAATTTTTACTAATGATGTACTCTTTAATCTATTCGTTATCGTACTTGCTTGTTTGTTTGCTTTCTAATATCAACGAGGCTATTGCTTTTGCATAGCATGCATTATGATGTATTATTAATGTGATAAATGCATCCATGCATTATGATGTGTTATTAATGTGCTAAATGCATCTCTTTTGTACTTATAAGAATGTATTTGCTGCTATTTATTTTTGTAAAAAACAGGATGATTTGAATTCGTGAGAAAATTGATTTTTTAAGTCACGTTCAATATTTCCGCTGATTTATGTGATATCTGAAATATCTCTTTCTGAACCTACGGATAATATTGATATCGATATTTCAAACCTCGATTTTCGAGATTACCAACTCAGGGTTGCATGGCTGTGGTTAGCCAGTGATCAATGGGGTTAAAGGTTATAATTGAGTGCATGCCTACTAACCTCGATTCTTAGTTCCGATACCATCTGTAACAACTCTGCTCCAGACCAAGTCTATTCTTGAAGCTAAAATCGGCACCTTTCGGACCCCCAAATTTCAAAGCACCAGGATGGAAGAGAACACAAAAAAAAAGCTCCTTTACCTCAGCGAGACCTTTGGGTCCGAACACCAGCAGCGCCACGACGCCAATCACCAGGGCCTCTGGCGCCCCCACGCCGAATAGGGACGCGTAAACGGCCCTTCCTCTGGACCGGACGCAGTGGCCTTGATTGCGGAGGCGAACGGAGATCCCCAGGTGCTTGAGGCCGATCCAAGAAGGTGGTCCCGAGGGGCGGAGAGGGAATCTAGCCGTGGAGGGGAGGCGAGAGGAGGCGGGGAATGAGCAAGTGGCGGCCACCGCGAGTGCTGCTGCGGTGGCCATTGCCGACGAAAGCGGCGGCAGTGATGGCGAGAGTTTGGAGGTCTCTTTCTAAGGGGCAATGGTGTGGGTGAGGTTTTGGAGATGATGGATAAGAGCGTTGGATAGTATTGGACCCCATTGGACCGAATCCATATCTATACTCAGGATTTCCGTCGCAAGGGAATTCTCACTATTTTCAAAGATAACCAACATACATACATATATATAGAGAGAGAGAGGGGCTTATCAAGAGGGCCCCGTGCCGATTTGGGTTGTAATGAGCACCCTACGAGAGACGTTAGATTATAATCTTGTGGTTAAAATTAAATATAAAATTTAATAGTAAATTTGGCACGTTCTGATTTCCATAACCGCTCATGCGTAATTCTAGGACGTTAATTTCCTTTTTGAAAACGTAATTACTATTCGAGTAATTACCTAAAAATTCATTAGGGATGTGTGACTGCGGCAGACGACGATCAAACAGAGACAATTCCTATTATCATTTTCTTTGACGATCGATTGAAGGTAGTTCTGCATCGATAATCAGTAAGTTTTTATGTTTATTAACATTCAATGAACAAGTTCTAACACATGGAATAAGTTAGTACTTCCGTATGTGTAAAAACTGATTTATTATTTTTTTCTCTGTGAAAATGAAGATTTCAATTTCTCAGATTCGCTTAGTATTTGTTTGCAAAGAAATGGATTAATTACTAATACAAGTTCTCACATATTTTAATCAAAATTTAATTCATATAGTATATCATGAATTTGTTTGCGAAATTGAAACTGTTTTCTTTCTAATATTCCTTCTGCCATAGGAATTTTTTTGGTTTTATTACCTGATATTATTATCAAGTCGCAATACTATTGCAATGTCAAATGTTACCAAAATATTCTTCTTTCTTAATGTTGATTATCTAATTCTTACTTTTACAACTTACTAGCTTTTTTGTTACTTACGTATATTAAAAGCTTACTTGTAATTAGGAGATTGTTACTGAATTGATAATTGTTACTTATCTTAGTAATATTCTTACCGATACCAAATATTTGTTGATTTGTTACTTGTAATTCTTAAGAAAATACTAATACATATTATAAAGTTACTGATGGTAAGTATAGAAATTACTAGTTATATTCAAAATGCATCAAAATACTTTTGTAAGTTTCCGAAGTTACAAAGCGCTTTCTTATGTGTTACTGATAGTAATCTCTTACGTATACAACTTAATGATACTTTACAAAAAATATGTTATGAGTTACAAGTCTATCCTATATTCTTACTGATACCGTTATATTTCCTTAGTTTCTTATATATCATAAGAAATTACTGATACTTTATATAGTGTTACTAACAAATCTCATATTCTTACTGGTATTCCTATTATTAATACTTATTTAGGTTATATGACTTTAGTTACTTACGTATTTCAAAAATTTACTGATGCTTCAAATATTGTTACTGAATGCAACATGAATATTACTTTTCATATATCTTGTTATATAATATCAAACTTACTGATGTTTCAAAAATTGTTTTATGTGTTAGGTGTTACTTGAAGGCAACATGGACTTCAATTGCAATGAGGTCACGACCGGATTTGATATTGAAGAAATACCTAACTTCCGCGCCGAGATTGCTTCTATTTTCCTGAAGGGAAATAAATTATTCATTAGCTTCTTTTTGGATACAATTTTTTGTAAATGTATGAGGGCAATGTCAAATTCACTTGTAATTAGTATAGAAATTTTTAAAGTTGTTATGTAATGTACAAACAATGGGTTTAATTCAAACTTTCTCAAATGAATATCTTTTAATTTTTAAAGTGAAAGAATTTGTTGACGATTGCTTAGTTTTGCAATTGATATTTCAACAACAAAGATAATGGTGTGTTAACTCTTGAATGAACAATTTGTATCATTGTGTGTGCTTGTAATTTTATGATTATTCCAAAGTCGGTAAAATATTTATATTATCTTAGTTACTTACATATCATAACAAATTATTGATACTTCAAAAAGTATTACTGATGGTAACCGTAAAGTTACTTGTCTAACTAATACCAATGTCTATATTACAAGTAGTTTTATTAGGGTTATTGGTCTTTCTCTCTTATTGGTACAATTTTATATAACCTTACTTACTTACGTATCCTAAACAAATTACTTATACTTCGAATAATGTTACTGATGGAAACACTAAAATACATATACTATTTTAATATATCAAGTTACTGATACTAATTGTCGATGTTACAAAAGTTTTGATAGGAGTTACTGGTCTTTCTCTCATAGTTACTGATACAGGTTATATGGTCTTACTTACGTATGCTAATAAATTACTTATACTTCGAAAATATTACAGATGACATCATTACAAATTACTTGTTATAAAAGTTTTTTATTATACCAAGTTACCGATGCCAATAACGTGTATTACTAGTTAGATTTTACTTAATTTCCTCTCATTCTTACCTATACAATTGAAGTAGTCAAACATCCAAATATACCACATAACATATTTTATTAATTCAAGCTCCTAACCAGAGCTTAGTAGCAAACAAATAAATGAATTTGTGTCCTTATACATCATCTTTCTCGAAAACAAATGACAAATGTGTACACATAAAGGATTGATAATTAATAGACATGGAAACTATGACATGTGCGCCTCCATGATGATAAATATATTGGTCGTTCCGCGATATGATGATCTTGAGAGACGATGACTCCACAGAGGAATCTATGAGAAAAGAGTTTATCATCGCAAGTAATATGGTTGATGATCCAGACATCTAACATACCTGAAAAATAAAACAATATAATTTAGATGTAACTCGTAAGAATTAATCATGGAATAGAAAAAATAAAATATTAATGAATCGTAATTATAATGTAATCGTGATCAATAATTTGTATTTTTTACCAACGTATTAGTAACACATGGGAGAAATATTACAAAACAATAGCCATATGATAAAATGATGTTAGTAATTGATTTGGATTCAAAAGTAACTAAGAACGAGACATTAGTAAATCAGTGTATAACATTAGTAACTAAAATGACATACCAAAATCAGTGTATAACCCCAGTAACATTTATATTGATTTTTTTACTTGAGATACTTAGCGACTTACTGATACATTAAAGAAATTTACTGATAGCAGAACGAAAATTACTTGTTATGCTTTTATTACAATAATTTACTAAAGCCTATTCACGATGATACGGCTCCTTTAACATGTATTATTGATCACACTCTCATTACTACTATTATATTGCATTTTGTTACTATTATATTACTTTGTTACTTGTCATACATAGCGACTTACTGTTACCTTAAAGAAAGTTACTGATATCAGAACGAAAAAACTTGTTACTTGTGTATTGTATTTTGTTACTTGTGATACCTTGTGATTTACTGTTACCTTAAAGAAAGTTACTGATAACAGAACAAAAATTACTTGATATGTTTTTATTAAAAAAAATTACTAAAGCCAATTCACGATGTTACGAATCCTTTGAATTTTTTTATTGGTCACACCCTCATTATTACATATGAAAAACATGAAAAACTAACTTTTTATGATTTTTCTAAATAGCATACAAACTGAAAAGTGAAACAATGAAAAATATTCGTATGAAATATAATAGATACCTGATCTTTCAGAGATATTGTTCTTATCAACCAAATCGAGATGATTGTCTTCAATATTGACTTCCCAAAAATTATCTTCACTTTCTAATCCTTCGAGGAAATCGTTTTTTATAATTGCTTCATAAATATGGCGATCACAATCCATTCATGAATTATCCATGTACGAAACCTAATAAAAAAATTAGACAAGAAAAAATAATAATCATAAGAAAATTCTATCAAAATACCTTTGATTCCGAAAAGACTATCGCAGAAATACTAGCACACAGAACGATCGAGCGATCCACTCTCAAATTGTGAAAATTGAGTATATTCTGAATACAATAGCAAATGATACCAAAAAAGTCGATTGCTATTTTAGGGAGTTTCATTACGATTCAAAATCAAAGCACTTATCATTACAATTATCGCTCCTAAAATCATGGGATTTAAACGTTTGATCTAACGGTGGATATGATGAGCTCATTTTAACATAAATGGGCACAGGGCTCTCTGGATAAAAATCCTATATATATATATATAGGGTAAAATGGGGCTGCCCCTAGCGAGTAGCCAACTTGGCTACTCTCACCCATATTTTTCCCTCATTTTTTTATTTTTTTGGAAAATAAAAATTTGTATATTCATCATTATATCCCTCTCACATTCTATTAAAATTTCGTCAGAAAAAGAGACTCCTAAGCCCTCCATCCAGACGTCATTTTTTTAACGGTCGCAGGATTTTTTAAATCAACCATGTTTGAATGGAGGCCGTAGGAGTCTCTGTTTCTGACGAAATTTTAATAGAATGTGAGAGGGATATAATGATGAATATACAAATTTTTATTTTCCAAAAAAATAAAAAAAAATGAGGGGAAAATAGGGGTGGGAGTAGCCAAGTTGGCTACTCCCTGGGGACAGCCTCATTTACCTCATATATATATATACACAAAATTTCCGCTCAAAATTCCCAGCTTGTAAAAAGTTCGATTGTAATATGCAATTTTTAAATGTTGCTCCTGAGGGGGTCTTTGGATAGAGGATTTTCTTTAATAGGATAATCCTCCAAGGAAAAAGGTTATCTAGTTGTATGTTTTGATGTTTGGATTGAGGGTTTGTTGTTGATTGATTTGTTGTGATATGATTTTATTGAAGTTTGGAAAAATGAGTAGATGTTGAGTATTTTACAATTTTTATATGATAAGATGGTATGTTAGTTTTTTGAATAGAAGAGAGAAGTGGGTGATTTAAAATATTAAATGAGAGAAATAGTATTTGTTGTGTGGGGTCCACATAAGAGGAAATAAAATATAGCATGTGGGGCCAACGAGGTGGAAATATAGGATTTGAGGGGGGAGGGTTACTACCGTTCATTTTTTGCAAGAAAACCGACATATGAGCTGGGTTTCCTACACCCGCCCTTTTCCCCCTCAATTTTTTTATTTTTAATTGAATCCTTAGGGGATTTAGATCACAATACATCACCGTGACGGTTTTCTAATTTCAACTTATTTCGAGACTTCTAATTTATCAATCAAGACAATCAGATTTTAACGGTCTAAGATTTATTGGAATCGATCCCTTCTGATGGACATGTTTTGAATGTCTATTTTAAACAAAATTCGAAACACATATTCTATTTAGTATTCTAAGTAAATCCATGCAGGATCCATTTAAAAAAATCAGAATAATGAGGGGAAAATGGACGGGTAAAAAAAGTTACCTACACGTGGGTATAGTCTCTCCAATTCCTTTCTAAATAATACACATTTACAGACAACTTGAACTCGAAATAGATGCTCTTGGTTTTCCTATTGATTCCATGTTCTTAAGACATGTTACAGTTTGTGAGTATTATGTCAAGGCAATTCTTAATCAATGGTTATCTCCTCAGAGGAACACTTAACTATTAGATTTTTATGGTTTTATTTAAAATGGAAGATCATTCTTAAAACTCAATATTTATTATAGTTCAATTTATACCTTCTTCTATTCGCATGCATTTATACATTCAAGGATTTTTATCAGTTGTGCTCCTCTGAGATATTGCAATTTCAGTTATGCCCCTTCCTTTTTTGAAATATCAGTTGTGCCCCTATCTTCTTGCAAAATTCCCAATTTTGCCCTTTTGTAATATCAGTTATGCCCCTACTTTACCTTAACAAAAGGACAGAACTGTTAATTTTGTAAGAAGGTAGGGACATAATTGATATTCCAAAAAAAAGAGGGGCATAACTGAAATTGCAATATCTCAGAAGGGTCCAACTGATAAAAACCTTACATTCAAATGTGACACCGCATACTTGTATTTAATCTAAACGCCTAGATAGCAGATTGCCTCCTCGAGTTCGATTTTAAGAGTTGTCCAGAAAATATCAAAAATGAAAATGAATGTATAAACCTCCGCATAACTACAATATGATGTGTATATAGCTGGATCACACCACCTAATCATCATCCCAACATCTTCGCACGAAACTATGAGAGATGGTAAGCCACTGCACTGCATCATAGCTACTTCCTTCCAGAAGATGCAGAAGGAGATCCCAATAGTGACTGGAGATAGATCAAGTCATGCTCGGCAAAAGAAAGAACGATCCCATTCAATCTAAAATATTTGATTATATCATAAATCCCCACATCGTCACCACTGGCTTCAAACAGATGCTTGAGACCATGACATAGTGAACCCCAACCCCCAATGGCATCCATGATTACAATCGTAGTAGGAAATTCTTTCTTTCTTGTAATCCACTATATAATGGGAGGATATATCCGCCATAATAACATCCAAGTATTATGTTTTCCAATAAAAACAATATGAGTTCTCAGGTGCAAACTCTATAGCACATGGCAGATCCATCTCCCCCCATGACGTAAAACATGTAAAAAAAGCTCAATGTACTTCTCCCAGTCTCCTCCTTGATCCAAAATCTATGCATCTACATCCACTTCAACCCAAATCTGTATTCTTTATTCTCACTCATATTACCCATCTCTTTGAACCCCATAATCCTTGATCTTCTACCTTTACTAAATTCATATCCTTACTACCCAAATCCAATGCATGACCTGGATCTTTGTCCAACCACTCCTTGCCCACTACCTTGTCGCCCCCATGTCCTCTACCTCATAACTCTCCACTGTCACCATCATCTCCGTCGTCGCCACCACCAGCGACATCCTCATCATCGCCTCCACTATTAGCATCACCAGATTCGCGACCACTGCCATCTCTATTGCAGCTTTCTCCATCTCCATCAGGAGAGAACTCACTGTAATCCGTCAATATAAACCCATGCAGGACTCAAGAGACCTTGGTTTCACAACTGAAGGTTGCGTACCCAGCAAACAAGGAACGTATATGATCTCCACTCTTGAGGGTATCAAGCTCATGTTTGTTGCTGCGCTTTTTATTCGGGACCGCCCATGAAAAGCGTGAAAAAGAAAGGATTATAGTCACCAGAGAAATTAATATATTGACAGGAGTTAGTGTACGTCCAAAAAATATGAAAGAGATGTGGTCATATGAGAAAATAGTATATTTGCAAGCAACGAGAGAGAAAAAACATGTTTCACAATAATATTGATGGAGGATTTCACACAAACTGGAAAAGATGTTACATATTTCGAAAGTTCTTAAAATACATAAATCTGTATGCTAATAAAAAATTTGCAAACTAAAAGAGAATAGCAAAACAAACGTAATGACAATATTCATACAAGTAAACTTGTATGTTGTATAAAACTACAGTTTAACGTGTAGTGGATCGCCATCGGCTGCGGGAGAGTCATCGTCATGGTTATGGCGTAGAAGAATAGGAGTTGTGGTACAAGCGCCCCTTCTCGACAACCCCTCAATCAGCCTATGCATTTCTTGTCGTTAGGGTACTCTGGTGCATTGTATCCGTAGTTGGTCTTCCCTCATGTGCGCTATCTGCATCCAGTCGCAAGTCCCTTACAATCTCCTTAAGCTTGTCAAATTCCTGCCACAATGGACCACCTCGTACGCGTCCATACCAACTCGTCGTGGTGGAAGATGCACCATCATATAGGACTCGTCCAGAATGCTTAGTCGAAATGAGGAAGGACGTGATGAAATGCTTCCTCATCCACTGCTATCAAGTTGAGAGTACCTTGGTTTGTACAAGATTGACTCTGGATGAATTGGACCATACATCCCTATAAAATCCGAGTTCATTTATCAGATAGTGTTCCTTTTTGAAAGTTAAAATAAATTGATAGTTGACTTATGTGTGCCTTTGCATAACTCTCATAAATGAAAATTTTATTGTAGGAAAATCTTACGCACAGCATAAAGGAATCAACAATAATAATGATTCACAAGTTACATCTTCCATCGCAAATCAAATATAAACTTGTAACGAAGATGATGAAGAAAATGACGGTGATTCTTTCTTCCTCTTTTCTCCTCTCTTGACCCCAATCATTAAGACTCTCTCAGATGGTGGAGAGTTTTGATGGTGGCTCTCTGAATCTCTTGATTTGGTGTCTTGCATAATGTGCAACCATGTCTCTTTTATAGGGGTAGAGTTGGAGGGTTTAAGAGGATATCAAGCTCTATCGTAACCCACTCCCGATAACCCACTAACAATCAACGCAGATCAAGATAATGCAGTTACATTTTATCCATTGATTCGGTAAAACACAATATTTATTATCTAATATATATTTTATATAGACCACATATAGGATAAATTCCAGCATTCTCCCACTTGGTCCATATGATCTTTAATTATGAGATAATAACCTTAAGCGCGTCTTTTCATGGATTTTCTGTAATGTCAATTAATCATATGCTTTAATTGAATTAAATTAATATGATCATGATAGTCACATATCATATAACTTGGCACGATCCCTTCCATGTATCAATACCAATTCAATGAGCTGATCGGCAAGCATCCCATTCGAAAGTGAGTATGATTCAGAGAGCTATCGCGATTCAGGTCGAGGCCCTCGATCACCTGTAATTTAGAAAAATAACATCTCCTATTTTAATTCCATTTTGATGGTTATGTTATCTATTTGCAAACTTACATGCATAATATAACAATGAAATGATTTAGAAACAAAAAACAAATGAGGTTGTCATAATCATAATGAGCACCAAACAAATTGTACTAATTAACCTTTCATAGCAGGGACTTCTTTAAAACATACATTCTTACAACATGTTCAGATAAAATCTTAGGTGTTAAACCTTTAGTTAATAGATCTGCCACCATTAAATTAGTATTGATGTGCCCTATTGACACTTTTTGCTTATGAACTTCCTCCTTTACTGATAAATATTTCAATTCCATGTGCTTTGCACCTTAGAGTACTTATCATTCTTTAAGAAGAAGACTGTTGCGGCATTATTACAATAAAGTTTTAGCAGCTTGGCAATGTTGTCGACTATTCCAAGTCCTGAAAAAAATTCTCCAACCATACTGTAGCCTCAAAGCACGCTACAAATTCAACCTCCATAGTGGAAGCAGCAATAACAGACTACTTCGCACTTTTCCATGACACAACTCCTCCAGCAAGTATAAATATATAGCGAAAGGTTGACTTTCTTGTGTCGATGCATCCCGCAAAATCTGAATATGAATATACCATTCTCTTAAGATTATCAGATCGTCTGTACACGAGCATATGATCTTTGGTGTCTTGTAATTACCTGAGAACTTTCTTTGTAGCTTTCTAGTAGTCCATACCATTATTACTTTGATACAGACCCAACATAATAGTGGAAACTAATGTCAGGTCGAGTGCATGTCTTAGCATACATGATACTCCCAACCACCGATGCATAATGAATTCCTTTCATTTCGTTACGTTCCAATTCATTCTTTGGACATTGATGCAAACTAAATTTGTCCCCTCTCTGAATCGGAACAATCCCTATAGAGCACTTGTCCATCCTGAATTTTTCCAAGATCTTCTCATGCCTTCTGAGACAATCTTAATAGTCCTTATGGTCTATCATGGAATATTTCGATTCCAGTCACATAGGATGTCTCACCCATATATTTCATTTCAAAGTTCTTGGAACTATATTTCTTTGACCCATGTAACAAATCTAAATCATTCGCAACCAATAATATGTCATCAACATATAGGACTAATATAATAAACTTGCACCCACTAACTTTCATGTAGATACACCTATCTACAGTATTTTCTACAAAATCATACGATGTAATGGGATTGTTAAACTTAATATGCCATTTATGGAAAGCTTATTTTAGTCCATATATTGACTTATCTAATTTACATACTAGATTTTGCTTTCATGCGATCCTAAAACCTCCAGGTTGGTCCATATAGATATCTTCATCTAACTCTCCATTTAGAAAGGCGCTCTTTACATCCATTTGGTGAAGCTCCATATCATAATGAGCCACCAAAGCTAAAATGGTTCCTAAGGAGTCCTTTGAAATCGAAGCGAATGTCTCTCTATAGTCGACGTCATCCTTTTGAGTAAAGCCCTTTGCAACATTTGCAACAAGTATAACATTATATCTTTCGATGTTACCTTTAGAGTTGCGTTTGGTCTTAAATGCCCATTTACACCTGACTCTTTTAGAACCTTCAAGTAACTCAACAAGATCCTAGACATTGTTATTGGTCATTGACTCGAGTTCTTCTTTCATAACATTCAACAACTTTTTAGAATCATTACATTCTATGGTCTGATGGGATGAGTTCAGATATTTATCAATGCTCACGTCACATTCATGCTCAAGTGCATAGACTATATAGTCATCAAAATTTACAGGTCTCCTTTGCCTTTCAGAGTGTCTTAATACAACTTCTTGTGATTGTGTTGCACTTGGCTCATTTACAACTTATTCATTAATAATGACATCATCACTTAATGTGGGTGTCAATTCTTGATGTTCCACACCATTATGTAGAGATGAATCTATAGGTGAAAGCCTACTCCAGAAGACTCGGGCAAATATGGAAGTGACACTTTATCCCTATCTTCTTTTATTTCAATATTTCGTGATTCTTGACTTTCACTAATGTTATCATTCTCAATGAAGCGAGCACTACCACTCTCAAAACTCTTGTACTATGGTTAGGATAATAAAATCTAGGGATTTTATCACTTGTGCCCCTCCGAGATATCGCAATATCAGTTATACCCCTATCTTTTTGGTAATATCAGTTGTGCCCCTCACTTCTTGTTATTTTTTCACTTGTGCCCCTCGGGTTAGTTACCGTCCATCCACAGTGCAAACAGACGTTAACTGTGAGGACATAGGCGGAATTAAATTTAAAAAAAAAGTTATGAGGTCATTTTACACCCTCATCATCTTCTTCTTCTTCTTCCTCCTCCTCCCCATCCTCTTCTTCCTCCTCCTCCTCCACCTCCTCCTCCTCCCTCTCTGCCCCCACCCCCGCCCCTGCCCCGCGCCGCCTAGCTCCGCCTCGAGCTCTCTGTACCTCCTCCCAGCCCGCAGCCCCCGCCCCTGCCCCGCGCCGCCCAACCCCGCACCCCCGCGACCCCCGTGCCGCCGCGACCCCGTGCCCCCGCGAAGGGGAAGCCGGTAAGCGGTGCCTCCGATAACCTAAGAGGCTGGTGGAAGGAGCGTGTCCGTTTCGATCGAAACGGGCCCGCTGCCATAGCCAAATACCAAGCAGATCACACGATCCATGGCGCCAGCAACGATCTGAATTCTGCTGTCTCAACTCCGCACAGCCTGCTGGAGCTGCAGGACACTATGCTGGGATCGCTCCTGTCGGCTTTGATGCAGCACTGTGATCCTCCGCAGAGGAGGTCACCCCCAAGATTCATAAAAAGTTGATAACCGTGGTGGCTCTGGAGAAGGGGATCGCTCCACCGTGGTGGCCAACCGGCAACGAGGAGTGGTGGCCTCAGCTCGGGATTCCCAGAGACCAGGGGCCTCCTCCATACAAGAAGCCTCATGATCTGAAGAAGGTGTGGAAGGTGTCGGTCCTCACCGCAGTGATCAAGCACATGTCCCCTGACATCGCAAAGATTCGCAAGCTCGTGAGGCAATCCAAGTGCCTGCAGGACAAGATGACGACGAAGGAGAGTGCTACATGGCTGGCGGTGATCAATCAGGAGGAGGCCCTGTGTTGGGAGAGCAATCCGGGACTCTGCCTTCCTATCACTGGCGGTGGCGGCGATCACGCCGTCTTCTCGTTCAACAGTCCCAGCAACGAATATGATGTCGAAGGTGTCGACGACGGCCCGAGCTCTGAGGTCATCGATTGCAAGTCCATGGACACCACAACTAATGCCTTCAATATGAGTGTCTCCTCCTCCAAGGATGTTGCCATGGATTTCATACGCAAAAGGGCGGGGGGAGAGCGATCCCCTCCTCCCCCTCCCCCTACGCCCCTCCCGCACCGCCGCGACCCCGCTGCCTCCCTCCTCCCCCGAGCCCCTGCGACCCAGGCCCCGCACCCCTGCGCCCTCGCCTTGCCTCCCCCCGCCGCTGCGCCCCGCGCCCCCGCAACGCTGCGCCCCGCGCCCCCGCGACGCCGCGACCCATGCGCTCCCTCCCTCCTCCCCCGTCCCTGCGCCCCGCGCCGCCGTGACCTACCTCGTGTCTCCTCCCGTACCACATGTTCTTCCCAGGTCACCCCCAAGATTCATAAAAAGTTTGAGTTTTTTTTGTTAAATTTTGATAAATTTTTGAGTAATTGATTCATAAAAAGTCATCCAAAAATTCAATAAAATTCATCGTTTGATCCGTAACGAGTGATATGTCCGTGGAAATGTAAAAATTTTAGAGATTCCATGGATGCATGAAGGTTTTAGTAAGAGAGAGAAATTATGAATAGAAGGAAGAAGAGCAAATGGAGGAGGAAGAAGATGAAGAAGGGTATGGACCATAATACCCTTCTTAACCACACCATGGTTTGAATAAACCATGGTTATTTTAATTTTTTGACGGTCAATCTGACGGAAGGGCACAACTGGTGACGGAGCAAGAAGTTAGGGGCACAACTGATATTACCAAAAAGATAGGGGTATAACTGATATTGCGATATCTCGGAGGGGCACAAGTGATAAAATCCCTAAAATCTATTCTCCTTTGACTTTGCAGGATAATCAATGAAAAATCTACCGACTGTCCTTGGATCTAATTTCTTTTCATGTGGATTATATGCTCTGATTTCTACTTAACATCCCCAAACATATAGATGTCTCAAGCTAGGTTTCCTACCTGTCCATAATTCAAAAGATGTCTTTTGAACTGCTTTACTAGGAACCCTATTGAGTAAATAAGCTGAAGTCATTAATGCATATGCCTACAATGAAAGAGGCAAAGTACAATTATTTATCAAACTCCTAACCATTTCCATTAATGAATGATTTCGTCTTTCTGCAATACTATTTTGTTGCGGTGTTCCGGGCATTGTGTATTGTGCACAAATACCCTTACTTTCAAGGATTTTTGCAGATGAATCAGGATGTCGACCCGTCTCATCATTCCTTCCAAAATATTCACCACCTCGATCAGATCTCACAACTTTTATTTTCTTATACAGTTGTCTTTCCACCTCATTAATAAATATCTTAAGGACATTTACCGCATGAGTCCTTTTATGCAATAGATAAATATATCTATACCATGAGAAATCATTTATAAAAGTGATAAAATATATTTCTCCTCCCCATGATGAGACATCAAAAGGACTACACATATCAGTATGTATCAATTCTATGAGTTGGGTATCCCTTGTAGCTGGTTTCTTTGATGCGTGTTTGGATTGCTTTCCTTTAATGCAATCTATACACAACCTAGGTCAGTAGAACCTAATTGAGGCAATATATCATTCTTAATAAGTCTTAACATTATGTCCTTAGATATATGACCTAGTCTTTGATGTCATAAAAGAACATAACATTCATCAGATGCATTCCTTTCATATCCACAATGCATTCAATATAAAACATGGAATTCATAAATTTATTATCAAGATTAAAACGATAAAGATAATTCTCCAAAGTACCAGAATCGTAAAAGTACTTATTTATAATCATAGAGAATGATCCATCAGAAATCTTGAAAGAAAATCCTATACTATCCAGTATGCAAATGAAAAAAATATTTCTAGCATAATTTAGAACGTAGAGACATCCTTCCAGATCAACTTGACATCCAGTGTCCATGATCAATCTGTAAGTCTCAATTCTCTCTATTCGTGCCTTCATTCTATTTTCCATGAGCAAATACTGTTCACTTTCTTTATGTTCTGGATTGTAAGGAATCCCTGTGATATGTGAGATACGTGATTAGTTGCACCAGAATCTAACTACCAAGTATTATTAGTAACATCTATAATATTTGCTTCAAAGCAAATAGAAACATAATGCATACCTTTCTTTTCAAACCATGCTTTCCGTTTGTGGTAATCTTTTTTCATATGCCCGAACTTCTTGCAAAAGTAGAATTTGATTTCTTTAGAATTGCTCCCTTTAGCTTTCACGAGAGTTTTTCCTTTGTTCATTTTGCTTGCGTGGCTTTTATTGCTGCTAACCCCTACCGTAGCCTTTTCAGTAACCATGAGATTCATCGAGTGTTCTCTTGTCTTCTTTAATCTACATTCTTCTTGAATGAGCACATCCTTTAATTCCATGAAACTCCACTTACCTTTTAATGTTTTGTAGTTTACCTGGAATTGCCCAAATTCAATAGGAAGAGAGTTTATGATAAACTACACTAAGAATGTCTCGTTGACATCCATCCACATGATTTTCAATTCCACTACGAGATCGGACATTTCAGTTACATGATCCATCATGGAGTTGTGATGAACCTGAAATCTGCCTCTTTAATAATCGACAATTGTAGTATTGGAGACGGAAAACGATTCGTCAAAAAATCACAATCTTTGAATGTTGTGGAGAATTTTTACTTGGTTAGTCTACCAAGCTCAAACATAGAGAACGGTGATTTTTAGTTACATGATTTCAACTTAGTTTAAATAATTAATTAATCTCAAAGTTAATATCCGTGTCAAAAAAATAAAATGAAATGAGATGCAATGAGGAAAATGCCATGTGAATAAAATAAACAGAGAGGAGACAATTGAGCACGGTGTGACAAGAATTTTTAGTCTAAATAAATTAATCAATATCCTCAAAATAAAATCGCTGATCAAATAAGAGTGATTCAAGAAATATATCTATTAGGGTGACTCCAAGGTGTAGACTATATGATTAATAAAGAGATCGAAAATAATCCTTAAATAGTAATCTCAAAATTCTCTCACTTTTAACCTCAGATAAATATAGTTTGATCAGATAACATATCGAGAATTAAATTAAATCCTCCTCAAACACACCCCTGCAATGATTAATTCTTATAGGGTAAAATCAACTATCGAAGATAATTAATCAGATAAAATATCTACAATTAAATCCTCGATAGATATTAAATTCTCAAAGAATGATCATTAATAGTCACAAGAGGATTGATCGGATTAAAAACCTCATTAGAACCCTTGCAGAATAAATAATCAATTTCTCAATATATAATAGCACAAATTTATCAAAATTCAGCCTACATAGTTAGTGTGGATCTTCAAATAATAATCATCAATAAATGTCTTCATATATATCCATAAAATATATAATGATGGAGCACTGAATAAGCTTCAAAATGACATATTATATGCTAAAAACGAAGTTCATATGAGAAAGTTATGTTTAAATGAAATGTTAGGGGACTGAATTGTAATAAAAATAAATATTTTCTTCTCAAAATAGTTCCTAGAGGACTTATCTACAATTTGTAAGAGTTCTTGGGCTATGGTGCATTTTTTCTAAGAATCATGCAAGCCTCACGTGCCTTTAGAAGCTGAGGACTGATGTGCGATTGAAAGGAACAACAAGGGCATGGGCGCAAAATGTCCAGTGTATCACGTGTGGGTTACATGATTCTGATGTCATCATGTTGGGGTCTTCTTTGCAATTTTGAATCTGATAAGGGTAGGGATGCAATTTTCCCCACTACACTCTCGAGGCTCGGGGGTGGAGGCTGAGGTGTGGACCCGAGCCTCCACATGGCATGCTAGAGATGGCTCGGATCACCCAAACCTCTTGGTAGGGGCAGAGGCTCGGGACGCCACATGTCAATGGGCTGACCATTGGATCAAGGCATTGTACTTGATCCAACAATAACAGCGGATGGCAAGGGCAGCGGTGTAGGATGGAAGGCGCAACTAGGGCTAGCTACGTACGGTGGCGATATTCGAGGTGAGGAGGAGGGCCGATGAGGGTGGAGCTGAGAGGCTCTTGGTGGCGAGGTAGAAGGGATGGAGCGGTTGTAGGGCGTCTGGAGTCGATGGCTCCATTGGGTGGCAGCGGGGTAGAGGAGCTGGAGCGGCTATAGGGCATCGGGGAAACAGAGCCGCGGTCGAACGACGGTTGGCTGTCTCGGTGGGGACGATGGTTGCGAGTGCGAAGGCGCGGTTGGAGGGCCGATAAGAGTGGAGCGAAGTGAGCAAAGACGAGGTGGAACCTGCAGGGGTTAGTAGGACTAAGGAAGGAAAGGGAGCGGGGCTCCATGCGGAGGTGAGGGATCGGAGCTAGACCCTGACCTGTGCAAGGTCAGAGGCAGGGGAGGATTTGGAGGATAGAGGGGAAGCCGTCGAGGGAGGAGGTGAGGCGGATGGGTCGAGTCAAAGGTTGTCGAGGGAGGGGGATGTTTCACCTGGAGATGGCTGGAGACAAGATCTCTGATAAGTCATCGCTCAAAGGGTGCTCCAGCGAAAGGAGACCCGAGCTTTGCAGCTACCCAGAGCCGTGACATGACTGGATTATAGTCGTGGATCTTACTAAGATCCCTGCCTCATTGTCGCCGATGAGGATCTCCTACACCTGATGTCATCAGAAGGAGGGTCGGCTGGAGGGTAGTGGCTGGAGGGTTGGTGGATAGGGTCGATGGTTGACGATGATTGAGGTTTTATATGAAGAGGGAGCTTGGGAGGGGGTTACGAGAGAGAGGGTAGGCGTAGGGGTGGCGAGAGGAGGAGGTGGAGGAAAGAGGAGCAGGTGGAGGCGGAGTGCAGCAGGGACTGTTGCGGAAGAGTGGGAGATGGTTGGCTGGAAGGGGAGGGGGTGGAGGTCACATGCGGAGCACATGACCGAGGTGAGAGGATCCAGGGGGAGGCGGGTCACATGCTTGGCACGTGACCGATGCTGCAAAGAGAGAGATAGGGCGAGAAGAAAAAAAAGAGAAGAGAATAAAATAAATAAATAACTAGTAAATAAATAAATTAGTTAAAGTAATAATAGAGTTAATTAAATAATTAAATAAATAAATAAATAATGAAGGCTCAAAAAGAGATATTAAATGAAGTCAAATTGAAAAGTAGTCAACACAAAAGTTACTCATCTCGACGAGATCTACAACTTTCTTGAATGACCCAAAATCAATAGAGGTCATCTGTACAAAAAAGTATTTTTGACGGTATTCTACAGATAATAAAATATTGCATTTTTGCATTTTATATATATTTTATTTTAAATTTGATTTAATTACTGAATTAATTTATATAGAATATATACATAATAAATTAAAATTTTATGGATTTTTTATAGGTTAGAAAAAGAGAAAACAAAAGCAACAAATATAAAACATATACAAATTATACAAAGTCAGATATTTTTTATTCCTTTTAATTTTGCTCCTTTTATGGCTTTAATTCTTAAAGCGAAGTTAGTTAATTAATCAAAGAATAAATTACAGAAAGAATTCGGTTAAAATAAATATTATTTACACATAAAATAATAAACTCAATCCAAATAAAAATTAGAGTTATTTAATTACAGATTTTATCCTCAATTTTAGCATAATTAGTGAATGTTAATTAATTGATGTTAGGGAGTTTAATTAGAGAATTATTAAGGGGATTTTGCTAAGATGTCCAAATAAAGTATATGAATCATGGACACACCACACCCCTATACTTATCTCTTTGCTTGTCCCCAAACAAATTTTAGTGAGTTATAGGGTTGAATCCCTGACCGTGCAAGTGCAAATTTCAAGACTTGTCTAATTAAGAACCTTTGATTTAGTGGGCCTAAAATTCTAAGCTCAACCAGGATCTAGTCAAAAGGGATCCAACTTCTCTAATTAACATATTCTCTGCTTGTACATATAGTATAAAGGATATCACAATTAAGGTGTATTGCAATAGCGAGAGTCGAGTCGAAACGCCACTCAAAGTTCTGATCCAAGAGACTCTCCTTAAGACCTAATCCTCAACACTAGAAAATAAATCAGTTCTTGCACTCAGTCAACCATCTCATTAGTTTGCCAGACTTGAAAGTGTAGATGGCAGGCCAGATGATGGAGAACATATGATTGTGTATTTTTCTTCTCTCCCTCACATTGGAACAATGATCCTCTCGAGTGCCTTATTAATCCACGCATGTATATTTTTGTTTGTTGATCAATGTTTTCGTTAAGAGAGTTCGAGTCGTTTGCACTTATTTTCCTGGGAGTACACTGAGGTGTGTCTCTTTTGAGTATCTAAGATACCTTCGATACCCAGACTTGTATCATTATATGATGCAGTACTCTTTTTGGGTGCTAGCCTGACTCCTTGATCCTAAATGTTATCTATATTTTTTGTTCTTATGTTTATTTAAAATTATGTCATTTATTATTTATTCCTTATTTATTAAGTTATTTATACAAACTGGCCAACCAGATGCTGACACGTGTCAGCCGCGACGTTCAGCTCTGGAAAGCCGCCTCGTCGAGCGACGACCAGTGGAGTCAGACACTCTGCTACCCTCAGTTATTCCTCCACCTTTTGCATTTTTAATTTTTGATACGCGTGCCTCAATTAGCGTCATTAATCACATCATTAGAATCCTTAAGTATCCATCTTAGATGCCATCGATTAATCCCTCTATGAGTTCGATTCAATTCATTCCAAATCGATCTTCCATACCTTGTATTGCCACTAATGCACATTTTCTGGAAAATAAACTGTTTGATTTGCAAATCCTAATTTTTTTGGTCGATTCAATTGTGAATCGAACATCTAAAAATCATTTGCAGGTCCATATTATATATGGAGCATTGATCCATCATCTGGAGTTCAAGTTTCTCGAAGAAGATTCAATCCAAGGTTCAAATTCTTCCAACTACCAGACATCGTCCTGCTACCATCTTCTTTGACGTCCAGCTGGCGTAATCGTTCACCTCAAAGCCCGCTCACCTGCAGGTGAGCTCAGAGGGAGAAGGAGATTCCCTCCTGGCCCTGTAGGAGGCCGAAGTACAACATCAATCACTAGGGAGAATTCAGAGAAGAAGCCACCATCGTCTGTTGCGCAAGAACGAGAAGAACGCTCAAGAACGCTAGAGCGCACAGTTACACGCCACATGGCAGATACAGACAACTCAGATCATGCACTCGTGTCTAATCTCCGTCGCCGATTGTGAAAGGTGTGAAAATTGCAACATAAACCTGGCGAAGATCCAGAATTCAACTCCCACTCCAAACGATTTCCAAAATTACATTTAGGTCCCCGCAGGGACCTAAATGTAATACTTTTAGTTTTATTTGTAATTCAATCCCCACCATGGATCTATATGTAACAGAACAAGTTTTATTTTCTTTGCAATTATACCCCTGTGTTGTAGGGTTATTTTGGACCTTATTTTTGATGTATTTTTCCTCCAATTTTCTAGGGTAGTTACATAACTACCCTAGCATCGATTCTTGATATTTTTCACTAATTTTTGTTGTAAATTTTTCTCGATTTGATTTTTGTAAATTCGTGCCAGTTTTGAGTGTTTTCTTGAGTTTTGTTGTAATTTAAAGAAGAAGATTAAATTCTCGAGATTCTTTCTTTCCTCGAAAATCGTAGTACGGTTTATTCTGCCTCCTCGAGTTCGACCCTGGGGAACTTACCTGGATAAAAATTAGTTTAAAGGCTAAAATAGGAGAGAATCTTATTTGTTCATCTTCTCTCTCTCTCTCTCCTATTTTATCCTGAATTTTGTTTGATCAACGCGGCTTCTGTCTTCGTGGTTTTTCCTACAACCGACATCTTCTTTGATTAATTAACTGTGGATCGGATTCGTGATTATCAAAATGGCGTCGTTGTCAGGGAAGCGTTAGCCTTAATTCGGTTTTTGACCTCATTTCGAGGTTTTCGATCTTCTTAATTTTACAGCTTTCTGATTTCTTTTCAGTTTTTGCTTGATTTTGGTTTACGATTTTTATTTTCTTCGGCTTTTACAGTTTTCATTAATTTCTTTGATTTATTTTGGTTTTTGTTTGCTTTTATTTTTATGCCTTTTTATGTTTGTTCTTTTTAACTAATTTTTGCAGGGCTTGCTGGATCAACTGGCTTCTTCAGAAGCCGAGATAGTTGAAAGTGCATAGACCGACCCCTTCTCTAACAGGTCGGTTGCTGATTTACAAAATTAGTTAGGATTTTTTATTTGTAATATTTTTGTAAAAAAATAAGGGAACTTGCACGTTTTTCTATTTTGTAGAAGGGGCCCCGTAAGCGCATCCCGCCTTGTACCTCCCTCCCTCTTTCTCGGTGTCTGTTACACAGAGTGGAGTGCATTCAGGGGAGCAGGGCATTCACCACGATTTTCTCGTATTATCGGTTTTCTACAACCTTTTTACGAGGCTAGGTACTTTTTAGGTGTTTTTTTGATTTTGCTTTACTTTACTTGCACCTTTGCAGTTAGTTCTAGGACTCGTAACCTAGATGCATGCCTATTTAGGATAAATAGAAAAATAAAAAAATCGTTAGACGTGTTTGAAAAAACTCCAAAAAAATAACTAAAAATAAAATCAGGACTGCTTAAATATTTGATATAAAAATCGACATAAAGGAACATTTGATTTGGGAGAGAAATATCCACACATGGATTGCAGGCTGATGAATACCCATTCATCACTCTTTATTCTTATATTTTAGCTACAAAAACCTTTGCAAATGCATGTAGATATGTGTAAATAGGAATAATTAGCAAAAGCATGCATTGTGTAAAAACCTATAATTAGCATGTTTTTGTGCAAAAATAAAAGAATAAAGATTAAAAAGAAAAAGAGGGAAATATTTAGAATAAATATTGAGCAACCTAACCTAAGGGAGGGCTCAGCATGGGCCTGACCGCATAAAAGCCAAAGTAGAGGGAGATAGGGGCTCATGTGTGAATATTTGTGTAAATAAAATAAAAATATTTTTCCTCACCAAAAATATGCTTGTATATATTTATAAAAGATAAAAACAAAATAAAAAGTTAAAAATCAAAAAGATCAAAAATACCCTTTCATCATGTACATAGACCATGCTTCTACATTTATTTAACCTTGTAAATAAATAAAGTTATTTTCCAAACTTTTTGTAAATACTCTATGCTATATATTGTAAATAAATAAAATAAAAAGAATCAAAACAAAAATCAAATAAAAATAACAAAATTAAAATTACAAAAATACATTGTACATATACCATGTATATAGATGTACATAACTATTTATTTTACCTATGTATATAAATAATAAAAATAAAATAAAAACACCCTTTTATTCCTTATTTTATACTATAAATAAATAAAATATAAAATAGGAATAAAATTGTACAAAAATAATAATTAAAATTCAAAAATCAAAAGCCTACATATTGTATATATACCTATATATAGCTATATAATGAAAATACCTTAATTTTATTTCCAAAAATTAATTAAAAATCACAAAAAAAATAGAGAAAAATAAAATAAAAATATTTTATGTTTTAAGTTTTTGGAAATTCGATCATTTTCTGGCCCAAAATAATTAAATAAAAACTCAAAGCTTGGCGGCCTCTGATTGGTCCACGGGGGATTGTTGACCCCCGATCAACTCTCCCCCCAGGACCACCAGAGCCGGGTCCTCCTCGCCCGACCCGTTTTCTCCAATTTCTTCACGGTCGACCCAATCGCCATTCACCTTAACCCCGGGCTCCGATTAACATCTGATCATCTAGGATCCTCGTCCGGGGTGGGTTTGACGGATCTGAAGCCCGAGCATCTCGCCCGACCATCATCTTCTCGGATCCAGCACCATATATAACGTCGTCTCCGGCGACCTAATTCTTTCATCTTTGGACTCCTGCTCGCCGCCAAGGAGCTCCTCCAGACCACCTGAGTGACAGGCGCGTGTTTTGGAGTGGAAGCGAGGCCCGAGTTGCAAGGAATCCACTGATCCGGTGGTTGACTCCGCCGTGCGCCGCCGCGAGCGCGCTCAGCCTCGGGGAAGTCGACGCCCCCTTGCAGGCAATGACCGGGAGCTTCTCCAGCTCGAGCCCAGTCGAATGCGCCCATCAGGTAACTTCTTTAGGCCGTAGATTAGCGTAGCTTTAGGTTTTTTTCGATTTCAGTAGAATAGCTCCGCCGCCTCCATCTTCCGTATCCGTCCATCCACTGAGCCATCCGACTACGCCACCACCTTCGCCTGACATCTCTCCACCTTCTCCACCCAGCCATCCCTCCTGTCTCGCCCCGGAGCAGGACATTGGGTCTTCACCTCCGCCACTCGTCGGAGACCCTCCATATCGACGCACCGTCCACCTTCCGCCCGCTCTGACGGGTCGAGGCACTTTGCCCTCGACCCAGCTTCTTTCCTGTGCAGGTTTCAGGGCTAATCGACCTCATCTGGAGGTCGGAACTTCTAAGCACAGCAACTCCAGTGCTTTCACGTCGCCGGAGCTCTCTGGAGCTCCTCGCCTCCATCGGAGCAGTGCATCGGGTGCGGAGCTTCATGGCGAAGCTTTCTCGCATCTCCTGAGCATCAGACGAGGACCACCGCGCGCACAGAGGGCCGGCGAAAGTCGCCGGCGACCAGTTCTTCCAGGTTCCTCGCCGACCGTCAGATCGTCTTCATCGCCCCAGTTATCATCTGAGCCATCCGTCCTAGGCGAGGGGACACCGTCCGATCATCTCGAGGGTCGATCTTGACCGTCCGTGCGGAGAGAGAGGCACCAGCTAGCCTCGTCCGTCAGATCTGCCACGTGTCCTCCTCTCATCCGTCTGATACACGAGGGTTTCGACTCCGACGAACCAGCGCCGTCCGATATCTACGTGGAGTTTCCTCGGCCGTCGATCAGGCCTACGTTTGTGAAGTTAAAGGCACCGTTGTTACCCATCGTCGGATCTGCCACGCGTCTTTCATCCAGCCGTCGACATTAATAAAAGGGGTAATTTGTCCTTAGGCCCCTTTACTTTATGCATTTAGTTTTTTAATCCTGTAAATATTTAGTATAGCTCTTTTATTTTTGTGAAAATTGCATTGTGGACCTTCCCTTTTACGTTATTTGCATTTATACCCCTGCCAGTGGTGACACGTGCATCGACACGTGATATTTTGGTGTAATTGCATTTTTGGCCCTGTGCTTTTGGTTTGTTAAGTTTTACATTCATAGAAAGAGGAATTGCAATTAGGTCCCCCTAGGCCTGAGTCACGCGTATCGTGCGTGGCCCGGGGGGGGGGGGTAATTTGCATTTCTATCCCTCAGCTTTCCAAGCTTTTTCCTCCAGGGACCCAGAACTTTGTTTTAATTGCAGAAAGGTCCCTATGTACTACTGCTTCTTTTGATGTTTGAATAAAATATCAAATCACCTCCAAATTCAATGAAAATTTGACACATGGCTCCTGCCATGGTGTAGGATTTTCAAGGATTTTTGAGGACATTTTTGATTTCATTTGCTATTTTTAAAAATTCAAAAACCTTCATTTTTGTCACTGTCTAGGTTGACAAATCATAAAAAAATATAAAAACTCCCCTAAAAATTCTATAAAAATTAGCCACTTTTTAGTTTGTGTTCCTTTATTTTCTAGCCAATTTTGGCTATTTTTCACCACTGAAAAACCTTAAAAACTTAAAAACCACAAAAAACCCATAAAAATTCTAATAAATACATTAAAAATCCAAAAACAATAAATCTGGTACCTAAATTTTCCTTATTTCATCTAATTTATAGGAAAATTACCTCCAGGCCTTTTTGAGGTCCTTAGGTATTTTATTTAGGGACTTTAGGCTTGGCTGGACAGTACCCCTTGTTTTTGTTACTGTTTGATTTTTAGAAATTAAAATACACATCAGAAAATTATCAAAAATTCACCAAAAATATAAAAAATTATAAAAAACATAAAAATATTTTTGTTTTAATTTTTGGTTGATTTTTGTGGTTTGAAATAATTTGTTGAAGTGTAATTGTTTTTGTCTTTCTTATTTTCTTTACATATTAAAAATCCAAAAAAAATATAAAAATAATTAAAAACCACTAAAAAATATTTTGTCTTTTATTTTATTTATTTTTACTACTTCTTAGGCCTTCGGCCAATCCGTGCTCCTTGAGTTCGACCCTGGGGGCTATACCAGGTTAAACACATAGCAGGACTGCTTCTTCCTTGCTTTGATTGATTTTATTTGCATTAAGTGGTTCGATTTTTCTTGATCGACACATCCGAGTGATTGAGGTCGCAAAGACCATCGATTCAGTACCTTTACCTTAGTCATTCGGACGGTCATCAGAATGGCGCCGTTGCCGGGGAGCACGGCTTAGTAGTTTTATTTTTCCTTTAGTTTTTATTTTCGCGGCTTTTCGCGGCTCTTTCAGAGCTCGCGGCTTTTCGCGGCTTTTGTTTATATTTTCTTTTTGTTTTATTTTGCTTTATTTCCCTTTTCTTTTATTTTTGTTTTTGTCTTCTTTTGTGTGTTTATTTTATTTCACATTTTTGCATATATACCCTTTTTATTTTTATTTTTATTTTCACTTATTTTTCCTTTATTATATTATTGGTTCTGACCACTCTATTTTCTCTTGCGAGGGCCTGAGGACCGAGGCGGCTGATTTCGAGAAGCCGGCACAACCGCGGGATTCGGAGGCGGCTCCTTTCTTCGCGGAGCCGCAGGAGAGAGTGAGAGAGAGAGTTGAGTGGGTGAGGATTAGGGTAGAATTTTATTTCATTTCACTATTATTGTAATAATACAGGACCTTCTCAGACACTTGGACTCTTCTACCGTAGCGGGTCTGTTTCGCCGAGCACCGGTGTGCTCGGGGGACCCTTAGGACCTTCGCGGTTTTTCGCGGCTTTTCGCGGTTTTCTTTTCTTTTTCTTTCTGCCTTTTCTGGTGTTTACGCGGTTTTTGCTCGAGCCCCTAGACTTAGGATTTTCTGGTGACTGTGCCGTACTTAGTAGGATCCACACACCTAACTGCTTATCTGTTCCTATAGATCGTTAATTGGACCTACTTAAAAATCACTAATAAAAATAACCGATTCACTTACCTTTGTAGCCTACGTGCCGCAGCCCGTCCTGTAAAGCGTTTACTCCTACCCCCGATTTGTCGGACAGAGGAGGGACGGGCCAAGACCGGACTCTTTGGCTTGGAGGTCGGTGACCGGTTAGACGGTTCTTCGCTAGAAACTGCTCATCTAGGACTCGACTTTCCCGTTGCATCATATAGGTAGTTTCATTTCTGTCTTTACATTTATGCGCGGATCATATTGCATGTAGAGTGCTGGAGACAGGTACGCATTTCTTACTCAGCATGCATCATTGATTTATCGCGCAACGGCTTTTTCGATTTCTCCCCCCTGTTTTGGACTTAATAACCAGGAGAACCGAAAAATTCGTT
Organism: Ottelia alismoides; assembly: GCA_037367405.1. Lineage (NCBI taxonomy): Eukaryota > Viridiplantae > Streptophyta > Magnoliopsida > Alismatales > Hydrocharitaceae > Ottelia > Ottelia alismoides. The sequence goes on from JAZKJV010011004.1 coordinate 66,467, forward strand.
AGTCATTTCTTTTTATTGAAAAATATATAAAAAACAAAAACAATAAAATCAGGACTGCTAATCATACTTGACCTAAAAGACACCTCACGAAAAATCTGTCTTGGGGAGAGTAACCCCCTCCTTGTTTGGTTTGGATGAGCGAGAGAGTGATCCGCACATTAGGGTAGAGCCTCCGATCTTTTCTTGACTGATTACCGGCTTTCAGTACGGGACAGTCGGTTGAGAAAGAGTTGGATACCTATTGACCTCACGTAATCGCTCTGATAGACTGGATGATCACCTAAAATAAAATTGACAAGATAATTGACCGATCCCTTCGGTCTTCAGCTCTGTGTGCGTAGGTGAATTGGGGGTTTGCTTGTTCATCTTGTTTGATTGCCAGATCCCTTCGATCATTTCTCATCACCCTCCCTCACCTCCCTTCATTTCTTCTTCGTCTTTATCCCTGGATGATGGATCCCCCTCACTTCGAGCCGACTCTTACAGCTTTTTCTCCATCCTCTGACCATCACTCCAGTCCACCTTCCAGGGAGGTCGGATCTCCGACCAACCTCCCGCTCCCTCCCTCCCTTTCATCTCATTACTCTGGGCATGTTGTGTTAGACGTCCGAGGATATCAGACAGAGCAGATGCGAGACCCGGACGATGCTGTTGCTGAGTTGAGAGCGCACTCCGTTGACGACCAGAGAGAGCAGTGGAGACTAGCAGACAGATCCTTTTCCAGATTGAAGGAGGAGCAGATAGCACATGGAGCTCAGTCAGCTTCTACACTAGGTCCATTCGTCTTGGATTTGGATTACATTCAGCGACTGCCGACATTTTCAGGGGAGGCGCACGAGGAGCCTTATCTTCACCTGTCAGCTTTCGAGGAGTTTTGCAGAGCACAGAGATATTCAGACGTCACTGCAGAGGAGCTGATGAGCAGGACCTTCCCATTCACACTTCACGACAGAGCCATGAGGTGGCACCGACGATTGGGAAGGACATTCAAGACGTGGGGAGAGCTACGCCGAGAGTTTCTACAGAGATACTTCCCTCCACGCAGAGCAGAGTTTATGCGGTCTTTGATCATGGACTTTTCAGTTGACCCCCAGGAGCCATTGCACGAGGCATGGCCGAGGTTTCTTGACCTCTTGAGGAGATTCCCTGAGCACGGACTTCCACTTACAGACTTGATAGAGATCTCCATGCGGGGGATGACCGCAGAGCAGATAGCACTGGTGATTACCACATGTGGCGGTTCACACCGCAGTTCCGACATTCACTTCCTGGATACCATCTCGAGGTTACTTTCACAGAGATCTTCTTCGCGAGATACCATGGTCGGGACAACACATGCGGATGATGCAGTACCAGTGCGGTGTGTCACTTTGCATGATGAGATAGTTTCTACACACCAGCCCGAGGATTCGGATGATGCCGCACCATTGACAGAGGAGATGACTGTGATAGCAGAGGTTCGGACCCAGAGTCTACTTGAGTTCCCGTTGGCCTTCCAGTTGGAGTTCGAGTCAGCCCAAGAGTTCCCTGTTGACGAGTCTTGGATATCAGATCTTCTGATACTCCAGGAGCCGGAGGAGCCCCAGCTTTTGCAGCCGTTGATTCAGACACTTCAGATTCCAGTCCCGGAAGAGTCAGTCTCCTTTCTGCAGAGACACTTCTTGGATGCAGACAGTCGCCAGGACTCAGCCCAGCAGCCACAGCTTGAGGAGGGACACCACTTCGAGAGTACCGACATCGAGAGTCCCATCTTCGAGCCTTTTGTCCTCCACTTTGTTGAGATAGATACACTTCCTGAGGACCATCTGACAGCCAGCATAGCCGCAGAGCGAGGATCAGCTGCAGACACTTTGCCAGCTACCGCGGTGTTGACCAGTACCTTCTCCTACTTCCAGATTGCCGAGACTTACACTTCAGATGACGATGCAGCCTGGTGCACTGAGTGGATACTTGATAGCAGCGCAGATGCCCATCTAGATCCCGATCCTCCTCTAGTCACTTCGGATCTTGCATCTCTCCCCGAGGGTTATCTGCGGGAGGATGCCGCACTCGATAAGTACTTGGTTTCACCTGCTGAGAATGTTTCCGATCTGGCGGAACACGAAACCGAGTCTTTAGATCATTCTGATTCTGAGTCTTCTCACCTCGACGACCCTCGCAAGGATGAGCCCATTCTGGAGATATTCGATGATCTTCCTGATCTTCTTCCATTCTATTCATCGGATATCGGTCTGTTTAGAGAGTCTCCTGATCTTGATTGCCCACACCTGCTTGAGACACTGATTGACGTGGAGGATTCTGTTACTGATCCATCCTTCTCCACGTTTGATTTCTTCGGCTCCACCTTCTCACTCCATTCTGAACCAGAGCCAATGATTTCTTTTGTGCTACCGGATCCCGATCATTTCTTCCCATATCTTTGGCCGGTAGCAGACACCCGCCTGATTGTATACATGGGTGTCTCACTTTACACTGTTGAGTTCGTCGTTGTGCTCACACCGAGACTGCGGCGACAGTACGGCATTCGCCTTACCGATGTTGTCCTGAACCTTGATACTGCATTATCCTAGCCTTTGCGCCCAGCTAGGGGCGTAAAACCTAGCGCTTGTTGAGAGGCACCTCAACATTGTACTCTTTTGTATATACGTGTTCTGTCTTACTTTGATCCTTCTTTCTTCCGTTCTTGTTTTCACCCCAGGTCTCGCTTAGGAATATCTTTGCTATACTTAGGATATTGCTCATCCTAAGTATAGGGGTGGTGGAGACACCGGGTTGTTCTTCGTTATGTTCCATCACTTCTGTCGTTGCCTATACTTAAGGTTATTCACCCTAAGTATAGGGGGAGTGATGACCCTTCTTCTTGTATATATTCTTGATTTTCTTCGTGTTTTGCTACCCTTGTTTTGTTGCCTATACTTAGGGATATTTCACCCTAAGTATAGGGGGGGTAGACCCTGTACATTCTACACTCAGGTTTTCCCTTAGTATACAGCCTGCTATACTTAGGATTACTTGATCCTAAGTATAGGGGGGAGACCTGAGTCCCTCTTGACTTTTCATTCTTCTTTTTGTATAGCTTTCCTTTTCACTTCCCTATACCTAGCACGAGTTATGTCTTCTTCATCGCTCTTGACTCTGAGGACATCGTTCGAGCTAAGTATAGGGGGGTGTGTATATATTTCATATATACTTTAGCCATAACTCGTACTTTGTGTGAGTGTGTTAATAAATAAAATGGCTAAAAACCACAAAAATTAAAAATTTTCATGTACATAATCTTCTTTGCACATACATAGCTAGTGTACAAATTATTTTTGTAAAAATGATTTCAAAAATCTTTTGTGTAAAGCTTGTGTAAATATTTTTGTATCAAAATTATGTATATAGTACAAAATTTTTCCAAAATGTTTTGAAAATCAAAAGTTTGCAAAAATCTTGTGTAAATGTGTGTAAATATCTTTTTGCAAAACTTGCACTTCATGCATCATTCATACATGACTTCAAAACATTTTTTAAAAATTTTGCATGATTGAAAAATTTGTGTAAATAAGCATCTTTTTGTACATATGTATATAGTTTTTCTGGATGATAGTTGACATTTAAACTAGCTTGGAATCAAATTGAGAAATGGAGCTTGATTAAGATCTTAATCCACCTAATTTCTAAGAGGAACCTTATAGGACTTAGGTTTAAGGCTTTTCAGGTCCATGGTGACTTAATTCTTTGAGTCCACTAGGCTATGATCACATGTCATCTCAATGAGCCTAAGTAGAGCACTTAACAACAACACATGACTCATATAGATTATGGCTTTACTTGGACACCAGCACTATGCACCGAGCTCTCTACGGATGAGGTGGTGAGGAGGCAGTCTTCCTTGACTTGGGGTAGCATATGAGGGTAGTACTTCTAGGCGGAACCTCTCTTCTTCTTATAGTGAAGGAAGTGCGTCTCAACTTGGTCTGGTTGCCATGAGGTCTAACGACGGGAGTTGCGGGTTGCAATAAAGCTTCAAAAGAGGGATAGTCTACTGGCTCAAGAGGAAAAACTCCTTGTATATATGCTGCACATGTATATGTTGTACAGATGCACTTGAAAAAAAAATATGTGCAAAAAGAAAAGAACTCCAAAAAAGTGGTGGGTCTGAGAGAAAATGATAATCCCACCGGAGTATGTATATAGAGTGCAATAAACAAAGCTTGGTTTCATGATCCACCTGTTGTAGCTTGCAGCAGGGAGACTTGGCTACACTGGTCAAGCTCCCAAGGGTACTTGGCTACACTGGCCTTGACCCATTCTCTTCTTCCCCCTCTTCTTGAGCTGGTTGCACTTGAACTTAGAAGGGAATACCCCGCTCCTCGAGGAAAGAGTGGCCAGATTGAGGTCATAGAGTTACCTTGTTGGGGAGGGTTGTCAAGTTGCCATTTCTGAGGTGGAGAGCTTAGACTTCACATCCACAGGACAAGAAAAGATTCATGGTCTTCAGGGTTTGTGATTGATGACTTGTTCTGATCTGGAGCATTGAGGAGTCTTGGTTATAGATTAGTGGAACTTAGAGGCTGTTGAATTGTAAGCTTAAGTCTAAGTAAGGTTCCGACACATTAATAATCCAAAGATCTGATCGAGCTCCATACCCCAATTTAATGAAGGCAAGTTTAATAATCAACCTTGATCCATGTACATCCTCTTTCTCTTTTTCTCTCTTTCTGTTTCACTTCTTTTTCAAATAAGTGTTTGCTAAGGGACTAGCAAAGTTAAGTATAGGGGGGTGATGAATACCCATTCATCACTCTTTATTCTTATATTTTAGCTACAAAAACCTTTGCAAATGCATGTAGATATGTGTAAATAGGAATAATTAGCAAAAGCATGCATTGTGTAAAAACCTATAATTAGCATGTTTTTGTGCAAAAATAAAAGAATAAAGATTAAAAAGAAAAAGAGGGAAATATTTAGAATAAATATTGAGCAACCTAACCCAAGGGAGGGCTCAGCATGGGCCTGACCGCATAAAAGCCAAAGTAGAGGGAAATAGGGGCTCATGTGTGAATATTTGTGTAAATAAAATAAAAATATTTTTCCTCACCAAAAATATGCTTGTATATATTTATAAAAGATAAAAACAAAATAAAAAGTTAAAAATCAAAAAGATCAAAAATACCCTTTCATCATGTACATAGACCATGCTTCTACATTTATTTAACCTTGTAAATAAATAAAGTTATTTTCCAAACTTTTTGTAAATACTCTATGCTATATATTGTAAATAAATAAAATAAAAAGAATCAAAACAAAAATCAAATAAAAATAACAAAATTAAAATTACAAAAATACATTGTACATATACCATGTATATAGATGTACATAACTATTTATTTTACCTATGTATATAAATAATAAAAATAAAATAAAAACACCCTTTTATTCCTTATTTTATACTATAAATAAATAAAATAGAAAATAGGAATAAAATTGTACAAAAATAATAATCAAATTCAAAAATCAAAAGCCTACATATTGTATATATACCTATATATAGCTATATAATGAAAATACCTTAATTTTATTTCCAAAAATTAATTAAAAATCACAAAAAATAGATAAAAATAAAATAAAAATATTTTATGTTTTAAGTTTTTGGAAATTCGGTCATTTTCTGGCCCAAAATAATTAAATAAAAACTCAAAGCTTGGCGGCCTCTGATTGGTCCACGGGGGATTGTTGACCCCCGGTCAACTCTCCCCCCAGGACCACCAGAGCCGGGTCCTCCTCGCCCGACCCATTTTCTCCAATTTCTTCACGGTCGACCCGATCGCCATTCACCTTAACCCCGGGCTCCGATTAACATCTGATCATTTAGGATCCTTGCCCGGGGTGGGTTTGACGGATCTGAAGCCCGAGCATCTCGCCCGACCATCATCTTCTCGGATCCAGCACCATATATAACGTCGTCTCCGGCGACCTAATTCTTTCATCTTTGGACTCCTGCTCGCCGCCAAGGAGCTCCTCCAGACCACCCGAGTGACAGGCGCGTGTTTTGGAGTGGAAGCGAGGCCCGAGTTGCAAGGAATCCACTGATCCAGTGGTTGACTCCGCCGTGCGCCGCCGCGAGCGCGCTCAACCTCGGGGAAGTCGACGCCCCCTTGCAGGCAATGACCGAGAGCTTCTCCAGCTCCAGCCCAGTCGAATGCGCCCATCAGGTAACTTCTTTAGGCCGTAGATTAGCGTAGCTTTAGGTTTTTTTCGATTTCAGTAGAATAGCTCCGCCGCCTCCATCTTCCGTCTCCGTCCATCCACTGAGACATCCGACTACGCCACCACCTTCGCCTGACATCTCTCCACCTTCTCCACCCAGCCATCCCTCCTGTCTCGCCCCGGAGCAGGACATTGGGTCTTCACCTCCGCCACTCGCCGGAGACCCTCCATATCGACGCACCGTCCACCTTCCGCCCGCTCTGACGGGTCGAGGCACTTTGCCCTCGACCCACCTTCTTTCCTATGCAGGTTTCAAGGCTAATCGACCTCATCTGGAGGTTGGAACGTCTAAGCACAGCAGCTCCAGTGCTTTCACGTCGCCGGAGTTCTCTGGAGCTCCTCGCCTCCATCGGAGCAGTGCATCGGGTGCAGAGCTTCATGGCGAAGCTTTCTCGCATCTCCTGAGCATCAGACGAGGACCACCGCGCGCACAGAGGGCCGGCGAAAGTCGCCGGCGACCAGTTCTTCCAAGTTCCTCGCCGACCGTCAGATCGTCTTCATCGCCCCAGTTATCATCTGAGCCATCCATCCTAGGCGAGGGGGCACCGTCCGATCATCTCGAGGGTCGATCTTGACCGTCCGCACGGAGAGAGAGAGAGGCACCAGCTAGCCTCGTCCGTCAGATCTGCCATGTGTCCTCCTCTCATCCGTCTGATATACGAGGGTTTCGACTCCGACGAACCAGCGCCGTCCGATATCCACGTGGAGTTTCCTCGGCCGTCGATCAGGCCTACGTTTGCGAAGTTAAAGGCACCGTTGTTACCCATCGTCGGATCTGCCACGCGTCTTTCATCCGGCCGTCGACATTAATAAAAGGGGTAATTTGTCCTTAGGCCCCTTTACTTTATGCATTTAGTTTTTTAATCCTGTAAATATTTAGTATAGCTCTTTTATTTTTGTGAAAATTGCACTGTGGACCTTCCCTTTTACGTTATTTGCATTTATACCCCTACCAGTGGTGACACGTCATCGACACGTGATATTTTGGTGTAATTGCATTTTTGGCCCTGTGCTTTTGGTTTGTTAAGTTTTACATTCATAAAAAGAGGAATTGCAATTAGGTCCCCCCAGGCCTGAGTCACGTGTATCGTGCGTGGCCCGGGGGGGGGGGGTAATTTGCATTTCTAGCCCTCTGCTTTCCAAGCTTATTCCTCCAGGGACCCAGAACTTTGTTTTAATTGCAGAAAGGTCCCTGTGTACTGCTGCTTCTTTTGATGTTTGAATAAAATATCAAATCACCTCCAAATTCAATGAAAATTTGACACATGGCTCCTGCCATGGTGTAGGATTTTCAAGGATTTTTTAGGACATTTTTGATTTCATTTGCTATTTTTAAAAATTCAAAAACCTTCATTTTTGTTACTGTCTAGGTTGAAAAATCATAAAAAATATAAAAACTCCCCTAAAAATTCTATAAAAATTAGCCTCTGTTTAGTTTGTGTTCCTTTATTTTCTAGCCAATTTTGGCTATTTTTCACCACTAGAAAACCTTAAAAACTTAAAAACCCCAAAAAACCCATAAAAATTCTAATAAATACATTAAAAATCCAAAAACAATAAATCTGGTACCTAAATTTTCCTTATTTCATCTATTTTATAGGAAAATTACCTCCAGGCCTTTTTGAGGTCCTTAGGTATTTTATCTAGGGACTTTAGGATTGGTTGGACAGTACCCCTTGTTTTTGTTACTGTTTGATTTTTAGAAATTAAAATACACATCAGAAAATTATCAAAAATTCACCAAAAACATAAAAAATTATAAAAAACATAAAAATATTTTTGTTTTAATTTTTGGTTGATTTTTGTGGTTTGAAATAATTTGTTGAAGTGTAATTGTTTTTGTCTTTCTTATTTTCTTTACATATTAAAAATCCAAAAAAAATATAAAAATAATTAAAAACCACTAAAAAAATATTTTGTCTTTTATTTTATTTATTTTTACTACTTCGTAGGCCTTCGGCCAATCCGTGCTCCGTGAGTTCGACCCTGGGGGCTATACCAGGTTAAACACATAGCAGGACCGCTTCTTCCTTACTTTGATTGATTTTATTTGCATTAAGTGGTTCGATTTTTCTTGATCGACACATCCGAGTGATTGAGGTCGCAACGACCATCGATTCAGTACCTTTACCTTAGTCATTCGGACGGTCATCACAGGCACACTTTCCAGATATTGTGAGTGAAGGACAACACTTAAGGTTAGAACTAGAGTCTGAATTTCTCTCGGAATACTATTTAGTCAATACATCTAATCACTGTTCTTCAGTGGGTACTCTCGGGTAGCCGGCAACGGTCTGAGTTTACTTAGAATAGTGGGAGATTTAGAGGACACCGTAGTAGCACGATCCTCAAGAAACACAGACAGCCAGAAACGGTTCATACTTACTCCCATACTGGTTGAGAATAAGTGGTTTTCTGTAAGGACTCGGGACAATGTTTCGGGGAAATTCTGGGCACCTATCAGCTCGCGATAATCTCTGATAATACCTGTCTGCTAATATAACCCTAAAACCAACAAGATAAAAGACCGAACTTTTACAGTCATCACTGGGTCGTCTTGGTGAATCCAGGATTGTCTTGTGTTTGCTTGTGAGGCGTGCGTTACCACGTCTTATACACCTTCTTGATCTTTTGATTTGACATCGTGCTCTCCCGTTATCCTCTTGACATCGAAGATGATGACTAGACAACTTTTTTGCTCAGACTCTGTGAGCTCTCGACGATCCACCATCCGTCGTACTTCTTCATAGATTCGGGATGACCCTCTTCCCGAATCGATCCTATCTAATCACGAGGAGAGTTAGATCCAGACTCCCTCGCCTCCCAGCCCTTCTTTTGAGGCAGAACCCCACTTCAAACTATCATCTATTTCTCCTGCACACTTTTCACTGAGCTCTTACGAGACTTTTTCCTTCTCAGAAGATTCAAAGGATATGGCTCACGGGAAGGGACCAGTCGAGGACCAATCAGCGGAGGACCGACAAACTGGAGAGCAGCACACCAACGGAAGACCAGATCCAGCCACAGACATCACCACGAAGATTTTAGACATGCTTCAGCAGATGAATCTCCTGATACAAGATCAGTTTAGAGTCCAGAACGAGCAGTGAGCCGAGATCGCCACGTTAAGAGCAGGAGCCGGGAATCCACCACCTGCCGTGGTTCCCACAACACTCAGAGACGAGTATGACCCTAGAGCGAGGATGCTACATCATTGGATTTGGTTACTTCAGAATCAAGGGCCATACGAGTTATGACCGTCCTTTATATCGTTGCTTCCCAAGTTTTACGGGAATGCCGCATAGGAGACATTTACCTTTCTGCAACAGTTCGAGATGATTTGCGGTATGCCAATTATCCAGGTGTTACGCAGGAGGCCATTCACCTCAAATCCTTCCCCTTTGCGTTAGGAGATCAGGCACTTTACTGGCTCAATCATTTGGGGAGGGAGATCTCAATGTGGGACGACCTGAAGTCCACGTTCCTACGTAAATATTTTCCTCTAGAACGTGTGAACATGATGAGGAGCCAGATCTTCAACTTCACTCAATTACCGAATGAATCATTCCACGAGGTGTGGGATCAATTCAAGGACCTTACTGAGAGATGTCCTCAGCATGAGATATCTTTAAAGGTGCTATTGCAGAATTACTTCGGGGGATTCCAACTGGATGTACAGGGCCTTGTGAGTGCCGCATGTGGCGGCAGTTATCTGAATCGGGATGCTGACTCTATCTGGTTTATCTTTGAGGGGATGGAGATAATTCAAGAGTTGTCGAATTTACTCAGGCATTCCAGAAGGCCCTGCAGCCACCACACCACCGAGAGCATCAAAAGGTGGCGAATATTTTGAATTCTGAATCAAATACCAATATGGGATACATTAGTGAAAAATTAACGTTGGTAGATGTGATTCAGAAACAAGTCCAGGACCTGTAGCCGCTGCGAGAGTTAGAGAAATCTCATCACTTCCTCTGCAACTGAGCGATCTGACGAAGAAGGTGACGGACCTGCAGCTTCAGTACCAACAGTCTCATGCTTCTTTGACTTCTCAACCTGTTCGGAAATCCTTACCCGCTCCTCCCAACCGTTAGATTCACCTTGTACAGAGCAAGCCGGGTCAGCTTACGGAGACTCCGTAGATTGATTGGCATGAGGACCAATCTTATGCCAACTCAAGCAAAATCACCAGCCATGGAGACACTGATGTTGAGCCTCAAGCCACTCTTGAGATCAACGGGATATGGTGCGCTCTGATTCAACCGTCATCACAGTTTACCCCTCAGAGCGTACACCACCACCAGCAACCGTAGCATTACAATCATCCACAGCATGGATGTCCGCAATTCCAGCACCGCTAGTATTACACGCAGCAACAGTCTCACCAGAACGCTTATCAAAGACCACATTCTTTTCATCAACTTACTTCATATTCACAGCCACATCATTACCAGCAGCAGCAACAGTCTTCATACACACCTCAGAGATCTCCTCTGCCGTACGCTCTGCAACAGTATACTCAGAGGCAGGAGAGAATATAGAGCCAAGGTTACCACACTGAGCCTGAGATATCTTCACAAGCCCTGACGTTGAATCAGATCATGGACATGCTGAGTACGCTCCAAACCGTGCACAAGGCTGAGATGGAGCGAGTTAACCATCATCTGCATGAGTTAACCGCGCCCAAGACCACTCTTCCAGTCTAGCCTCAGATGAACCCAAATAATAAGAGGAGGCACCTAGATCAGGTAGACAACACAATAGGTACGATCTCTTTTCCTGAATTCTTATCTAACTTCATTCGTATCAGGAGCGATAGATCACCACAAGCACCTGATCGGGAAGAGGAGAGGGCACAGGATGAGGAGCAAAAGTCGATCCATGTTACTCATACTGGTGCTGAAGAGGAGGACTACAAGGGTGATGAGGATCAGCATCTTAACGATCAGGGGGAAGGGAGTAATGCCAATACAATCGATATGGACTTAGGCGAATCCGATGATTATACCACGCAAGACCATGCATACACTCCCGAAGTTGATGTGTCTTTTCTCGTTTTAGAGAGTTTTGTAGATAATTTCGAGACTCTCAATGTACAAGCTGATCCTGATTTGAATAAAAAGAATTTTGTTGTTCCTGCTCGATGCTTTGTATGGAAAAGGTAATAAAAAATCCAAAAAGAATGACGTCACTCTAGAGACTGAGTGGTTACTAAAAGATCACATCTTTCTGAAGATTCCACTCCATGATGCCTTGGATCACTTCCTGACGCTCAAGCAACAACTGAAGAATAGATATACAACATGTAGGAAGAACAAATCATGTACAGAGAAGCATATATTGACCAAAGCCACCTCCTGCGTTATTCAGAACAGACTACCTAAGAAGAAGAAGGATTCATGAGCACATTATGTCAGATAAAGCTGCATTCGATCGCACTCTATTAGATAATGATTCCTCTATCAATCTTTTACCATCTTGTTTACTCGACAAGCTCGAGTTAGGTCCTCTTTACAAATCCTGTTCGATCCTTCAGTTTGCTGATAGATCTATAAAGAGACCTAGGGGCATTTTGAGGAGCGTTATTATAACCGTGCAGGGCTTGCAATTCCCAGTGGACTTACTGTCCTGGACATGGAGTGCCATACACAGTTACACCTTACCCCGATCATTCTTGGGAGGCCTTTCTTGAAGACCGCAAAGGCTCTCTTCGATTATGATACAGGGAAGGTATCTTTTCATGCCGATGGCGAGAAGGTACATATAGGGATGGCGAGATAATCATATGCATCAAGTGCCGCATCTACGACCAGTTCCGATGCCTTGAGTTCCTTAGCCACCTATGATTACATGGACGAGGTTTGCCGTGACCTCGAGAGGTATCAAGTAGAGACCCGGGATATCCTAGTAGAGGATGGGTTCGAGACTACAATCGACAGCTCTTCTGGCGGTACTCTTTATTTCAGCAAGGATGGTGATGATCACATGGAGCAACGAACTGAGGATTTTATTGCAGATTTTTCAGAGTCAGAAAGTTTACAGAATTCCTCCACCTCAGATGATTCAGAGACCGAGTTCTATTTAGTCGAATTATTCTCCTCTAGTCATTCTGAGGATGAGCACGGTAGCGAGTCGGATGATGTTTTAGACATCTTCTATATTCCGACTCTAGAAAATATTGAGATGGTGGATAACCATAACGTATACATCTACAGCAATACAGATCCCATCACACAATCGGAGGATGATATAGTAGAGACGGATCTTACCTTACCTAAGCTAAAGACCTTACCACCAAACATGAAGTATGCTTTCCTTGCGGGTCCACACTGACAGTTTCTGGTCATTATCAGTGCATATTTGACCGAAGAGCAAGAATCCCGTCCGATAGAGATTCTTGAAAGAAATCGCAAGGTTATTTGGTGGACTATATCCGATATCCGTGGGATAAATCCTACTTTGTGTTCTCACCATATCTATCTTGATTATGACAACATGCCTTCCAGAGAGTTTTAGTGTAGGCTAAATCTCGTTTTATGTGATGTTGTCCAGAAAGAGATCACGAAATGGTGTGGCACAGGGTTTATTTATCCCATCTCCAACTCCGAATGGGTTAGCCCATTACATGTTATCCCAAAGAAGTTGGGAATTCAGATGGTTAAGAACGAGAGTGGAGAAGGAATTCCAAAGAGAGTAACCACGTCATGGCAGGTATGCGTTGATTATAGAAAGTTGAACGCTGCGACGAAGAAGGACCACTTCCCGTTGCCTTTTATAGACCAAGTCATAGAGAGGTTGGCAGGGAAGGAGTACTTCTGCTTCTTAGACGGTTACTCCGGATACAATCTGGTTACAGTTGCTCCTAAAGATCAGGAAAAGACCACCTTCACATGTCCTTTCGGCACGTATGCCTTTAGACAGATGTCCTTTAGATTGTGCAATGCCCTCGCAAATTCCACAAGTGCATCCTTGCCATCTTTGCGGACATGGTCGGTGATTTTCTCGAGGTCTTTATGGATGATTTTTCGATCTATGGTGAGTCATTTGATGATTGTTTAGCGCACTTAGACCAGGTTCTTCATAAATGCTGTGAGGTATCTCGTTTTGTCTTAGGAAAAGAGCCATTTTATGGTTAAAAATGGGATCGTGTTGGGCATGTCATCTACAAGCAAGGCATGGAGGTCGACCCTGCCAAGGTGTATGTCATCAAACATCTTGATCCACCATCCAACATCAAACAATTACAGTCTTTTCTTGGGCATGTCAGCTTTTATCGACGGTTCATTAAAGACTTCTCTAAGATTGCCCGACCGTAAACATAACTATTAGGCAAAGACATCGAGTTCTTGTTAGATGACATATGTATTAGTGCCTTCCTTACATTGAAACAAATGATCATCAGTGCTCCTGTCCTACAGTCACATGATTGGTCTCTGCCCTTTGAGATCATGAAAGATGCTTCAGATTTTACGGTAGGGCTGTATTAGGACAGAGGAGGAACGGACTTCCAGTTGCTATCTACTATGCTAGTCGCACTTTAAATGATGCCCAACATAACTATATAGTGACAGAGAAAGAGATGTTGGCAGTGGTATTAACTTTAGATAAATTCAGATCTTATCTTCTTTGCTCTAAAATCACAGTTTATACCGATCATTCAGCTATCCGATTTTTTATGGAAAAGAAGGATGCTAAGGCACACCTTCTTAGATGGATTCTCTTACTCCAGGAATTTGATTTAGACATTAGAGATAAGCCTGGGGTAAAGAACATGGTAGCTTATCACCTCTCCCGACTACATATAGAGCAGCCTTCAAATGACTACACACCAGAGATTGCAGAGAGATTCCCATATGAGAGCATCTTTGAAGTTATAGAGCTTCCATGGTATGCAGACATAGTGAACTTTCTGGTTAAACAGAAGAGTCCACAGGGTTGGCTGAAAGATCGAGCCGACAAGCCGAGGCACGGTACTTCCATTGGGAGGATCTGATTCTTTTTCATGAGGGACATGATTGTGTTTATAGGAGATGTATTCCTCATGAGGAATAAAATAGTGTCCTCACTCTGTGCCATTCTTTAGAAGAAGGAGGACATCATTCGGGGAAGAGGACAACGTAGAAGGTACTTCAGAGTGGATTTTGGTGTCAGAGCCGATTCTGGTGGCCGACTCTTATTAGAGATGCTTGCACATTCGTAAAGAGTTGCCCAGATTGTTAAAGAGTTGTAGGGACGATCGGTGCTAGAGATGCAATGCCTATGCAGCTTGTTGTCATTTGCGAGATTTTTGACACATGGGGTAGAGATTTTATGGGACTGTTTCCCTCCAGCAACGGCTTTGAGTACATTCTTCTTGTTGTAGATTATGTTAGTAGATGGATGGAGGCTATACCCGCACAAACCGCTGACAACAAGACACCGTGCAGGTTCCTAAGGGAACATATTATTTCGCGGTTCGGTATTCCTCGTATTCTCATTTCAGATGGGGGTAGCCATTTCATTAATAAGGAGGTGAAAAAGCTAGTGAAGAGCTATGGCATTCATCACAGAGTAGCTTCTTCTTACCACCCGCATACGAACGGCATGGCTGAAGTCTCAAATAGGGAGGTGAAATCCATTCTTCAAAAATTAGTACGACCGGACAGGAAAAATTGGTCACAGCTTCTAGACTAAGTTCTTTGGGCATATCGTACTGCATATAAGACTCCTTTAGGTACTTCACCGTTCAGATTAGTTTACGGGAAGCCATGCCATTTGCCTATAGAGATCATGCACAAATCTGAATGGCCTATCTGAGAAATTTCTTTAGAAATGCAGAAAGCAGGAGCCAAGAGAAAGCTAGATCCGAATGAGCTAGTGGAGATTCGAAATCAGGCATACTAGAACACCTTCATTTATAAGAACAAAGTGAAGCGATGGCATGATAGACATATCCGACACAAGACCTTTATTCTCGGGTAGAAAGTATGGTTGTTCAATGCACGATTGAGAATATTTCCTGGCAAATTGAAGCAAGTGGGAAGGATCTATATAGTCAGAATGGTGCACGACAATGGTAGTATTGCTATATCAGATGTGTCACCTGGTGCTGAGTCGTTTGTAGTAAATGGGCAGATGCTGAAGCACTTCGTGGAGACTACTGATCATCTAGCCCGAGTTGAAGTGATATACTTTGTACATGATGCATGACTACTCTTCCACTTCATTCCATCCTATATAGATACATGTGAAACCATTCATTTTTCTTGGAGTACACACCTATATATTCTTCATAGACCACAATTGTCCCCATTATTTGTTCATCTTCTATGCTTAGGATACCAGATCCTATGTATAGGGGGGACCGACTACCCACTGATTCTCATCTTCGATTTTTGATCTTTTTATTTTTCTTTTGTATATCTTTTCTTTTACTCTAATCACTGGTCCCTAATATTGGCCACACTCTTTTCTATATTTTCGATGCCTTATCCTAAGTATAGGGGGACCGTGTGATTTCATTGATTTCATTTTTCTTTCTCTTTTCTTCCTTTAGTTGTATTCTTTTCCTCAGTCACCTTATTTTTGTTCCACTATACTTACGATAACCTGATCGTAAGTATAGGGGGGTCAACTGATTTCTATCCTTTCGTTCTTTTTCACCCACTTTTACTTAGCACGAATGTCCTCCTTTTTCTCTTTTGACGCTATGAGGACATAGCACAAGCTAAGTATAGGGGATGTGTATATACTGTATATATACTTTTGTCCATAACTCGTACTGTTATGTATTTTCTATATCTATAAAATCCATAAAAAGTGGGTGAGGGTTAATTTATAATCCATCTATTTATTTATTTATTTATTATAAAATCCTTGTAAATAAGTAAAATATGCTTAAAATCCTTATTTAAAATGCTTCTATGGTTTAAAATATGTATTAAAATTATGTATAATACTTATTTAAAATTCTATATATTAAAATATGTGTAAAATTCATGTAAATTTTTGTAAAATTCTTTGTATATAAAATTTGTAAAATCCATTAGTTATTTAATCCAAATAAAATATGCGTAGTTTATCTTGTAAAATTCTTGTACATAAACTTGTTTATAAAAATTACAAAATCTATAAAAAATGTAAAGTCTAGAATCCATAAAAATTACAAAATACTTAAAATCCATAAAAATGAAAAAAATTCAGAAAATATACTTCACAAAAACATGATTGCATTTGCATTATCATTTTTCAGAATAAGTTTGATTTCTAGAACTAAAGATTGGGAAAAGTCTAAAGGATGGAGCTTGATTACGGTCTTTAACTTTCATTTTAAGGAGCCTAAAGAGGAACTAGAATTTAGACTCTTCGGGTCTTTGACTTAAATCTTTGATGAGACCATGTTTGGGAAGTCAACTTGAAAGTGCCTAAGTAGAACACTTGGTGTCATCCGTTTAACTCTTAATCAATGAACCAATTTTGGACACATGCACTTTGCACTTAGCTCGACTTGCATGGGGCTGAGAAGGGCAATCCGTCTTGGTGGTGCATTTCTATCCTTGTCTGGTAACATGGACATCTAAAGACGGGAGAGATTGGGGTTGCAATAATCGTTTCGGATGAGGGAAGGATCTGCTGGCACAATTTTTCCAAGACCTCAAAAAATGGACGGAATGAAAAGATGCTATACTCGTCGAGGCACAAAAAGATGAATGCAGTGCAAGCAACATTACAAAGCTAATTCAAAGAAGAAGCCACCATATACAAATACGACCACAATAGTCCGGGCTTCTACCAAAAAGCATGCACATCTTAGTGGAGACGTAGCTACACTGGCTGGGATTCATAAGTAGATGTGTTTACATTGGTCGCACTCTAGTTCTTTTCTCATTCTTCTACTTTCTCCTTATATTTGATTGTGAACACAACACGAACTGATCTTAGAAGGGAATACCTCCCTCCCTGTGGAAAGAGTAGCTGGATGAGGTACCAATGGGTAGTTTCTTCGCTTCTTTTAAAGCGGGAAGAGCTAAAACAATTCGCACATCGTATAGATTGATTTCAAGGTTGATAGAGTTTGCGATATGAATGAGTGGATCTTGAAGGATATGGGATAAATCCTCAAGTGCATCACGGAAGCGTGAGCGTCGTATCGAATACGACGATGAGCGACTAGTCGCACTAGTTGCTCGATGCAGTGGATTTAAAAAAATTTCATGCGACGAAACCACATGATCCAAGAACACTTCTCGGATCGTTTTCGTCTAAACCACAAACAAGTAATAGGGTTACCTCTTGAAGCGTGGTTGCGATCGAGTCTCTAAACGAAGAGACCTCCTGTCTCAAGTCCGATCCAACGGAGGAGACGCTTGCGAGTGCGGAGATGAATCACGTGCTTCTCGCAATCCATGTTGATGATCTAAGCGGCGGATCTCCTGATCTCGACACACGAGATCCGACGTCTTCTTCACGAGCGAGGCACACCGAAGGAGACGGAGATCCACGAGCAGACGATCGGGCAGCATAACGACGATGCTGCGGCGATGGAGACTCCCTCTAGGGCATCCATGGTGGACAGCCATATGAGAGGGAGAGAGAGTAGACGTGTAGAGAGAAAGAGAGAGAGAGATGTGCTACAATAACATGTACTAGAGAGCATAGGTATGCCTCTCTATTTATAGGGTTTTGGGATCCATGGATCTCAATCCATGGGACATATAAAATCTATGGATGAGATTGATTTATGTCAATCCAATGGCCAAGATTGTTGTTGGTAAAAGCCAACAAATTTATTTGACAAAATCAAATATAAATCAATCCTAAATTACATCAACAAATAAGGAGAGAATTTACATGGAGATTACATCTCCCATGTATAATCAAGGTGGACAGCCACCCATTCCAAATAGGACATGGGTACCGCCCACCATATTCCATATGGAGGCAATCTCATGAGATTTCATGAGATTGCATATCTCCTTGGAAATCTCTCATTATTTATTTCCAACAATTTTTGTTGGGATTTATTCACCAAAATAATTCACAATTAATTTTGGGAATATTGCAATCTTGACATTGGAAATTGTGAATCACATTCACAACCCAAAACAAAATATAATTTACATTTTC
This sequence comes from Ottelia alismoides, assembly GCA_037367405.1. Taxonomy (NCBI): domain Eukaryota; kingdom Viridiplantae; phylum Streptophyta; class Magnoliopsida; order Alismatales; family Hydrocharitaceae; genus Ottelia; species Ottelia alismoides. The sequence goes on from JAZKJV010011004.1 coordinate 84,827, forward strand.
AATTAATTACACAATGTGTATCCAATACACATCAATAATTAATCAACAAATATAAATTATAATTATCTCTCTCTAATACATTATAAATCATATTTATAATATATTATGAATAATTGGATATTACTATCCACATTATTCTTATCCACAATAATTAAATCACATTTAATTACATTGGATAACTTATTCTCATGTGCCCAAATAATATGAATCACATTCACATTATTCACATCTTTGATAATCAAATCACACTTAATTATCTATGATAACTCTCCTTATAATATGAATCAAATTCATATTATTCATGATAATTAAATCTCATTTAATTATCCATTTTCTCAATGCTCGGATACATATATCAACAATAGAATTATCCATGAACTCTTTCAAGGATAATGCGCTTTCTCCGCGAATACTTGGAGATAAGGACATGGCGATTGTATTGTTCCACGTATAGTGACTTGGATATTAAAATCACATCTCAAATCCAGATCTCATGCCTCACATAGATGCTTGATTAAATCAAGACCGCAAATCTTATCTTCTCATTACATCTGAATCACATTCAGATCAATGTCCAACATTTGGATCAAGATCAGATTACTTCTCTACTGAGAGGAGTCACTAAAATCCAGACCCGTTCCATCACTCCCTAGGAATGGAAGCGTCATAATTATACAACTGTTTATGATCACATCACCCTCAGGTATTCTCAATACCTGTACATCCTGCATACTGGAAGACTCAGAATAAACCCGAAGTATAAGATCAACTTTATACTGTCTACTTCAGAGTTTTATAATTAAGTTTCTCATTCGATCATTGGGAGTCGGTATATACTTTCCAAAAGCATATATCATACCTAGGTTTTGATCATATACTTTCCAAAAGTATATATCAAACCTACAAATTCAGTCAAGCTTCGAAAACGAGACGACCATGCACGGAATTTGATCTTCCCAACATCTCATGAGTGAGCTCATGTCTTCCGGTTCAGTAATGAACCTGTATGATCCCTTTGAGAGATCGTATCACTCATATGCCCTTATATGCACACCAACACGCTGGTGTATAGACCTTGATTAGGTCATCAACCTATTGGTCTGCCAAATGTACATACTCAGACATATAGTAACACATCTGTCTCCGGTCAGAGGATGTGTGCCTATATCATGACAGCATACGATATAGGACTTTGGTTATCTCGATCTCGTTAAGTAAACTCTTTGACCTAACTTATCTAACACCTCCGAATCTCCATTCCTATGCAGAAGACCTGCATCAAGAGGCCAGTTAGATATCAGGATTTAGAGAAAGGATTGCCATCTCCTTCTCAGGCTGGAGATCATCTCTAAATAATCATTAGACGGTGCTTGATGAGTCCTCAATCTAACTCTTTAGATATTCATCCAAGCACCAGCCTCTATGATTCAATACTTGAATCAACAGCTGTATGATCATCAAGATGGCCATGGTACATAACCCTAATTGTACTAAGGTACCTATTATGCAAATTATTTATTCTTCATTTCAGATCAGGGAATGATATTTGCAATAACATTTATTGCATAATGGCTCATCGTGGGCTCACATGTCCAACAATCTCGCACTAGCCCAAAGAGCCATTAATGGGTCAATCATTTAAACTTACACTCATGTGATAATCATAGGCTATTTAGAAAATATCTAGGTAAGCTGATCAGTCACTGATGAATACCCATTCATCACTCTTTATTCTTATATTTTAGCTACAAAAACCTATGCAAATGCATGTAGATATGTGTAAATAGGAAAAGTTAGCAAAAGCATGCATGTTTGTAAAAATAGATAATTAGCATGTTTTTGTGCAAAAATAAAAGAATAAAGAAGAAAAAGAAAAAGAGGGAAATATTTAGAATAAATATTGAGCAACCTAACCCAAGGGAGGGCTCAGCATGGGCCTGACCGCATAAAAGCCAAGTAGAGGGAGATAGGGGCTCACATATGTATATATTTGTAAATAAATAAGATAATATTTTCCTCATCCAAAAAATATGTTGTAAATATTTGTATATATTTTGTACATATTTATAGCCTATTAAAAACAAAATAAAAAGTTAAAAATCAAAATCCTAAAAACAACCTTTCACCATGTACATAAACCCCTATCTTATATTTATTTCCCCTTGTAAATAAATTTCTTTATTTCCAAAACTTTTTGTAAATATTCCTTTTTATGTTTTGTAAATAAAATAAATAAAAAGAATTAAAACAAAAATCAAAAAAAAATTACAAAATTTAAAATACAAAAAAAACATCTTGTATATATACCATGTATGTATCATGTATGTAACTAACTAATTAACCCATGTATATAAATAATAAAAATAAAATAAAAATAGCCTTTTATTCCTCATTTTATCCTATAAATAAATAAAATATAAAATAGGAATAAAAATGTATAAAAATAACTAATTAAAAATCAAAATAAAAAATCCTACATTGTACATATACCTATGTATAGCTATAATATGTAAATACCTTATTTTAATTTCCAAAAATTAATTAAAAATCACAAAAAAATAGAAAAAATTAAAACAAACATTTTTCATGTTTTAAGTTTTTGAAAATTCGGCCATTTAAGGCCCCAAAAAAATCAAATAAAATTTCAATAATTGGCGGGCTCTGATTGGTCCACGGGGGATTGTTGACCCCCGGTCAACGCCTCCCCCAGGACCACCAGAGCCGCGGATCTGCTTTTGGACCCGATTTCTTGACTTTATCCCCACCAGATCCGACCTCCGAATCCGCTAACCCCGGGCTCTAATCCGAGCCTGATCTTCCCTGATCCACGCCCGGGGTGGGTTCTTGGGATCCGCGCTCCAAGCTTCTCGCCCGACTCCGATTTAGCCGGACCCCTAGCACTATATATCCCGAGCTCCGCCGCACTCCACTGTCATCTTTGGCTCCCCATTCTCTCTCCCGTGACCTCCATCGCAACCAGCAAGGTGACAGCTTGCATTTGCCGGTGTCGCAGAGAGGAGGAGGTGCTCGGACCATCGATCCGGCTGCCTCGCGCCGCCGTGCTCCGACGTTCAACCGGAGCTCGAGCCTCGGGCGTTGACGACCCTTGAGGCAAGGACCAGGATCTAGCTAAGCTCCAGCATAGTCTCCAGCATCACCCAGGTAACCTCCGTTCCTTCTTGTTTAGTCTAATTTTAAGTTACCCCCAAATCGACTCCTTGCTGTGTTCCTCTGATTCCGACCATCACGCACACTATCTCGATCATCGGAGCACACTACCATCTTCGCCGTTCCCCCACGCACGTTCTTCGCCCACTCGTTCAACCCAGCTCGCCCCGGAGCTGGGAGTCGAGCTCCACCACCTGTCGCTCGCCGGAGCTCATTCACCCCGCCGCACCGTTCACCCTCATGACGCTTCTTGGGGTCGAGGCACTTTGCCCTCGACCCGCGAAGCTTTTGGTTTGCTTTGCAGGTCCAACGGGAGGCATCTGAGCCTCTCTTACATTCCAGCCAGGAGCTTCGCGCCGCCAGCCTCGCCGGAGCCCCTCCAGGGCTCGACCGGGCCATCGAAGTCCACCACCAGCTGCGGAGCTTCACCGCGGACCCGTTCCGATCATCAGGAGCAGCTGAGGAGGAGTACAGCTCACGCACGAGGCCGGCGAAGTTCGCCGGCGTCGTGTTCTTCCACCATCCTCCAGAACCGTCCGATGACGCCTCCGCTCCAGTTTTGATCTCAGCCGTCCATCTTCCGAGGAGCAGCAACCGTCGATCACTCCGAGGAGCTCATCTGGACCGTTCGCAGCAGAGGAGAGAGGTACCTGAACCCAGAACCGCCCGATCTCCCACGTGTCCTCGCCTCCACCGTCGATCGAGCCCCCGAGCTGAAGAAGAGACGCGCCCCCCATCCAGAGCCGACCGATCTTCCACGTGGAGCGTATCTGGCCGTCGACGAATAAAGGGGTAATTTACTTAGGGCCCCCTCTTAGTTTGTCTTTTTCGTCTTAGTCCTTTAAATATTTTTAGAACTTTATTTTCGTAGGGTAAATTGCATTGTGGACCTCGTGTTTGTTTAGATTTGCATGTATGCCCCTGTTTGTATGAGACCACGTGCGTCGTCACGTGTAGTTTAGGGTTATTTGCATTTCTTTCCCTGTAGTTCTGGGCTGTTATGTAATGAATAGAAACTTTTTGGTAATTGCTTTTATACCCCTGTGAGCCTGTTATTCACGCATGTGCGGATTTTAGTGGGATATTTGCAACCATGCCCTTGGACTTTTTGGTACCAGTTACCAAAAGGTCCAAGAAGTAGGTTTTTATTACAAATAGGCCCCTGAGTGCCCCAGCCACGTGCCACGCGCGTGACTTGCTGGGTATTTTGCACCTGGGCCCCCAGATTCTCGGGTATTTGCACTTACGTCCCTGTGCACAGTGCCCCCTTGTTATTTTTGAATAAAATATCAAATCACCTCCAAATCCAATGAGATTTTGACACATGGCTCCTGCCATGATGTAGAAATTTTAGGGATTTTTGAGGACATTTCTGATTTCATTTAGTATTTTTAAAAATTCAAAAACCTATTTTTTAGCTACTGTCTAGATATAAAAATATCAAAAAAATATAAAAACACCCCCAAAAATTATAAAAAAATTAGATACTGTTGTTTGCTTGTTGTTTGATTTTCTAGCCAATTTTGGCTATTTTTCATCACTTAAAAACCCTAAAAATTGCAAAACCCTCAAAAACTCATAAAAATTATAATAATTAATTTAAAAATCCAAAAACAATAATTAAGGTGCCTAAATTTTCCTTATTCTTTCTAGATTACAGGAAAATTACCTCCAGGGCTTAGTGAGACTCTTAGATATTTTATTTTTGAGTTTCAAGCCTTGCTGGACAGTACCTTTCATTTTTCGCACTGTTTGATTTTTAGAAAATAATTTACCCATTAGAAAAATCTCAAAAATTCACCAAAAACACTTAAAAACTTAAAAAACATAAAAACAATTTTTCCTTAATTTTTGCATTATTTTTGGTGTGTTTAATAAATTGTTGAAGTTGCCTAGATTTTACTTTCTTTTATTTTCTTTATCTTTTAAAAATCCAAAAAAATATAAAAATTCATAAAAACCTCTAAAAAACATTTTTTTTATTTCATTTTCACTACTTCGTAGGCCCTAGGCCAATCCGTGCTCCTTGTGTTCGACCTTGGGAGCTATACCAGGTTAATCCTATAGCCAGACCGCTCTTCTTTCGTGCTTGATTATTTTATCTGTTTGAGTGGTTGATTCTTCTTGATATACGTGGTCTGATTGCTTGGGTCACAACGACCTGATTTTTGTACCTCATACCCTAGTGATCAGGCCCGTTATTAGAATGGCGCCGTTGCCGGGGAGCACGGCTTAGTAGTTACTTTTGACTTTCTTTTCATTTTTGTTTTCGCGATTTTTCGCGGCTCTTCGGAGCTCGCGGCTTTTCGCGGCTTTTGTTCATAGTTCCTTTTTGATTTATTTTGTTTTATTTTGACTTTCTTTTCTTTTTATTTTTATTTGATTTTGTGTGACTATTTTATTTCTCATTTTTGCATATATACCCTTGTTTTTACTTTCATTTATTATTTGATTATTGTTTATTGGTCTGACCACTCTTCTGTCTTTCTTGCGAGGGCCCGAGGACCGCGGAGGCAACTTTCGAGGAGCCGGTGCAGCCGCGAGACTCGGAGGCGGCTTCCTTCTCTACGAAGCCGCAGGAGAGAGCGAGAGGAGAGAGTTGAGTGGGTGAGGTAGTAGGATAGTTTTTATTCGTTATTAATTGTAATAATACAGGGACTTGAACTTTTGGACTCTTTGTGGACCTTAGACTGTAGCGGGTCTGTTTCGCCGAGCACCGGCGTGCTCGGGGGACCCATTAGGACCCCTCGGTTTTTCGCGGCTTTTTACGCGGTTTTCTTTTTCTTTTCTTACTGTCATTTTCCGGATTTTTCGCGGTTTTTGCTCGAGCCCCTAGACATAGGATTTTTGTTGGTTGTGACGTAAGATTTTTAAGGCCCAACACTTAATAGAATATCTGTTCCTATAGAACGTAATTGGACCTTACTAAAATTCACTAAAAAAGTTAGTTTAATTGGATTTGAGACCACGTGCCGTTAGGAGTCACATACAGCGCTGGTAGGACCCGTTGTGGCGGGCACCGAGTGACTCCCAAGATCGGACTTCGGACTCGATTCGGTTAACTAACTATTGTTCTTCACGATCAATAGAAGTTGCTTGTCTTAGGACTCGGCTTTTTACCGTTGCATCATATAGCTTAGTTTACTTTTCTGTCTTTATTTTATGCGCGGATCACTTTGCATGTAGAGAGCTGGAGGCAGGTACGCATTTCTGACTCGGCATGCATCATTGATTTTTCGTGCATCGGCTTTTTCGTCTTCTCCCCCCGATTTTGGACTTAATAACCAGGAGAAACCAAAAAATTCGTTAGGCGTTTTTGTTTGCATTGAAAAATACCTAAAAAAGTGTAACCATAAAATTGGGACTGCTAAGACTATTGACCTTAAAACACGCTCACCCTAAAAATTCTGTCTTGGGGAGAGCAACCCCCTCATTGTTTGGTTTGCTTGAGCGAGAGAGTGACCCGCACACTAGGATAGAGCCACGCCTGAACTTCCGTTAGACTACTAGTCTTAGAGTTAGTCGTTCTCCAGTGAGGATCTCTCCGGTACCCGGTAAAGCGGGCCGTGACATCCTTAACAGAGCAGGTTGATCGGGTAGCCGGTAAACGGTCCGCAACTTGTACTGGCTGGGAAAGATCTAGCTTTAGGATTGGGCCAGTCTCTTGGGAGCATCGGGTTCCCAACAGGTCACGTAATCGCTCTGATATCTTGAGTGTTCACCAAAATAAAATCGACAAGATAATTTGACCGAACTTTCACGGTCTTCAGCTCGCGTTGCGTTGGTGAACTGGGGGTTTGTTTTTCGATCATAGTTTTTCCAGATCTCATCCGCCCTACTCGCCAGATCGAGATGATGGGTAGACGATCTCTTAGGCAGCCTTTGGCTGCACCGCTTTCGGGCGCGCCTACCTCATCATCTAGGTTGGCTCGCGAGAGCTCAGACCCGCTCTCCGAGCCCGAGTACGACTCCACCCTGTTCCCCCTCGACCCCCTTTCTGATTTACCCGAGAGATCTGAGCCCGAGGAGAGACTGATTCATTTGACGATACCTGAGTTGGGCTCATTTGGTTTTGCAGACGTTGAGATGGCCGGCGCAGGCAGTTCTGACGATCACTCCCGTCCCGAGCACTTTGTACTGGACCAGGGAGCGATCAACTCCACCCTGATCGCACAGTTAGAGACAGTCCAGCAGCAGCTCCGCGATCAGGGAGCTTTTATGATAGAGATGAGGCATGAGATGGAGAGGCTCAGAGCAGAGAGAGATGCACAGAGCGAGCCCGAGGACCCCGATGAGGCACAGGCACGAGCCGCAGCAGCAGCAGCCGCGGCCGCCGCCGCAGCGGCAGCAGCCGCAGGAGGAGCAGGACCACCTAGACCGATGCGGGAGTTGCACAACCCCGGATCTACCTTGATGCACCATTGGGTTGTGGTTCCAGCCATCGTGGGGGACTTCAAGTTCCCCCCGAACACCTTGCAGATGCTCCCGCGGTTCCATGGTCTGGCTACAGAGGAGCCCCACCTCCACCTCCAGGAGTTTCTGATGATCTGCAGTACTGTCCACGACAGACATGTGGACCAGGATACCATACGGATGATTGCCTTCCCCTTCTCACTGGCAGATAGAGCAGCCACCTGGCTGAAACATTTGGGGAGATTCGTGTACACATGGGAGCAGCTCCGCACCGAGTACTTGAACAAGTACTATCCACTCGGGCGGACGAATGCAGCGAGGGCCCTGATCAGCAACTTCTCCATGTTCCCCAACGAGCAGTTCCATGAGGCTTGGGAGAGGTTCAGAGAGCTTTTGGACAGATGCCCACACCACGATATCACGAAGCCGAACCTAGTTCAAAGCTTCTTCAGTGGGTTGTCACCAGAGCTACAGGGCTTGGTGAACGCTTCTTGTGGCGGGTCCTACTTCGCCAAGGATCATGACCAGGTCTGGGCTATTTTTGAGGAGATGGCGGAGAACTACATGGTTATGTCCCAGACCCGCCTCTACACGCAGAAGACCCAGCCACATCAGCCAGGACCCGTGCAGTACCAGAGGATAGCACGGGTCGATGCAGGTCCTTCCAGTTCGTCTGCAGCAGCAACACCACAGGCAGAGTCATCAGCTGCAGACATGGGCATCATCAGCGAGAAGCTGGACCGCATGGAGCTGATAGAGAAGAAGCAGTGCCAGAGCATAGCACAGATGGATCAGATGGCACAGGTCTTGAGCGACTTGAAGACACAGCTCATGTGTCTCCAGGAGACACAGACGGCTTCTCAGCCCCGTCTTCAGTCGCGAGGCGACGCCGGCAGCAGCAGCAGCTCGTCCCAGCGCTCCAGCACCCCAGTGCAGCCTAGACAGGTTCACCTTGTACAGGCGGAGCCGTACCAGCAGCCGCAGCCCACCTTGCAGTCACCACCATCTCCAGAGATGCAGATGGTGGTCTACCAGCCGGATCAGCCGTTGGCGGTACTACCCCCAGCCCCCTTGGATGCAGAGCCGTTGATGGATGTCAACGGGATCTGGTACGACCGTCCCCAGCCTGGGATCCGACGTGATCATCCCGGATTCAGGTGGGGGAGCGGTGGTGCCCAGCCCCAGCAGCAGCCGTCAGCACAGGGAGGGCAGTACTCCCAGCCGAGAGACCATCACCAGTAGCCGCAGCAGCAGCACCCAGTCTACCAGCAGCAGTCGTCTTACGGTCCTCGTCCCTATCAGCAGGGACAGTCTTGGAGGCGTGAGCAGCATGCTCACCCGGGATACCAGCACCAGCAGCAGCCTCCCTCCTACCCCTCTCACCCGCAACAGTACCAGCAGCCTCACCCACAGCGAGGCTACCGTCGGGCTCCCACGAGAGCCCTGCCTTGGATGATATCGCCCGCCTCCTCACGGATCAGCAGGCGACCTTTCGACGGGAGATGGACGAGTTCCGCCAGGAGATGCGGGACTTGGTGAGAGGGAAGGCCGCCATACCTGCACAGATAGAGCCGAATCCGAACAACCTTAAGCGGAAGTCCGAGCAGGTAGTACATACTGAGTTAGCCACTCCTAGCGATCCATTTGATGATACTTCTTCAGATCTGTTTGATGTTGATTTTGCCACGCTTAGGAGCGGTAGGACCCCAGCAGGCGGCGGCGTCTCAGCTGAGCTTCACCCCGAGGCACCCCAGGAGGAGGAGGAGAGCGGTACTGAGGCCGCTCCAGTCGATGACGGTGGTACTGAGGCCACCGAGGATGCTGATCCCACCGGCGGTACTGAGGCCGCCACTTCACCAGATTCAGGAGGTGGTACTGATGCCACCCCAGCAGCAGCCGAGCCAGTTAGCGGTACTGATGCCGCGAGACGTCTTCCAGCAGCAGAGCAGCCCACTCGTGGTGGTACTGAGGCCACCGGTGTTTGTAGAGAGAGATCTGATGTTGTTTTTCCTCATGGTCATGTATCTCAGAACTCTGCTACGAATAAAGGAAAAGGTTTATTTTCTTCTGGTCCCACTGTGGTGCGTGATGTATGTGTGGATCCGGTCCTTGAACCGCTTAGACCTTTTCCTAGTCCTTCATCTGAGAAGGACCCAGTGATCCCTTTCCCTAGAGCCCTTCAGATGGGGAAGGGGAAGAAAAATGACCCAAAAAAGAGAGAGCTTGAGGAGTTCAGCCAGAGCATGATCGATCGCTTCCACATCCAGCTGACCCTCCAGGAGGCTTTGCAGCACATCCCCCTTCTCCAGAGATCTTTGAGAGAGAGGACTACAGTCAGGAGGAGGAGGAGGAACCACACTTCAGAGATACATGTACTGACCAAAGCCACGTGCTTCGCGATCCAGAACCGACTGCCAGCCAAGAGGCCAGATGCAGGGGCCCCGTATGTCAGATGCCAGATTAGTGAGCAGTGGTTCGACCGTACTCTTTTAGATAGCGGATCGTCAATCAACCTACTTCCGGCAGCCCTTCTCGACCGCTTCGAGTTGGGCACTCTTCGACAGAGCAGGACAGTCCTTCAGTTCGCTGATAGATCTGTCAAGAGGCCGAAGGGGTTATTACGAGACGTTATCGTCACGATTCAGGGTCTGCAATTCCCCGTGGACTTCGTAGTGTTGGACATGGAGATCCCTGAGTCAGTGACCGATACCCCCATCATCCTTGGTCGTCCGTTCTTGGCCACAGCCAAGGCGGTGACTGATCATGATAGCGGGAAGGTGTACTTTCGCGTCCAGGGCGAGAGTATACAAATAGAGACGGTCGAGGACTACAGAGCCAGATCTAGATCCCGCTCAGATGCCAGCACCGACTCAGAGCAGCTGACAGACGCAGAGCCAGACATCCACCAGGACTGTGATTTTGTGATCACAGATGACGAGGCAGCTTGGGCAGACCTTGAGTCACAGACTACCCTCTCACTTTCAGATACAACTGATGCAGAGATGACAGCAGAGGAGAGTCTGGAGAGCACAGACCTGGGTTCGGATACAGTTGCGGCAGCAGAGCCGGTTCTCGATCGCAGCACGGTGATTAGTGATGGTGGTGCTGAGGCCACCTTGTTTTCCGGTGGTACTGATGCCACCGATTCTGATACAGATCCCTCGGATTCAGAGTCTGATTGGGCCGATTGCTATGATCAGATGCCAGACCTGAGTCCACCTGAGCCTACAGAGGAGGAGGTAGAGGCAGAGCAGAGCAGAGACAGTGCAGTTGAGCCGCCTTCTCCCGACCCAGTTTGCGAGAGTACACTTTCACTTTCCCAGGCAGATTTGGCAGACCTTGCAGCTTTCACACAGTTCCTTCCACAGCCAGATTTGCCGGCACCCTGCATTCCAGAGCTGAAGCCGCTCCCTACTTCGCTGAAGTATCGATTCCTTGCGGGCGATCCTGAGATGTACCCAGTCATCATCTCCGCTGAGTTGACTGGAGAGCAGGAATCCCGTTTGATGGGGGTTCTTGAAAAGAACCGCAAGGCGATCGGATGGAGCGTAGCAGATCTCCATGGGATTAGTCCATCAGTGTGCTCCCACCACATCTATCTCGAGGATGGGGCGAAGCCGTCGCGTGAGTTCCAGCGGCGTCTGAACCCCAACCTGAGAGAGGTTGTCATGAAGGAAATATCGAAGTGGTGGGGTGCAGGTTTTATTTATCCCATTTCCGACTCCAAGTGGGTTAGCCCCTTGCATGTGGTGCCCAAGAAGACGGGCATCACGACTGTGATCAGTGAGTCGGGAGAGGAGATTGCTACACGAGTACCCACCTCTTGGAGGGTTTGTGTTGACTACAGGAGACTCAACCAAGCCACCAAGAAGGACCATTTCCCCCTGCCTTTTATTGACCAGATCATTGAGAGACTGGCAGGGAAGAGCCATTATTGCTTCCTGGATGGGTACTCGGGCTACAACCAAGTGGCCATCGCTCCTGAGGATCAGGAGAAGACCACCTTTACCTGTCCCTTCGGCACATACGCTTTTCGACGCATGCCATTTGGGCTATGCAACGCCCCTGCGACTTTCCAGAGGTGCATGCTGTCGATCTTTTCGGACATGGTAGGGGAGTGCCTTGAGGTCTTCATGGATGATTTCTCGATCTACGGCGACGGATTTGATTCTTGTCTTGACTGCCTAGATCGAGTACTTCAGCGATGTATTGAGTATCACTTGGTGCTATCTTGGGAGAAGAGTCACTTCATGGTGACTCAAGGGACGGTGCTTGGCCACATCATCTCCAACAGGGGCATGGAGGTTGACCCGGCCAAGGTCGATGTCATTAGAAAACTCACACCGCCGTCCAATTTGAGGCAGCTACGGTCATTCCTGGGGCACGTTGGATTTTATAGGAGATTCATTCAGGATTTTAGCAGGATTGCCCGACCGTTGACTGACCTCCTGACGAAAGACACCGAGTTCCTTGTCGATGACAAGTGTCTTTCGTCATTTGCTACTCTCCAGAGATGTGTGATTGAGGCTCCTGTCCTCCAGCCACCTGATTGGTCTCTCCCATTCGAGATCATGACGGACGCCTCCGATTTTGCCGTAGGGGCAGTGCTGGGACAAAGGAGGGATGGAGTACCATTTGCTATACACTATGCTAGCCGCACATTGGATTCCGCCCAGCGGAATTATACGGTCACAGAGAAGGAGATGCTAGCAGTAGTGTTTGCCCTGGATAAGTTCAGATCATATATCATTGGATCCAGAGTGACTTTGTTTACAGATCACACCGCCATCAGGTACCTCATGGCAAAGAAGGATGCCAAGGCCAGACTGACTAGATGGATCCTTCTACTCCAGGAGTTCGACATTGAGATCAAGGATAAGCCTGGAGTCAAGAATGTGGTGGCGGATCACCTCTCCCGATTAGAGCAGCCTGAGGAGACTGAGCAGATTGATCCTATCCGAGATACCTTCCCAGATGAGGCGATCCTTGCTATCGCCTCACTTCCATGGTACGCCGATATTGTGAACTTTCTCGTTGCTGGGAAAGTCCCACAAGATTGGCCCAGGCAGAGGCTTGAGACCTTCCTTGCGAAGGCCAAGTCTTACCATTGGGAGGATCCCATCCTTTACCACGAGGGAGGGGATAGCGTCTGGCGTCGGTGTATTCCTCAGGAGGAACACCATAGCGTCCTCACTTACTGCCACAAGCTTGAGGCAGGAGGACATCATTCTGGGAGAAGAACGGCACAGAAAGTGCTCCAATCCGGTTTGTGGTGGCCTACCCTCTTCAAGGACTCAGATGAGTTCGTGAAGAGGTGTACTGACTGTCAGAGGATGGGCACTTGTGGACAGCGTGATATGATGCCGATGCAGCCCATTCACTTCTGTGAGGTTTTTGACGCATGGGGCATCGATTTCATGGGTCCATTCCCTAAGAGTCAGGGATTTGAGTACATTCTGTTGGCCGTAGATTATGTGAGTCGTTGGGTGGAGGCTATCCCCGCCCGAGCCACTGATGCGAGGACAGTTTGCAGATTCTTGAGGAAGCATATCATTACACGGTTCGGGGTTCCACGAGTTCTTATTTCTGATGGGGGATCTCACTTCATCAACGACCAGGTGAAGGCACTTGCTAGCGAGTTCGGCATAGATCATCGTGTTGCTACACCGTATCATCCACAGACGAATGGTCTAGCCGAAGTGTCGAATAGGGAGATCAAGACTATTCTGCAGAAAGTCGTCCGCCCTGACCGAAAGGATTGGTCACAGCTATTGGACTCGGTCTTGTGGGCATATAGGACGTCTTTCAAGACACCTTTGGGCACATCTCCCTTTCGCCTCGTATATGGCAAACCCTGTCACCTACCAGTTGAGCCGAGGCACAAGTCACTTTGGGCAGTTACAGACATACTTATGGATCCAGATGGTATAGGAGACCAGAGGAGGGCAGAGCTAGCTGCCCTGGAAGAGCTTAGAGATGCAGCTTTCACAAGCAGCCTACATTACAAGGAGAAAGTCAAGGAGTGGCATGATTCACATATCAGCCACAAACATTTTGAGATTGGACAGAGAGTATGGCTGTTTGATGCGAGGCTTAGATTATTTCCAGGGAAGCTACAGAGCAAATGGAAAGGACCTTATCTGGTTCGGAAGGTACACGACAACGGTAGCATCGACATATCTGAGTTGTCTTCTGAGAGTACCTTCCGAGTGAACGGCCAGCGGCTCAAACCATTTCTAGATCATGAGCCGCGGGTCGTTGATATTGCCCCTATTCATTTTGCGTGAGATGTGGTCTTTGACTCACATCTAATGCATCTCACGCCTGAGCTTTACTGATCCTCCGCTGTACATAGATCCAGATGTCCATATCATCACATTCCTTAGTCCCACATCCCTTTCTTCATCTTATGATTATGCTATACTTAGGGTGCACTTTACCCTAAGTATAGGGGGGATGTGAGACCTTTCGGGTTTTCCTTTTGTTTCTGTCTACCCTTATTTTTGCTGCCTATACTTAGGGGCATTTCACCCTAAGTATAGGGGGGGTAGACCCTGTACATTCTCCACTCGGTTTTCCCCTTCGTGTACAGCCTGCTATACTTAGGATCATTTAATCCTAAGTATAGGGGGAAGACCCGAGAACCTCTTGACTTTTCATTCTCCTTTTGTATAGCCTTCCTTTTCACTTCCCTATACAAAGCACGAGTTATGTCTTCTTCATCGCTCTTGACTCTGAGGACATCGTTCGAGCTAAGTATAGGGGGGTGTGTATATATTTCATATATACTTTAGCCATAACTCGTACTTTGTGTGAGTTAATAAATAAAAATGGCTAAAAACCACAAAAATTAAAAATTTTCATGTACATAATCTTCTTCTATTTTGCACATACATAGCTAGTGTACAAATTATTTTTGTAAAAATGATTTCAAAAATCGTTTGTGTAAAGCTTGTGTAAATATTTTCTGTATCAAAATTATGTATATAGTACAAAATTTTTCCAAAATGTTTTGAAAATCAAAAGTTTGCAAAAATCTTGTGTAAATGTGTGTAAATATCTTTTTGCAAAACTTGCACTTCATGCATCATCATTCATGATTTCAAAACATTTTTCAAAAATTTTGCATGATTGTAAAATTTGTGTAAATATGCATCTTTTTGTACATAGGTATATAGTTTTCCTGGGATGATAGTTGACATTTAAACTAAGCCTGGAATCAAATTGAGAAATGGAGCTTGATCAAGATCTTAATCCACCTAACTTTTAAGAGGAACCTTATAGGGCTTAGGTTTAAGGCTTTTCAGGTCCATGGTGACTTAATTCTTTGAGTCCACTAGGCTATGATCACATGTCATCTCAATGAGCCTAAGTAGAGCACTTAACAACAACACATGACTCATATAGATTATGGCTTTACTTGGACAACCGCACTATGCACCGAGCTCTCTACGGATGAGGTGGTGAGGAGGCAGTCTTCCTTGGCTTGGGGTAGCATATGAGGGTAGTACTTCTAGGCGGAACCTCTCTTCTTCATTTAGTGAAGGAAGTGCGTCTCAACTTGGTCTGGTTGCCATGAAGTCTAACGACGGGAGTTGTGGGTTGCAATAAAGCTTCAAAAGAGGGATAGTCTACTGGCTCAAGAGGAAAAACTCCTTGTATATATGCTGTACATGTACATGTTGTATAGATGCACTCGAAAAAAAAATGTGAAAAAGAAAAGAACTCCAAAAAAGTGGTGGGTCTGAGAGAAAATGATAATCCCACCGGAGTATGTATATAAGTGCAATAAGCAAAGCTTGGTTTCATGATCCACCTGTTGTAGCTTGCAGCAGGGAGACTTGGCTACACTGGTCAAGCTCCCAAGGGTACTTGGCTACACTGGCCTTGACCCATTCTCTTCTTCCCCCTCTTCTTGAGCCGATTGTACTTGAACTTAGAAGGGAATACCCCGCTCCTCGAGGAAAGAGTGGCCAGATTGAGGTCATAGAGTTACCTTGTTAGGGAGGGTTGTCAAGTTGCCATTTCTGAGGTGGAGAGCTTAGACCTCACTTTCACAGGACAAGAAAAGATTCATGGTCTTCAGGGTTTGTGATTGATGACTTATTCTGATCTGGAGCATTGAGGAGTCTTGGTTATAGAATAGTGGAACTTGGAGGCTGTTAGGTTTTAAGCTTAAGTCTAAATAAGGTTCCGACACATCAATAATCCAAAGATCTGATTAAGCTCCATACCTCAATTTAATGAAGGCAAGTTTAATAATCAACCTTGATCCATGCACATTCTCTTTTTCTTTTTCTTTTTCTTTCTTTTGCACTTCTTTTTCAAATAAGTGTTTGCTAAGGGACTAGCAAAGTATAGTATAGGGGGCCATTCATCAGTCACTCTGTTCCCAAGAGACTATGCCAAGTCCTTTTACGGTACTTGCATATCCCCTAGTAACAGTGCTCGCATCCAATGCGAATGTTGCATCTTATGCAACTCATACTCAATTTTGTTATAGTGTCCTTGATACTATAGCTCGATAATTAATATTACCATTATTTCCATAATCCTTATCAGAATGCCCTTATTCCTGGAGATCTCTATCTCCTAAGGTATCCATAGTTAATACCTTTTAGATCTCTATCTATAAAGTCTTAAGTCTTTAAAGATAAGACTTTGAGATCACTATCTCTAAGTTTCATCATCTTTGAAGATATTGTTGTTACTGCAACCAAGTGTTTTATCTTCAGAGTAGGATTAGTAACATTTTACTACTCCCACTGCATGGCAGACATATGGCTTTTGTACACATCTAGCATACACTTCAGCTTCTCGTAACTGATGCACAAGTGCAAGCAGTTCTAGCATTCACTTCCTCAACTTTTGAGGTGCTATCCCTTTAGACAGGTCACTACCACATCTTAAGGGAAGGAAGCTTTTCTTTGAATTTTCCAGAAAATGGAAATGTCCAAGGTTTACTATTAGTGAGTGTAACTGTCCCAATACCCTCTTCTCTTTGCTTCTGAACGACTTCAAAACTAAGATCTAAGAGGTATCCTTGAGATCATATCTCAAGGTATGGAACAACCAAACTATAAAACACTTATTATTATTCTTATATCATTCTAAATTATTAGAATAATATCTATATTTAGCATGATGAACACAATGGCACTCCCACTAAGCTCCACATGGTTCATCAAGATTTTATCTGAAATCATAACATTTATAATTTCATCAAATCTTATGTTCCAACTACAGGAAGCTTATTTGAGTCCAAAGATGGAGTTCTTTAGCTTGCACACCTTGCTTTCCTCAACCATGAAGCCCTGGGGCTACTTCATATGAATATCCTCAGAGAGGTATTCATAGAGGAATGCAATCTTGACTCACATCATGAAGATGTCATAGTCAAGTTGTGGAGCTATAGTTAGCAATATTCTGATGGGTTAAAACAAGGTCACTAGAGAGCAAGTCTCATCGCAAGCGATGTCTTCTCTTCGGTGTGTAGCTCATGGCTACGAACCGTGCTTTGAAGGTTTCTACCTTCTCATCAGGTTCCCTCTTTCTCTTCAAGATCCATTTACACCTTAATGGGTCTGACCCTTATAGGTGGATCCTCGAGGGTCCATATACAACACTTGTATATGAAGTCTACATTAGACTTTTATTGCTAACATCCATCTTTCCATGTCATGATCTTTAGAAGCTTCATCATATGAAGTTAGATCATTGTCAGTTGACACATGGAATCCATCTTCAAACTTGTTTGAAGAGGTATTAGTGTTTCATTTTTAATTATCTTTTTAGTTTCTGATTCCAGGAGCCTTATTACCATCTCAAGATTAAATGAGTTCCTTTACTTCATTTTCATCTTGATTCTCAAGAGAGTCATCCTCTAAGAATCACATTTTCAGAGATGAGATCCTTTAAGAATCTTAAGGTCATAAAGTAGGTATCCAATACCATCCTTTATTTTCCTAATGAAGTAGCACTCTCTAGTGCTAGATTCCAGCTTACATGCATGGAACCTTATTAAGTATATAATGTAGTCCCTACCACATATACATATACCTGGAAACTAAGAGATAATTATGCTAAGATTAATCATTGATCAAATCATGTCACACATGATCAATTGCATCTCCCTACAAACTCTATTGAGTTAAGGTTCATTAGGAGGGTTGAGATAGAAATGATATTCATATCTCTATAAGGTATTCTATGAATTCATCTAATAGGTACTGACTACCTAGATTAGATCAAATTCATTTAATCTTCCTTCAAACTTTGATTCTGAACCAAAATTGAGAAATCTTTGAACATTTCAAAGGTTTCTTAGGTGAAGAGAAGATATTTCATATCGTACACAATCATCAATAGATATCACATATCCATAATGTTTACTATGATATAGATGATTCACATACATCAATATGTATGAGGTCCTGAATACCTTGACATCTTGCACCTTTCCCAAAGAAGGGTGTATTGGACATTTTACTTTGAATACAATATTCATAAGTATGCAAGTTTTGAAATTTTAGATATTCTAAAGTTTCATCTCTTACTTGTCCATTGATCTCATCAATAGACATATGTCCAAAACATGATGCCAGGTCATTGTCAAATAATCTTTATCCTCCTATTGATCTTTAAAGGTTTGATTTTCAGTATTAGAAATCTTAATGAACCATTCATTAATTTTCTAATTTAGTGGAGTCCACTAGATGTTAGATTACTATCTGAAATATCGCCATCATAACTCTTTATGATAGGTCTATTCCAGAATTCATGCTTATTCCCAACATTTAGAAATAAACTGAGTATATTCTAATATCCAGGTTACAGAGACATTCTCTAGGACTAAGGGCACCCACTGAAAATATGAAGTCTATTGATCTAATGGAAATTGTTGCAACAATTGCATCACTTCCAACATGGATGACCATTAAACTTTAAGATCAAATTTCTAATATTCTAATACATATGCAACCAATTGCAAGTGTCATTAGAAGATTGAGATATAATTATTAGACTGTATCTTATCAAATAAGCAAGTCAATATCAATGATTATATGTAGATTAATCCGATGTACTATCCGATTCCTTCTCTAAAGATTTTAGATAGATTTGATAGTCATACTATCAACACATCAATTTATTGCAATATTGGCATTCATCCAACTCTTTGGATGTCATATGGAAGTCACAGAAGTACAATCAACTCGTTGACTTACTTCTTACTTGGGTCCAACCCATGCTTCCACTATGCTCCCTTTATCTATAAGCAACTATTGCTCAAGTCAAAGGATCCCTTATGTCGAAATAAAAAAAAATTCACTATAAGAGTACATACTTCATTCAATTCATACAATATGAATATTATGAAGCTTCATGAATGACTAGAGTATAGATAGTAGAATGATGACACTCATCGTATCTACATCCATTTAAACTATTAAAACTTAGGTTCAGGTAGGTACTCAAACAATTTGAATACATCATCTCCTATAGAGCCACCATTCTGCATAATGCAGAGAACCATGTCATTCATGAATATATGTAGAGAGCACATATGTATGCCAGAACATCTTCTTAGATTTTTATAAGGATTATTTGATAATTACGATCATTATCGACATGTTACTTCAAAAGTACATTCAATGACATCAAGACTTATAGAGACGTACAAACCCTAGGGTTTTAGTCCTATTGTCTTATTTAATCATCATTCCTCATTATTATGAGGAAACTTGCACATTGCAATCACATACATTATGTGTCTAATTGCAAGTACAATATCTGGATCATAGGTCCAATCCATGATATTTTATTGGTTATTATTGAGTAAATATTGAGTGGGTTTAATGAAGGATCATCTGAAATAAGAAATTTGCATAAACATATATAAATATATAATTTACTTTGATTTAGGAATTTTTTATATCAAATTTGTCTTGCCTTGTCAACATTGAAAGTTCATTCCCTTAATCACTTTCAATGTAAGAGATATACTTACCATTATATCTCAGCAAGATCTGGGATCTCCTTCCTTATCTTTATTACATCCCAATAATATGAGAATCTGCAACTCGAATAAAAAGAAGCGGGAACACGTTCCACCTTGCAAGTCCAACTTGCATTCCTAATTCGGTCTTTAACACCCAGGCCCACCACCCCTAAGGTGAAATTGACCCGTCGTTAATTGAACCAACTGTCAAAGGAATAGAACTCGCTATGCGCAATCCAATATCGCCCCAATAATATGAGGATCCGATATTGGGGTCACTACGCATACGGCCTTACTCTTTCGAGAAGCAAAGAGCCCGATCCAGATGCGCTTGCATATAGGAGATGTCACTTCGGACAAGCGTCTCCTATATACAATCCCTGGCGACGGAACCCTCCGCCTTGACGGGAGACCATGGATGTCACTTATGTGATCCTCCATATCATATTCAAATTCTAATTAATTATCATGAATCATATTCATATAATTAATTCTTCCAAGGGAAATAACACATCTATATTCACAATAGAGTGTTTTCAATTGGATATAATTAACTTAATCATATTAAATTAATTTTCAATCCAATTCAATCAACAAACTTGATTTTACTTGAATATATGGTATTATCTTAAAATACGTATTAATTTGAATTTTAATAATTAGAAAATACATCATGGTCTCTCAGGCATCATTTGTTCCCTACCCGTTGTCATGGCCAGTACCAGCGGGAGTGGGACGGACCACATACGTTGCAACCCGCTACCCCAGCAATCCCCGACTAGACACCATATCTGCCTCGAGAAAAAATAATGCCGAGTCAATCACTTTGTACTTGAGATGATCATCGGTTCTTCAACCAAAATTATACCATATAGTAATAATCAAAACATATTTGATTATAAGGAAATCTGCTAGACAAATTCCCAATCCTATTCAAGCAAGGAGTTTGATGATTGTGTTTCCAATTTTGATCTTGATCAAATCTAATCAATTTATTGGTTGATGCCAAGTCAATTAAGGAAATAATCATCATCCAATATTTCTCAAATATTTTTCATAATTATTTCATGAAATTAACAATTAATTTCACTAATTGACAATCACATGATTCTTGATTAGGAAAGTAATTTCAGCAGTGACCCCTACTTACTAAAATTAGCATATCTCAATCAATTTAAATCCAAATTAAGCAAAGTAAGTTTCCAAAGTTTGCTAATTTGATTTACAACAGAACCTTATATGATTTGCATGCATTTCAAGGCGTCTCTAAACAGTAATTAACTCCTTAATTACATTAAGATTCTCAGTTCCTGTAACAGTGAATACATGTTCATTAAAACAACCATATCTCGAGCAAACGGAATCTAAATTATGTAAACTCAGATCCTATGATTTCCTTATTTAATGGGGAACAAAATCCAAGTTTTATTTTCGTGTTTAACAATTTAAACAAGGCCGAAAATAATCACCAAATAGAGATGCGAAAATGAAATGCGATAAAACTTTCGCAACCCTAACGAACCCAAGTCGCCTTCGGTTTTATGGATCGTATCCAAAACCTTCGACCTAAGGCTCTGATACCACTTGAAGGATATGGGATAAATCCTCAAGCGCATCACGGAAGCGTGAGCGTCGTATCGAATACGATGATGAGCGACTAGTCGCACTAGTTGCTCGATGCAACGGAATATAAAATTTTTTCACGCGACGAAACCACATGATCCAAGAACACTTCTCGGATCGTTTTCGTCTAAACCAAAAACAAGTAATAGGATTACCTCTTGAAGCGTGGTTGCGATTGAGTCTCTAAACAAAGAGACCTCCTGTCTCAAGTCCGATCCGACAGAGGAGACGCTTGCGAGCACGGGGATGAATCGCGCGCTTCTCGCAATCCATGTTGATGATCCAAGTGGCGGATCTCCTGATCTCGACATACGAGATCCGACGTCTTCTTCACGAGTGAGGCGCACCGAAGGAGACGAAGATCCACGAGCAGACGATCGGGCAGCATAACGACGATGCTGCGATGATGGAGACTCCCTTTAGGGCATCCATGGTGGACGTCCTTATGAGAGGGAGAGAGAGTAGACGTGTAGAGAGAAAGAGAGAGAGAGAGAGATGTGCTGCAATAGCATGTACTAGAGAGCATTGGTATGCCTCTCTATTTATAGGGTTTTGGGATCCATGGATCTCAATCCATGAGACATATCAATGGATGAGATTGATTTATGTCAATCTAATGGTCAAGATTGTTGTTGGTAAAAGCCAACAACTTGTGATTTAATTTAGATTAAAATTTATTTGACAAAACTGATTTAGCCAAAAATAGGCGGTCTTAAGTTCAACACAAAGCGTGAACTCAGTCGGTGTATTGACCACACTAAATCTGGACTAAAGTCAACAATTAACCCACACTAAAGATCAATAATTTAGAACTAATGTGGAGTTAAAATTTATTTTTAACTCTGCACAAATGGTGTATAGTGTCAAGTATGCAGAGAGTTCGAACACAGGGAGCAAGCAGGGTAGTTCAAACAAGTGTTCAAGTGTGTGTGTGATGTGTCTACACTAAGCAAGCAAGCAAAGGAATTTTTGTGGGTTTTTAATTTTCAATTTTTTTTATTTTATTTTAATTTTTAATTGAATTTTTAATTTTGTATTTTGATTTTTGATTTTCTGATTTTTGTATTTTAGATTATATATATATATTTTTCTTTTTCTTTTTCTTTTTTTTAATATTGGAATTTAAAGGCAAGGTAATAAAAGACAAGGTAAAATATTTATAAAATGTGAGAAAATAACCAAAAATTCATAAATAAAATGTTTTTGATATTTGTATGATTTTCTACTGTTTTTGTGATTTTTGGGGGTTTTTCAAGGTGTTTTTAGTATTTTTAATTACTGAAATAACTCAAAACAGTGAAACAAGGGCTGGCTGTGAACAAAATGGGATTTAAAAATGGCAACCAGTACTCAAAATTTTTCAAACTATTTGTAAATAAAAAGAACAAAATGAGGAACAAAAAGAACCTGAGTTTGTATTTTTTAGAGTTTTCCTTGATTTTATATATTTTTTTGAAGTTTTTGAGTGTTTTTAAATTTTTAGTGTTTCTCTTTTGAGATTTTTAGTGATTTTTGGACTGACACTAAAATAGGATATAATAAACACTAGGTAATTTTTTTTGTGATTTTTAGAAATGTTTTAATATTTTTTTGGCATTTTCTAAGCTAGACAGTAGGCAAATAGGCTGTTTTTTATTTTTAATAAATATGAAAATAAAATAAAATCAAAAACTAAAATTAGGCCGTCAAAGTACAAGTATCCAGTAGCTTAAGTTCAAAATTTGAGAATTTTTTTGAAGGCCAAATGAAGGTTTAAATAATTAGAACATGAATCCAATCCATAAACAAGCCTGGCAAGGGTATATATGCAATATATCAAACATCCAGGGGCATACATGCAAATTTCCACAAAATATTGAACTGAATATTCGATTTATAGCTCCAAAATCTAATTACAAAAACCCGCCTGGGTACTCTAGCAAAATTCCAACCTTCGCGCGTGCAATGCACGCGCCTGAGGAGGATCTACTTGCAATATTATAAAGTTCGAGGGGGCTGAATGCAAGTTACCCTAAAAATATAAACCGTAATAAAACACTTACTGGACTAAATGCTAAAACCCAAGACTCTAAGGACCTTGTCCGCAAAATGTCCACGCGCTCGTGCCACGCACGTGCGCTGGGCTGGCAAGGGCTAAGATGTAAATAGGAAAACTACAGGGGTTTTTTAGCAAATTTTACAAAAGTTATAAACGGCAAATGAAAGTTTGTGTAGCTGATAAATAATACAAAAAGTGGGCGGGGTTACTTGCAAAATTCCCCGCCAAGGGCGTAATCGAACGGGGGAGCGCGGTCCACTAATCCACGTGTCAGCACCGCACGCTCCGATACCCCTTCGGCCTTGAACGGTGTAGATTAGATCTCCTCCTGAAGATCAAACGGTGGCAGTCGGAGGGGATCCAACGGATGCTGCTTGCCTGGGCTGGCGGCTCTTGATCGGACGGCGGGGAGGCAAAGACGAAGAACATGGACGAACTCGCCGTGAAGCGAGCTTCCCCGACCTTGATCTCAGCCCTCCTGCCTTCAATGACGCATCAAAATGGCCGGTGGCGTCCCTGGAGTCCTCCTCGATGACTGGGCGCTACAAAATTCTCCGGCATGGGCTGGAGGTGAAGAGCGGAGGCGGCGGAGCTCAAGAGCTCCGAGCACCTCAACTGCGCACCCAAAATGCGCTCCAGTCGCGTTGAGAGTATCTGGACCTGCAAAAAGGATGGGTGATGTAATCGGGGGCAAAATGCCCCGATCACGTGGCGCGAGAAGTGGTGATATGCGGAGATGGTTGGCGCGCGGAATAGCGGCGGCCGGAGATAGCTCCGGCGAGGATCGATTGGGCGAATCGATGCGCGAAAGAGATGGATAGATGGGGGGAAATGAAGAGCGAGATGTCAGGAACAAAATGAAAGAAAGAAAACAAGAGGATTAAAACTGCCTCGAGCCCAGGTCGGGCGAGGGAGTGGGTACCTCGACGGCTTGGCTGGAGGTGTGGAACGCGCGTCAACCAGTCACTGTCCAGCCGCCTTGACGCTCAGGGGTCGGAGATGTCACCTCCAGACACCTCCAGGACGATCGAGGGGGGAAGAATTGGTGAAGTTTGCGGTTCAAATTTTCAAAAGGGAATCAGAAGTGGTTTTAAAGGGTTGACGATGGGGTTCATTTGACCGAGGTGTATCAGGAGCAGCAGTGACCCACAACCCAAAATGAGCCAAGGGCGTGTAAGCTCAATGGAGAGGCTTCAAAAGTCGTGAAGGTTGATTCACGAAATGGTAGAAGGGTTTGCCTCGAAAAAAGGATGAAAACGAGGTCAAAACTCTCTGCTGACACAGCCCAGACCTGGGGCAGAGAGTTGACCTGTGGTCAACTTCTGCTCCCCCTGGTTGGGCCACGTGGACCAACCAGAAAAAGGCCTGAGGAAAAAGCTTAGAAAATTATTTAAAAATAATAAATGGCATTATTTTAATTAGGTTATAAAATAAAAAATCTTTATTATTTTATAAAGTATTTTATTCTTATTTTTATTTATTTTTATGACTTATATTTTTACAAGTTACCTTTTTAACCCTGTATAGGTATAATACCTATGTATTTAAGTATTTAATTTTTATTTTGTGTATTTTTATTTTATTATTTTTATTTATTATTTTATAAAATTATAAAATACTTTTATATACATAAATATATTTTTATTTTATTTTTCTGATAAGTTTTGTATATTTAATAAAATACAAGGTATAGAAAGTATAGGTATACTTATAAGTATTGTATCTATGTATCGTGTATACATGTATTTTATTTTATGTTTTATTTAGGTTTTTATTCCTATTTTAATGTACATAATTATTATAAGTAATATTTACAAGATTATAAAAATATAAACATGAATAAATAATTAATAAAGAATAAATTGAATATTTTAATCAGTATAGCTATACAACGGGGGTCCAAAACTCAACTTTCAAACCGTAGCTCCGCCAAATGCGAAACCACCACCATTGGATAGATTATTTTATTCTATATACAATTAAAGGTGAGTATGCTGCATTTGGAGTTGTCAGTTGTGAGATACGGGTCTGGGAAGTTGGGATTCTGGATTCTTATTCAGACCATAACTTTTTGTCTGTACATTATTTTTCTGTGAAATCAATTTTGTATTTTTCTTTATTAATTTATCTACAACTTTTATATACAAAGTTTCTTTATTTGATGGATAAAAAGTGGAACCAAAAATAGGTCCCAAAATGAATAAAGAATGAATAAAAGGTACAGGTATTTTATCTGTGTTTTGGCCCTTATCTCCCCCTACTTTATTCCTTGTCGACCTATTCATCAAGATGCCTAGGTCTCGGGGGTTTTGGGTCATAAAATATTTACAATATTTTATTCTTTTTCTTTTCTTTATTTATTCTATAATTTTGGCCTTAATTGCAGTATTTTATACACTATTGTGATGCACATGCATGGATGCTAAGATGGTGATTTTAATGTTATTTACAGGCATTTGCTAGGGTTTTTGGTGCCAAAATGATAGAATAAAGATGATGAAATGTGGATTCATCATCCCCCTATCCTTTACCTTTGCTAGTCCCTAGCAAACACTTATGCAATAAGTGCAAAAAGAAAAGAAAGAAAAGAAAAAGAAGAACTTGGATTTAGTTTGGTTATTAAACTTGTCTTCACAAAATCAAAGTTTGGAGCTTAAGTCAGACCTTTGGACTTTTAGTGCAGGCAGAACCTTAGTGAGAACCGTGTTTGAAATCGAATAGTCCCTGAGAATCCCAAAACTCTGCTCAAGTCTCCTTAATAGCCAGGTCAGAAATACTTCAACCCATACGCAAATTCTTACGACTATGAATCTGACTTGTACAGTGTAAGTGATGGTGGCTCTCCCCAACTAGAATGACAAAGAAACTGACTTCTCCAGTATGACAACCCAATGATTCCCCAATCCAATGACTCCATCCTCGAGGAGCGGGGTATTCCCTTCTAAGTTCAAGTGGCAACCAGCTCAAGAAGAGGAGGTGAAGAGAAGAATGGACGGTAGCCAGTGTAGCTACCTATCCCGGGATGCAAGACCAGTGTAGTCAAGTCATCCTGCTGCAGGCTCACATGATATGACTTTGGAACTCAAGCTTGCTTATTGACTTTGTACATACTTTCAGGATTTTTATTTTTGTACATGCCTGAACTTTTTTTTTGAATACTATATACAGCAGCATTTACATAAGGAGTTTTTCCTCTTGAGCCAGTAGACTATCCCTCTTTTGAAGCTTTATTGCAACCCACAGCCTCCTGTCTTTAGACTTCCTTATCACTGGACGGGTTGGGGTGCACTTCCCTCCCTAGAGGAGGACAAATGTTTCCACTTGTGTGCGTCTCATACAGGCAAATCCAATCCCCTCACCACTCCAACTGAGTTGAGCCATGTGAAAGGTGCAGGTGTCCAAGTTAGGTCATTATCAACAAGAGTCGTGCGTGTGCTCCGAAATACTCTACCTAGGCAGTCAAGAATCCATTGAACCAAGTCCCGTGATCCTCAAAGAATTAAGTCAAGTAGACCTGAAGTACCTCAAACCAGTTCCTATAAGGTTCCTGTTATTAGGTAGATTTAAGGTCCAATCAAGCTCCAATCTCCGGATTTTACTTAGACTCGTTCAACTATCAAACTCAATCCGAAAAATGCGAATGCTATGCAATGCTATGCAAAAAATATTTTTGTGATGCAATTTTCAAAGATTTTGAACTTTTTATGGATTTTTTGAAAAGATGATGCATGTATGCATATGCTCTTTTTTTTTGTATTTTTTTTGTATTTTTCAAAAAGATTTTTCAGATGTTTTTGGATTTTAATTTTGCAAATGTTTTTGGGATTTTTGAAAACAAAAAGATTTTGGCTAAAAATTAGGTTAAAATATGTATACGGGAGTGCTTCTTATATATACAAAAAGTGGATTTTAAGAATTTACAAGGTGAGTGGTCAATTTTATACATATATACATATATAGTGGATTTTGGTGTGATGTGTATATTCCTTAAACTTATTTGAAAACAATTTACACACGATTTTTGAAAACTATAGTCCAAAATAATTTTTACAAACATTTTACACACATTTGAAAATCATTTTGCAAAGGCTTTCAAAACAGTATATATAGGTTTTTCAAATCATTTTTGCAACCATTTTTCAAACCATTTGCAAATAATTTTTCAAACATTTTGTTTCACACAAAGAAAAGAAATTTTACAATCCACACATTTTTACACAGGTTGAAAACATGTAACAAAATATTTTCAAAATAGTTTTCAATAGATGTTCACAAAGATTTTCAAACTATTTTTCAAACATTTTGCAAAAAACATTTTCACCTGATTTATTAATCAGTAAATACAAAAAGAATTTGAGGAATAACCACATCTTTTTATTAAGGATTTTAATGAATTTTAAAGGATTATTAGCCATATTATTAGGAAAATACGAAAGTACGAGTTATGGCTAAAGTGTATACACAGTATATACGACCCCCCTATACTTAGCTTGAGCTATGTCCTCATAGACCGGAGAGAAAAGAGAAGACATAACTCGGATTAAGTATAGACAAGTCTAAAGAATAAAGGAACAAATGAATCAAACGAATGAGAAGTTGACCGTCCCCACTATACTTAGGATCAAATAATCCTAAGTATAGCAGACTGTACACAAAGCAGGGAGGGTCAAGGGTGGGAATGAACAGATCGTACTCAGATTGTCTCCCCCTATACTTAGGGTAAGATAGCCCTAAGTATAGACAAGAAGAGGAGACATGGAGAGGATCGAAATGAAAATGAAAGAAACTTGGGGTGCCAACCCCCCTATAATTAGGACAAGGTACGTCCTAAGTATGGAAAACTGTCTACAAGGACGGCACCTTTTTGATAGATAAAGAAGATAGAAGAGGAAAAGAAGAAAAGAAGAAAAGAAGGAAATAAATCAACAGATGAAAGTGATATGAACAGATGAATCTGTACAGCGGAAGATGGACGTGATTACCATGTATGAGATGCAAATTGGTCAAAGGATGATGAGAGTCAAAGGACACATCTCATACCAGAAGAATGGGGGCAACGTCAATGGTCGGCGGATCATGATCAAGATATATTTTCAGGCATTGACCATTGACGCGGAAGGTCGCGGAAGATGACGGTTCGGATATGTCGATGCTGCCATTGTCATGTACCTTCCTGACCACATACGGTCCTTTCCACTTGCTCTGCAATTTCCCAGGGAATAATTTCAGCCTGGAATCAAACAACCATACTTTCTGATCCGGTTCAAACTGTTTATGGCTGATATGCGAATCGTGCCATGTCTTCACTTTTTCCTTGTACTGTAGGCTGTTGGAAAAGGCTGTGTCTCTCAATTCTTCCAGGGCTGCCAATTCAGCTCTTCTTTGGTCTCCTATACTCTCAGGATCTAGAAGCAACTCAGTAACTGCCCAAAAAGATTTATGCTTGATCTCCACTGGCAAATGGCACGGCTTGCCATAGACGAGACGAAAGGGAGATGTCCCCAATGGATTCTTGAAAGAAGTCCGATAAGCCCACAAGACCGAGTCCAAAAGCTGTGACCAATCCTTTCGGTCTGGGCGGACAACTTTCTGCAAGATCGTTTTTATCTCCCGATTCGAAACTTCGGCAAGACCATTAGTCTGAGGGTGATAAGGAGTGGCAACCCGATGATCAATGCCGAACTCGTCTGCAAGGGCCCTGACTTTGTCATTGATGAAGTGAGACCCCCCGTCTGAAATCAAGACTCTAGGCACCCCGAACCATGAAATGATATTTTTCCTCAAAAACTTGCAAACGGTTTTAGCATCTGCGGATCGGGCGGGGATGGCCTCAACCCATCGGCTGACATAATCCACAGCGAGCAAAATATGCTCGAATCCCTGACTTTTAGGAAATGGTCCCATGAAATCAATCCCCCATGCATCAAAAACCTCACAAAATTGAATGGGTTGCATGGGCATCATGTCTCTCTGTCCGCAGGTTCCCATTTTCTGACAGTCAGTACATCTCTTCACGAACTCATCAGAATCCTTGAAGAGAGTAGGCCACCATAGGCCGAATTGAAGCACCTTTTGTGCTGTCCTTTTTCCAGAATGATGTCCTCCTGCCTCAAGCTTGTGGCAGTATGTGAGGACGCTATGATGCTCTTCTTGAGGAATGCACCTCCTCCAGATGCTGTCCCCTCCTTCATGATAAAGGACGGGATCCTCCCAATGGTAAAACTTGGCCTTCGCCAGGAAGGTCTCGAGTTTCTGCCTGGGCCAACCTTGTGGGACCGTCTTGGCAACAAGATAGTTCACAATGTCAGCATACCACAGGAGCGAGGTGACAGCCAAGATCGCCTCATCTGGAAATGTCTCTGTGATAGGTGCGCTGGGCTCAGATTCCTCAAGATTCTCCAATCTGGAGAGATGATCCACCACCACATTCTTGACTCCAGGCTTATCCTTAATTTCAATATCAAATTCTTGGAGTAGAAGGATCCATCTGGTGAGACGTGCTTTGGCATCCTTCTTAGCCATTAAATACCGGATGGCGGTATGATCGGTGTAGATTGTTACCCTAGATCCGAGAATATATGATCGATACTTATCAAGAGCAAAGACTACGACCAGCATCTCTTTCTCAGTTACAGTGTAATTCCGCTGCGCGGCATCCAAAGTCTGTCTAGCATAGTGAATGGCAAAGGGTAGTCCATCCCTCCTCTGTCCAAGCACAGCCCCAACGGCAAAATCTGAAGCATCCATCATGATCTCGAATGGGAGAGACCAGTCGGGTGGCTGAAGGACAGGAGCTGAAACAACCATGTTTTTGAGAGTCTCAAAAGATTCAAGACACTTATCATTGACAATAAACTCGGTGTCTTTTGTCAGCAAGTCAGTAAGCGGTCGGGCAATTCGACTGAAGTCCTGAATGAACCGTCGGTAGAAACCGACATGCCCCAGAAAAGACCGTAACTGACGCAAATTGGACGGCAGATTGAGTTTTCTGATGATGTCCACCTTAGCCGGATCGACCTCCATGCCCCTGTTGGATACGATATGACCAAGGACCGTCCCTTGAGTCATCATAAAATGACTCTTCTCCCAGGATAGGACAAGATTAACCTCAATGCAGTGCTTGAGCACACGGTCTAGGCAGTCAAGACAAGCGTCGAATCCGTCGCCATAGACCGAGAAGTCATCCATGAAGACCTCTAAACAGTCACCCACCATGTCCGAGAAGATGGACAACATGCACCTTTGGAATGTCGCTGGAGCGTTACATAGACCAAAGGGCATCCTTCTGAAAGCATAAGTCCCAAACGGACAGGTGAATGTCGTTTTCTCCTGGTCTTCGGGCGCAATGGCCACTTGATTGTATCCAGAGTACCCATCAAGAAAACAATAATGACTCTTCCCGGCTAACCGCTCGATAATCTGATCAATGAATGGTAGCGGAAAGTGATCCTTCTTGGTGGCCTCATTCAATCGTCTGTAGTCCACACAGACCCTCCAAGAAGTTGGTACTCTGGTAGCGATCTCCTCTCCAGACTCGTTGACAACTGTAGTGATACCCGTTTTCTTGGGTACCACATGTAGCGGACTTACCCATTTGGAGTCGGAGATGGGATAGATGAAATCGGCGCTCCACCACCTTGAAATTTCTTTCATGACTACGTCTCGAAGATTCGGGTTCAGCCGTCGTTGGAACTCACGCGACGGCTTAGCGTTATCCTCAAGATAAATGTGGTGAGAGCAAAGATTTGGGCTCAGCCCCTGGAGATCAGCTATACTCCAACCGATTGCCTTGCGGTTTCTTTCAAGAACCTCCATCAGACGAGATTCTTGTTCTTCAGTCAAGTCTGCTGAGATAATGACTGGGTACATTTCTGGCTCACCCGCAAGGAATCTGTATGTCATCGACTGCGGCAGAGGTTTCCGTTCTGGACAACTGGGAGGTGGCAGATCTGGCTTCTGATAAGTCTGTGTAAATGCTACCAGGTCTGCATGGGAGAACTCTCGCTCTGCATGAATTTCTGACGAAGGGCGGCCTGCTGAATCATCAATAAACTGCACTGGCTCGCACTCTGTCATGGCTATTGGCTCAGAAGGAATCAGACAAGGCAAATAATCATCAAAGTCATCCCAGTCAATGTCTGAATCCGAGGGATCAGAAGAAGATGAGCATGAATGAAAATCATCGGCACCACTCATTACAACACTCTCAGCTTCAGATATATCCTCATCCAGGGATGTGCTCTCCCGGCTCTCGACTGCCATAAGCTTGAGGTATAGTGAATCTGAGGGCAAGGCGAGGGTCTGTGCTACGGGATCTTTCCAGTTGGATTCATCATCAGTCATCTCAAAATCACAAACCTGGTGGATGTCTAGCTCCTCCTCTGTCATCTGCTCGGCTTCGCTGGATTGTTCTGAGCACGCCAATTCTCTGGCTCTGGTCTAGTCGATCGTATCTATTTGTATGCTTTCGCCCTCTACGCGAAAACATACCGTCCCACTGTCATGGTCGGATACCGCCTTGGCAGTGGCCAAGAATGGGCGTCCAAGTATGATGGGGGCATCGGTTACCGACTCAGGGATCTCCATGTCCAATACAACAAAGTCCACGGGGAATTTCAGGCCCTGAATGGTAACGACCACGTCCTTCAACAACCCCTTCGGCCTCTTAATCGACCTATCAGCAAACTGAAGGACCGTTCTGCTTCGAAGAAGAGGGCCAAACTCGAACTGCTTGAGTAAGGCTGCCGGAAGGAGGTTGATCGAAGACCCGCTGTCTAATAGAGTACGATCAAACCGCTGCTCCTGGATCTCGCATCTGACATAGGAAGCTCCTGTATCAGGTCGCTTGGCTGGCAATGTGTTCTGAATGGCGCAGCAAGTGTCGTGAGTGAGCATATGGATTTGATCTCTGTACCTCTTCTTCCTTCGGACAGTAGTTGTCTCTTTTAAATTCTTCTTGAAGAAGGGGATATGCTCAAATGCTTCTCGTAGAGTCAGATGAATGTGAAATCTGTCAATCATTTCGTTGCCGAACTCTACCTGTTGGTTCTTTTTCGGATTTTCTTTTTTATTCCCCTTCGCTCGGCGGAGTGCCTCAGGGAAGGGGATGGTAGGGGCCTCCTCAGATGGAGGATGAGGAATCGGTCCCTGTGCCTGTGAAGAAGGAGAATCCATACAATAATCATCATTCACCACATATGGATCCGCAATTTGAACAGAAGCCTTTCCTTTATTCATATTTTTGTTTTTCTTTTTGTTCCCACAGTCTCGAGGTACAAAATGTGGCAACATCACAAATGATGGCTCAACAAAAGTAGATGTGGTGGCCTCAGCACCACCACTAGCACCGGTCTTTGCGGCATCAGCACCGCACTCTGGTTCAGCATCCAAAATGGTGGCATCAGCACCACCGTCTGGCTCTCCATCATTGGTGGCTTCAGCACCACCGTCTTCATCATCATGGGCGGCATCAGCATCGCTCCTCTGCTCCTCTAGCGCTCCTGATCCTGCATCTGGCTGTCGCTCAGAAGAGGCGCCGCCGGCTGGCATCCTACCGCTCCTAGTAGTCACAAAATCAGCATCATTCAAAGAATAAGACATATCATTCAAATCGTCACTAGGAGAGGTATCCTCTGTGAATTCTACCTGCTCAGATTTTCTTTTTAGGTTATTAGGATTGGGTTCGATCTGAGCGGGTATGGCAGCTTTGCCTTTGAGAATATCCCGCATCTCCTGCCGGAATTCATCCATTTCTTGCCTGAAAGATGCTCGCTGTTCAGATAGCAAGCGGGCAAGATCATCAAGGGCTGGGTTCTCAAAGGCTGGACCCTGAGAACCGGATGTCTGTCCCTGCTGGAAATGGGGCTGCTGTTGATGTTGCTGTTGCTGATACTGAGGGGAGGGCTGGTGATAAGACTGCTGAGGCGGCTGGCGCTGCCTCCACTGTTGTCCCTGATAGGCGGGACGAGGACCACTGTGATATTGCTGCGGCTGGGGCATACTAGGGCTGCTGGTTATGCTGCTGTGGCTGGCTGTTCTGGTGTCCTTGGGCAGGGTTCTGCTGCTGGGAAGAGGATCCACCATTGCCCCAACGGAATCCGGGGTGATCACGACGAATCCCGGGCTGAGGGTACCGGTCGTACCAAATCCCATTGACTTCCATCAATGGCTCCTGCTCAAAGGAAGGTGGAGGAAGAACTGCCAGTGGCTGCTCTGGCTGATAGACCACCATCTGAGTTTCCTGAGATGGCGGTTGCTCTGGATGGTACTGTAGCAGTGGAACCGGCTCTGCCTGGATATGATTCACCTGTCGGTATGAGGTAGAGGGTTGGTTGGAGCTGCTACTGCTGGAGTCAGCCCGTGACCTGGGAGGCTGTTGGGAATGAGCTTGTGCCTCCTGAATGCATAGGATTTGAGTTTTCAGGTCACTCATGGTTTTGGTGAGAAGGTCCATCTGAGCAAGACCTTGGTTCTGCTTCTTCTCGAGGATCTCCATGCGGTCCAACTTCTCACTAATAATGCCCATGTCGGCTGCGGCTGATTCGGCTTGGGATGCGGCTACCGACGTTGTATTGGGACCGGCATCGATGCGGGCGATCCTCTGAAATGATCCCGCTCCTTGCGGGGGCTTCTGCTGTGTATAGACACGGGCCTGGGCCATTACAGTAGAGTTTTCAGCCATGCCTTCATAGATGGCCCAGACGTCGTCTTCTCCCTTGGAGAAATAAGACCCACCGCAAGAGGCGTTCACAAGCGCCTGCAGCTCCGGTATCAGCCCACAGAAGAAACTCTGCACGAGATTGGGCTTTGAGATGTCATGATGTGGACACCGGTCGATGAGCTCTCTGAATCGATGATAACCCGGAATAAATGATCAAGGCAAAGGTCTGGAAGTGGTCGTTGCGACCTCAATCACTCAGACGGAGAATATCAAGAAAAATAACCACTCAGAATAGATCAAATCACTCAAAACAAAGAAGAGCGGTCTAGCTATGGATTAACCTGGTATAGCTCCCAGGGTCGAACACAAGGAGCACGGATTGGCCTAGGGCCTACGAAGTAGTAAAAAGAAAATAAAATAAAAGAGAAGTGTTTTTTAGTGGTTTTTAATAATTTTTATATTTTTTTTTGGATTTTTAAAAGATAAAGAAAATAAAAGGAAACAAATATCAACACACTTAGGCAAATTATTTAACACACCAAAAATAAAGAAAAAATTCAAGAAAAATTGTTTTTATGTTTTTTAGGTTTTTAAGTGTTATTGGTGAATTTTTGATATTTTTCTAATGGGTAAATTATTTTCTAAAAAGCAAACAGTGCTAAAAATCCTAGGTACTGTCCAGCAAGGCCTAAAACTCAAAAAATAAAATATTTAAGAGTCTCAACAAGCCCTGGAGGTAATTTTCCTGTAATCTAGAAAGAATAAGGAAAATTTGGGCACCTAAATTATTGTTTTTGGATTTTTAAATTATTTATTATAATTTTTGGGAGTTTTTAAGGGTTTTTAGATTTTTAGGGTTTTTAAGCAATGAAAAATATCCAAAATTGGCTAGAAAATCAAAACAACAAGCAAGAAACAGTAGCTAATTTTTTTAGAATTTTTGGAGGTGTTTTTTATATTTTTTTGGTATTTTTATATCTAGACAGTAGCTAAAAAGGAGGTTTTTGAATTTTTAAAAATACTAAATCAAATAAAAAATGTCCTCAAAAATTCTCAAAATCCAACAACATGGCAGGAGCCATGTGTCAAATTTTTTATCGAATTTGGAGGTGGTTTGATATTTATTCAAAAATCAAAGAGGGGGCACAGTGCACAGGGACGTAAGTGCAAATACCCTAAAGTCTGGGGGCCAAGGTGCAAAAATCCCAGCAAGTCACGCGCGTGGCGCGTGCCTGGGGCACTCAGGGGCCTTTTGGTAAGAAAAACCAAGTTCCAGGGGCTTTTGATAACTCGTACCAAAAACCCAGGGACTCGGTTGCAATTTACCCACTAATACACGCACATGTAGAAATAAAAATGCTCACAGGGGCCAACTGCAAATACCAGAAAATATTTCTTCATTCAATAACAACCCAGAACTACAGGATCAAAGATGTAAAAAGCCCAACTCAGCACGTGGCGAAGCACGTGGTCTCATACACACGGGGGCATACATGCAAATAAAACTAAGCACAGGGTCCACAATGCAATTTGCCCTACGTAAATAAAAGTTCTAAAATATTTACAGGACTAGAAATAAAAAGACAAACTAAGAGGGGGCCCTAAGTAATTTACCCCTTTATTCGTCGACGGCTCGATGCGCGCCACGTGGAGGATCGGTCGGCTCAGATTGGGTGGCGCGTCTCTTCTTCAGCTCTTGGGCCCGATCGACGGTGCGAGGGAGGCCACGTGGATGATCTGAAGGCTGGCGATGCAGGTGCCTCTCTCCTCGCGCGAACGGCCGCGATCAGCTCCTCAAAGTGATCAACGGCTACTGCTCCTCGAAGAACGGACGGTGGCGATGCAGACTGGGAGCGGGGGCTGATCGGACGGTGCTGGAGGATGGTGGAAGAACACTCCACCGGCGAGCTTCGCCGGCCTCGTGCGTGAGCTGCAGTCCTCCTCAGCTGCTCCTGATGATCGGGGAAGATAGGCGACGGCGTCCCGCAGCTGCTGGTACTGTCCGATGGCCCACCCGAGCCCTGGAGGGGCTCCGGCGAGCTCGACGGCGGTGGGCTCCTGGACCTGATGTGAGGGGGGCTCAGATGCCCTCCTTCTGACCTGCAAAACACGCCAGGAGCTTCGCGGGTCGAGGGCAAAGTGCCTCAACCCAAAGAAGCGGGGTGAAGGTGAACTGGGGGTCGGAACGGATGAGCTCCGGCGAGCTGGGGATGGAGGAGCTCGACTCCCAGCTCCGGGGCGAGCTGGGTTGAGTGAAAGTGCGAAGAACGTGCGTCGGAGGATGGCGAAGGTGTGTGGGGGTTCCGATGATCGAGATATTACGCGAGATGGCCGGAATCAGGGGAACACGTCGGAGAGTCGATTTGGGCGAAATCAGAAATTAAACGAAATGGAAGAGCTAATCGACTACCTGGGTGGAGCGGAAGACTGTGCTGGAGTGTGGCTAACTCCCGGTCGTCGCCTCGAAGGTCGTCACTGCCTGAGGCTCGAGCTCCAGCTAGGTGGCGGAGCACGGCGGTGCACGGCTGCCGGATCGATGGTCGGGCACCCTCCTCCTCGCTGCAACACGGCAGACGGAAGCTGTCACCTTGCTGAATGCAATGGAGGGTCACGGGAGTGAAGGTGGAGAGCCAAAGATGCCAGTGGAGTGCGGCGGAGCTCGGCTTTTATGTGGGTGCAGGTCCGGGAAGAGGAGCTCGGGTCCGGCTCCATGGAGCACGGATCCCTAGGCGAAGTATCGGGCGAGCTTCCCGGATGCACGGGGGATGATTAGGACCTTAGATTAGGCGAAATGGGGATCGGGTCTGGTAGAGATAATTGGGAGAGTTTGGGTCCGCGAACCAGACCCGGGCTCTGGTGGTCCTGGGGGAGGTGTTGACCGGGGGTCAACAATCCCCCGTGGACCAATCAGAGCCCGCCAAGGCTTGGATTTTTATTTGATTTTTTTGGGTCATTAAATGACCGAATTTTCAAAAACTTAAAAACACAAAATATTTTTATTTTATTTTTTCTATTTTTTTGTGATTTTTAATTAATTTTTGGAAATAAAAATAAGGTATATACATAGTAGCTATACATAGGTATATATACCATATATTGATTTTTGATTTTTAATTATTTATTTTTATACATTTTTATTCCTATTTTATATTTTATTTATTTATAGGATAAAATGAGGAATAAAAGGCTATTTTTATTTTATTTTTATTATTTATATACATAGGTTAAATAATTATTTATGTACATTTATATACATGGTATATATACAATATGTTTTTGTGTTTTTAATTTTGTAATTTTTATTTGATTTTTGTTTTGCTTCTTTTTATTTATTTTATGTACAATATATACATAGAATATTTACAAAAAAAAATTTTGGGAAATAAATAACTTTATTTACAAGGTGAAACAAATAAGGATGATGGTCTATGTACATGGTGGAGGGTTCTTTTTGGATTTTTGATTTTTGATTTTTTTTATTTTGTTTTTAATTGTTCTAAATATGTACAAATATTTACAGCATATTTTTGGATGAGGAAAATATTTAATTTATTTATTTACAAATATATACAGGTGTGAGCCCCTATCTCCCTCTACTTGGCTTTTATGCGGTCAGGCCCATGCTGAGCCCTCCCTTGGGTTAGGTTGCTCAATATTTATTCTAAATATTTCCCTCTTTTTCTTTTTCATCTTTATTCTTTTATTTTTGCACAAAAACATGCTAATTATCTATATTTACAAACATGCATGCTTTTGCTAACTTTTCCTATTTACACATATCTACATGCATTTGCATAGGTTTTTGTAGCTAAAATATAAGAATAAAGAGTGATGAATGGGTATTCATCACCCCCCTATACTATACTTTGCTAGTCCCTTAGCAAACACTTATTTGAAAAAGAAGTGAAAAAGAAAGAAAAAGAAAAAGAAAAAGAGAATGTACATGGATTAAGGTTGATTATTAAACTTGCCTTCATTAAATTGAGGTATGGAGCTCAATCAAATCTCTGGATTATTGATGTGTCGGAACCTTATTTAGACTTAAGCTTAAAACCTAACAGCCTCTAAGTTCCACTATTCTATAACCAAGACTCCTCAATGCTCCAGATCAGAACAAGTCATCAATCACAAACCCTGAAGACCATGAATCCTTTCTTGTCCTGTGAAAGTGAGGTCTAAGCTCTCCACCTCAGAAATGGCAACTTGACAACCCTCCCTTACAAGGTAACTCTATGACCTCAATCTGGCCACTCTTTCCTCGAGGAGCGGGGTATTCCCTTCTAAGTTCAAGTACAACCGGCTCAAGAAGAGGGGGAAGAAGAGAATGGGTCAAGGCCAGTGTAGCCAAGTACCCTTGGGAGCTTGACCAATGTAGCCAAGTCTCCCTGCTGCAAGCTACAACAGGTGGATCATGAAACCAAGCTTTGCTTATTGCACTTATATACAAACTCCGGTGGGATTATCATTTTCTCTCAGACCCACCACTTTTTTGGAGTTCTTTTCTTTTTGCATTTTTTTTCGAGTGCATCTATACAACATGTACATGTGCAGCATATATACAAGGAGTTTTTCCTCTTGAGCCAGTAGACTATCCCTCTTTTGAAGCTTTATCGCAACCCACAACTCCCGTCGTTAGACTTCATGGCAACCAGACCAAGTTGAGACGCACTTCCTTCACTAAATGAAGAAGAGAGGTTCCGCCTAGAAGTACTACCCTCATATGCCACCCCAAGTCAAGGAAGACTGCCTCCTCACCACCTCATCCGTGGAGAGCTCGGTGCATAGTGCGGTTGTCCAAGTAAAGCCATAATCTATATGAGTCATGTGTTGTTGTTAAGTGCTCTACTTAGGCTCATTGAGATGACATGTGATCATAGCCTAGTGGACTCAAAGAATTAAGTCACCATGGACCTGAAAAGCCTTAAACCTAAGCCCTATAAGGTTCCTCTTAGAAATTAGGTGGATTAAGATCTTAATCAAGCTCCATTTCTCAATTTGATTCCAGGCTTAGTTTAAATGTCAACTATCATCCAGAAAAACTATATACATATGTACAAAAAGATGCATATTTACACAATATTTTACAAACATGCAAAATTTTTGAAAAATGTTTTGAAATCATGAATGATGATGCATGAAGTGCAAGTTTTGCAAAAAGATATTTACACATATTTACACAAGGTTTTTGCAAACTTTTGATTTTTCAAAACATTTTGGAAAAATTTTGTACTATATACATAATTTTGATACAGAAAATATTTACACAAGCTTTACACAAAAGATTTTTGAAATCATTTTTACAAAAATAATTTGTACACTAGCTATGTATGTGCAAATAAAAGAAGATTATGTACATGAAAAATTTTTAATTTTTGTGGTTTTTAGCCATTTTTATTTATTAACACACTCACACAAAGTACGAGTTATGGCTAAAGTATATATGAAATATATACACACCCCCTATACTTAGCTCGAACGATGTCCTCAGAGTCAAGAGCGATGAAGAAGACATAACTCGTGCTATGTATAGGGGAAGTGAAAAGGAAGGCTATACAAAAGGGAGAATGAAAAGTCAAGAGGGACTCGGGTCTTCCCCCTATACTTAGGATCAAGTAATCCTAAGTATAGCAGGCTGTACACGAAGGGAAAACCGAGTGGAGAATGTACAGGGTCCACCCCCCCATACTTAGGGTAAGATATCCCTAAGTATAGGCAGCAAAACAGGGGTAAACAAAAACAAAAGAAATACCCGAAAGGTCTCACATCCCCCCTATACTTAGGGTAAAGTGCACCCTAAGTATAGCATAATCACAAGATGGAGAAAGGGATGTGGGACTAAAGAATGTGCTGATATGGACATCTGGATCTATGTACAGCGGAGGATCAGTAAAGCTCAGGCGTGAGATGCATTAGATGTGAGTCAAAGACCACATCTCACGCAAAATGAATAGGGGCAAGATCAATGACCCGCGGCTCATGATCTAGAAATGGCTTGAGCCGCTGGCCGTTCACTCGGAAGGTACTCTCAGAAGACAACTCAGATATATCGATGCTACCGTTGTCGTGTACCTTCCGAACCAGATAAGGTCCTTTCCATTTGCTCTGTAGCTTCCCTGGAAATAGTCTAAGCCTCGCATCAAACAGCCATACTCTCTGTCCAATCTCAAAATGCTTGTGGCTGATATGAGAATCATGCCACTCCTTGACTTTCTCCTTATAATGTAGGCTGCTCGAGAAAGCTGCATCTCTAAGCTCCTCCAGGGCAGCTAGCTCTGCCCTCCTCTGGTCTCCTATACCATCTGGATCCATATGTCTGTAACTGCCCAAAGTGACTTGTGCCTCAGCTCAACAGGTAGGTGGCATGGCTTGCCATATACGAGGCGAAAGGGAGATGTGCCCAAAGGTGTCTTGAAAGACGTCCTATATGCCCACAAGACCGAGTCCAATAGTTGTGACCAATCCTTTCGGTCAGGGCGGACGACTTTCTGCAGAATAGTCTTGATCTCCCTATTCGACACTTCGGCTAGACCATTCGTCTGTGGATGGTATGGTGTAGCAACACGATGGTCTATGCCGAACTCGCTAGCAAGTGCCTTCACCTGGTCGTTGATGAAGTGAGATCCCCCATCAGAAATCAGAACTCGTGGAACCCCGAACCACGTGATGATATGCTTCCTCAAAAATCTGCAAACTGTCCTCGCATCAGCGGCTCGGGCGGGGATAGCCTCCACCCAACGACTCATATAATCTACGACCAACAGAATGTACTCAAATCCCTGACTTTTAGGGAATGGACCCATGAAATCGATGCCCCATGCGTCAAAAACCTCACAGAAGTGAATGGGCTGCATCGGCATCATATCACGCTGTCCACAAGTGCCCATCCTCTGACAGTCAGTACACCTCTTCACGAACTCATCTGAGTCCTTGAAGAGGGTAGGCCACCACAAGCCGGATTGGAGCACTTTCTGTGCCGTTCTCCTCCCAGAATGATGTCCTCCTGCCTCAAGCTTGTGGCAGTAAGTGAGGACGCTATGGTGTTCCTCCTGAGGAATACACCGACGCCAGACGCTATCCCCTCCTTCGTGGTAAAGGATGGGATCCTCCCAATGGTAAGACTTGGCCTTCGCTAGGAAGGTCTCAAGCCTCTGCCTGGGCCAATCTTGTGGGACTTTCCCAGCAACGAGAAAGTTCACAATATCGGCGTACCATGGGAGTGAGGCGATAGCAAGGATCGCCTCATCTGGGAAGGTATCTCTAATAGGATCAATCTGCTCAGAACCCTCAGGCTGCTCTAATCGGGAGAGGTGATCCGCCACCACATTCTTGACTCCAGGCTTATCCTTAATCTCAATGTCGAACTCCTGGAGTAGAAGGATCCATCTAGTCAGTCTGGCCTTGGCATCCTTCTTTGCCATGAGGTACCTGATGGCGGTGTGATCTGTGAACAAAGTCACTCTGGATCCAATGATATATGATCTAAACTTATCCAGGGCAAACACTACTGCTAGCATCTCCTTCTCTGTGACTGTATAATTCCGCTGGGCGGAATCCAATGTGCGGCTAGCATAGTGTATAGCAAATGGTACTCCATCCCTCCTCTGTCCCAGCACTGCCCCTACGGCAAAATCGGAGGCGTCCGTCATGATCTCGAATGGGAGAGACCAATCAGGTGGCTGGAGGACAGGAGCCTCAATCACGCACTGCTGGAGAGTAGCAAACGACGAAAGACACTTGTCATCGACAAGGAACTCGGTGTCTTTCGTCAAGAGGTCGGTCAACGGTCGGGCAATCCTGCTAAAATCATGAATGAATCTCCTGTAAAATCCAACGTGCCCCAGGAATGACCGTAACTGCCTCAGATTGGACGGCGGTGTGAGTTTCCTAATGACATCAACCTTGGCCGGATCAACCTCCATGCCCCTGTTGGAGATGATGTGGCCAAGCACCGTCCCTTGAGTCACCATGAAGTGACTCTTCTCCCAAGATAGCACCAAGTGATACTCAATACATCGCTGAAGTACTCGATCTAGGCAGTCAAGACAAGAATCAAATCCGTCGCCGTAGATCGAGAAATCATCCATGAAGACCTCTAGGCACTCCCCTACCATGTCCGAGAAAATCGACAGCATGCACCTCTGAAAAGTCGCAGGGGCATTGCATAGCCCAAATGGCATGCGTCGAAAAGCGTATGTGCCGAAGGGACAGGTAAAGGTGGTCTTCTCCTGATCCTCAGGAGCAATGGCCACTTGGTTGTAGCCCGAGTACCCATCCAGGAAGCAATAATGGCTCTTCCCTGCCAGTCTCTCAATGATCTGGTCAATAAAAGGCAGGGGGAAATGGTCCTTCTTGGTGGCTTGGTTGAGTCTCCTGTAGTCAACACAAACCCTCCAAGAGGTGGGTACTCGTGTAGCAATCTCCTCTCCCGACTCACTGATCACAGTCGTGATGCCCGTCTTCTTGGGCACCACATGCAAGGGGCTGACCCACTTGGAGTTGGAAATGGGATAAATAAAACCTGCACCCCACCACTTCGATATTTCCTTCATGACAACCTCTCTCAGGTTGGGGTTCAGACGCCGCTGGAACTCACGCGACGGCTTCGCCCCATCCTCGAGATAGATGTGGTGGGAGCACACTGATGGACTAATCCCATGGAGATCTGCTACGCTCCATCCGATAGCCTTGCGGTTCTTTTCAACAACCCCCATCAAACGGGATTCCTGCTCTCCAGTCAACTTGGCGGAGATGATGACTGGGTACATCTCTGGATCGCCCGCAAGGAATCGATACTTCAGCGAAGTAGGGAGCGGCTTCAGCTCTGGAATGCTGGGTGCCAGCAAATCTGGCTGTGGAAGAAACTGAGTGAACGCTGCAAGGTCGGCCAAATCTGCCTGGGAAAGTGAAAGTGTACTCTCGCAAACTGGATCGGGAGAAGGCTGCTCATCTGCACTGTCTCTGCTCTGCTCTGCCTCTACCTCCTCCTCATCAATAGGCTCAACGGGACTCGAGTCTGGCATCTGGTCATAGCAATCGGCCCAATCAGACTCTGAATCCGAGGGATCTGTATCAGAAATGGTGGCATCAGTACCACCGGACAACAAGGTGGCATCAGCACCACCATCACAACTCACTGTGCTGCGATCAAGGACCGGCTCTGCTGCCGCAATGGTATCCTGAACCAGGTCTGTGCTCTCCAGACTCTCCTCTGCTGTCATCTCTGCATCAGCTGTGTCTGAAAGTGAGAGGGTGGTCTGTGCCTCAAGGTCTGCCCAAGCTGCCTCATCATCTGTGATCACAAAATCACAGTCCTGGTGGATGTCTGGCTCTGCGTCTGTCAGCTGCTCTGAATCGGTACTCGCATCTGAGCGGGCTCTGAATCTGGCTCTATAGTCCTCGACCGTCTCTATTTGTATACTTTCACCCTGGACGCGAAAGTACACCTTCCCACTATCATGATCAGTCACCGCCTTGGCTGTGGCCAAGAACGGACGACCTAGTATGATGGGGGTATCGGTCACTGACTCAGGGGTCTCCATGTCCAACACTACGAAGTCCACGGGGAATTGCAGACCCTGAATCGTGACGATAACGTCTCGTAATAACCCCTTCGGCCTCTTGACAGATCGATCAGCGAACTGAAGGACTGTCCTGCTCTGTCGAAGAGTGCCCAACTCGAAGCGGTCGAGAAGGGCTGCCGGAAGTAGGTTGATCGACGATCCGCTATCTAAAAGAGTACGGTCGAACCACTGCTCACTAATCTGGCATCTGACATACGGGGCCCCTGAATCTGGCCTCTTGGCTGGCAGTCGGTTCTGGATCGCAAAGCACGTGGCTTTGGTCAGCACATGTATCTCTGAAGTGTGGTTCCTCCTCCTCCTCCTGACTGTAGTCCTCTCTCTCAAAGATCTCCGGAGAAGGGGGATGTGCTGCAAAGCCTCCTGGAGGGTCAGCTGGATGTGAAACCAATCTATCATGCTCTGGCTGAACTCCTCAAGCTCTCTCTTTTTTGGATCAATTTTCTTCCCCTTCCCCATCTGAAGGGCTCTAGGGAAGGGGATCACTGGGTCCTTCTCAGATGAAGGACTAGGAAAAGGTCTAAGAGGTTCAAGGACCGGATCCACACATACATCACGCACCACAGTGGGACCAGAAGAAAATAAACCTTTTCCTTTATTCGTAGCAGAGTTCCGAGATACATAACCATGAGGAAAAACAACACCACTCTCTGTACAAACACCGGTGGCCTCAGTACCACCACGGGCGGGCTGCTCTGCTGCTGCTGCTGAAGGTAGACGTCTCGCGGCATCAGTACCGCGTGCTGGCTCGGCTGCATGGGTGGCATCAGTACCACCTCCTAGATCTGGTGAAGTGGCGGCCTCAGTACCGCCTGTGGGATCAGCATCCTTGGTGGCCTCAGTACCACCGTCATCATCTGGAGCGGCCTCAGTACCGCTCTCCTCCTCCTCCTGTGGCGCCTCGGGATGGTGCTCAGCTGAGGCGCCGCCGCCGGCTGGGGTCCTACCGCTCCTAAGCGTGGCAAAATCAACATCAAAAAGATCTGAAGAAGTATCATCAAATGGATCGCTAGGAGTGGCTAACTCAGTATGTACTACCTGCTCAGACTTCCGCTTGAGATTGTTCGGGTTCGGCTCTATCTG
The DNA here is from genome assembly GCA_037367405.1 of Ottelia alismoides. Classification (NCBI taxonomy): domain Eukaryota; kingdom Viridiplantae; phylum Streptophyta; class Magnoliopsida; order Alismatales; family Hydrocharitaceae; genus Ottelia; species Ottelia alismoides. Next base: position 129,388 of record JAZKJV010011004.1, read on the forward strand.
GGCGGGTATGGCGGCCTTCCCTCTCACCAGGTACCGCAACTCCTGGCGGAACTCGTCCATCTCCCGTCGAAATGTCGCTTGCTGGTCCGTGAGGAGGCGGGTGATATCATCCAAAGCGGGGCTCTCGTGGGAGCCCGACGGGTGGCCTCTCTGTGGATGAGGCTGTGACTGCTGGTAAGGGTAAGAGGGGTAGGAAGGAGGGTGCTGCTGGTGCTGGTATCCCTGGTGAGCCTGCTGCTCACGTCTCCAAGGCTGTCCCTGCTGCTGATAGGGACGAGGAACGTAGGACGACTGCTGCTGGTAGACTGGGGGCTGCTGCTGCGGCTGGTGATGGTCCCTCGACTGGGAGTACTGCCCTCCCTGTGCTGACGGCTGCTGCTGGGGCTGGGCACCACCACTCCCCCACCTGAATCCGGGATGATCTCGTCGGATCCCAGGCTGGGGACGGTCGTACCAGATCCCGTTGACATCCATCAACGGCTCTGCATCAAAGGGGGCTGGGGGTAGTACTGCCAACGGCTGATCCGGCTGGTAGACCACCATCTGCATCTCTGGAGATGGTGGTGACTGCAAAGTGGGCTGCGGCTGCTGGTACGGCTCCGCCTGTACAAGGTGAACCTGTCTAGGCTGCACTGGGGTGCTGGAGCGCTGGGACGAGCTGTTGCTGCTGCCGGCGTCGCCTCGCGACTGAAGACGGGGCTGAGAAGCCGTCTGTGTCTCCTGGAGACACATGAGCTGTGTCTTCAGGTCGCTCAAGACCTGTGCCATCTGATCCATCTGTGCTATGCTCTGGCACTGCTTCTTCTCTATCAGCTCCATGCGGTCCAGCTTCTCGCTGATGATGCCCATGTCCGCAGCTGACGACTCTAACTGTGCTGCTGCTGTGGCTGCGGACGAACTAGATGGACCTGCATCTACCCGTGCTATCCTCTGGTACTGCACGGGTCCTGGCTGATGTGGCTGGGTCTTCTGGGTGTAGAGACGGGTCTGGGACATCACCATGTAATTCTCTGCCATCTCCTCAAAAATAGCCCAGACCTGGTCATGGTCCTTGGCGAAGTAGGACCCGCCACAAGAAGCGTTCACCAGGCCCTGTAGCTCTGGTGACAACCCACTGAAAAAGCTCTGAACTAGGTTCGGCTTCGTGATATCGTGGTGTGGGCATCTGTCCAAAAGCTCTCTAAACCTCTCCCAAGCCTCATGGAACTGCTCGTTGGGGAACATGGAGAAGTTGCTGATCAGGGCCCTCGCTGCGTTCGTCCGCCCGAGTGGATAGTACTTGTTCAAGTACTCGGTGCGGAGCTGCTCCCAAGTGTACACGAATCTCCCCAAATGCTTCAGCTAGGTGGCTGCTCTATCTGCCAGTGAGAAGGGGAAGGCAATCATCCGTATGGTATCCTGGTCCACATGCCTGTCGTGGACAGTACTGCAAATCATGAGAAACTCCTGTAGGTGGAGATGGGGCTCCTCGGTAGCCAGTCCATGGAACCGCAGAAGCATCTGCAAGGTGTTCGGGGGGAACTTGAAGTCCCCCACGATGGCTGGAACCACAACCCAATGGTGCATCAAAGTAGATCCGGGGTTGTGCAACTCCCGCATCGGTCTAGGTGGTCCTGCTCCTCCTACGGCTGCTGCCGCTGCGGCGGCGGCCGCGGCCGCTGCTGCTGCGGCTCGTGCCTGTGCCTCTGCATCCGGGATCTCCTCGGGCTCACTCTGCTGGTCTCTCTCTGCTCTGAGCCTCTCCATCTCACGCCTCATCTCTATCATAAAAGCTCCCTGATCGCGGAGCTGCTGCTGGACTGTCTCTAACTGTGCGATCAGGGTGGAGTTGATCGCTCCCTGGTCTAGTACAAAGTGCTCGGGACGGGAGTGATCGTCAGAACTGCCTGCGCCTGCCATCTCGACGTCTGCAAAATCAAATGAGCCCAACTCAGGTGCCGTCAAATGAATCAGTCTCTCCTCGGGCTCATGTCTCTTAGGGCGGTCAGAAAGGGGATCGAGGGGGAACAGGGTGGAGTCGTACTCGGGCTCGGAGAGCGGGTCTGAGCTCTCGCGAGCCAACCTAGATGATGAGGTAGACGCGCTCGAAAGCGGTGCAGCCAGAGGCTGCCTAAGAGACCGTCTACCCATCATCTTGATCTGGCGAGTAGGGCGGATGGGATCTGGAAAAACTATGATCTGAAAACAAACCCCCGGTTCACCAACGCAACGCGAGCTGAAGACCGTGAAAGTTCGGTCAAATTATCTTGTCTGTTTTATTTGGTGAACACACAAATATCAGAGCGATTACGTGACCTGTTGGGATATCCGCTGCTAACCCAACCGACTGGCCCGCACGGAAGAGTCGGTAGTCAGTCAAGTATAACAACGGGGGGCTCTACCTAGTGTTCGGGTCACTCTCTCGCACATGCAAACCAAGCAATGAGGGGGTTGCTCTCCCCAATACAAAATTTTTAGGGTGAGCGAGTTTTAAGGTCGATAATTTTAAACAGTCCCAATTTTATGATTTCTCTTTTTAGGTATTTTTCAAATCAAACAAAAACGCCTAACGAATTTTTCGATTCTCCTGATTATTAAGTCAAAAACGGGGGGAGAAGTCGAAAAAGCCGATGCACGAGAAATCAATGATGCATGCAAAGTCAGAAAAGCATACCTGCCTCCAGCTCTCTACATGCAGAGTGATCCGCGCATAAAATAAAGACAGAATTTAAACTAAGCTATATGATGCAACGGTAAAAAGCCGAGTCCTAAACGAGCACTTTCTAGCGATGAACCGTCTAACCGGTCACCGACCTCCAAGCCAAAGGGTCCGGTCTTGGCCCGTCCCTCCCCTGCCCGACAAATCGGGGGTAGGAGTGCGCTTTACAGGACGGGCTCTCGGCGCGTAGGCTACAGAGGCTAGCGAGTCAGTTATTTTTATTATTTATTTTAAGTAGGTCCAATTACGTTCTATAGGAACAGATAAGCCTTAAGGTGTTTGGATCCTACTCAGCTACGGCACAATCACCACAAAGTCCTAAATCTAGGGGCTCGAGCAAAAACCGCGAAAAACCGGCAAATGACAGTAAGAAAGAAAAATAAAAGCCGCGTAAAAAAAAACCGCGAAAAAGCCACAGGTCCTAATGGGTCCCCCGAGCACGCCGGTGCTCGGCGAAACAGACCCGCTACGGTCTAAGTGTCTAAGCAGTCTCAGAGAGGCCTGTATTATTACAAATAATAATGAATGAACCGAAATAAACTATCCTACTGCCTCACCCCACTCAACTCTCTCCTCTCGCTCTCTCCTGCGGCTTCGTGGAGAAAGAAGCCGCCTCCGAGTCTCGCGGCTGTACCGGCTCCTCGAAAGTCGCCTCCGCGGTCCTCGGGCCCTCGCAAGAAGACAGGAAAAGTGGTCAGACCAATAAACAATAATCAAATAATAAATGAAAATAAAAACAAGGGTATATGTGCAAAAATGGAAACAAAATAAACACACAAAAGAACACAAAAATAAAAATAAAAGAAAATCAAGAGAAAACAAAAATAAAACAAAAATAAACTAAACACAAAAGCCGCGAAAAGCCGCGAAAAAGCCGCGAGCTCCGAAGAGCCGCGAAAAACCGCGAAAACAAAAATGAAAATAAAAACTAAAACACTACTAAGCCGTGCTCCCCGGCAACGGCGCCATTCTGATAACCCGGAATAAATGATCAAGGCAAAGGTCTGGAAGTGGTCGTTGCGACCTCAATCACTCAGACGGAGAATATCAAGAAAAATAACCACTCAGAATAGATCAAATCACTCAAAACAAAGAAGAGCGGTCTAGCTATGGATTAACCTGGTATAGCTCCCAGGGTCGAACACAAGGAGCACGGATTGGCCTAGGGCCTACGAAGTAGTAAAAAGAAAATAAAATAAAAGAGAAGTGTTTTTTAGTGGTTTTTAATAATTTTTATATTTTTTTTTGGATTTTTAAAAGATAAAGAAAATAAAAGGAAACAAATATCAACACACTTAGGCAAATTATTTAACACACCAAAAATAAAGCAAAAATTCAAGAAAAATTGTTTTTATGTTTTTTAGGTTTTTAAGTGTTATTGGTGAATTTTTGATATTTTTCTAATGGGTAAATTATTTTCTAAAAAGCAAACAGTGCTAAAAATCCTAGGTACTGTCCAGCAAGGCCTAAAACTCAAAAATAAAATATTTAAGAGTCTCAACAAGCCCTGGAGGTAATTTTCCTGTAATCTAGAAAGAATAAGGAAAATTTGGGCACCTAAATTATTGTTTTTGGATTTTTAAATTATTTATTATAATTTTTGGGAGTTTTTAAGGGTTTTTAGATTTTTAGGGTTTTTAAGCAATGAAAAATAGCCAAAATTGGCTAGAAAATCAAACAACAAGCAAGAAACAGTAGCTAATTTTTTTAGAATTTTTGGAGGTGTTTTTATATTTTTTTGGTATTTTTATATCTAGACAGTAGCTAAAAAGGAGGTTTTTGAATTTTTAAAAATACTAAATCAAATCAAAAATGTCCTCAAAAATTCTCAAAAATCCAACAACATGGCAGGAGCCATGTGTCAAATTTTTATCGAATTTGGAGGTGGTTTGATATTTATTCAAAAATCAAAGAGGGGGCACAGTGCACAGGGACGTAAGTGCAAATACCCTAAAGTCTGGGGGCCAAGGTGCAAAAATCCCAGCAAGTCACGCGCGTGGCGCGTGCCTGGGGCACTCAGGGGCCTTTTGGTAAGAAAAACCAAGTTCCAGGGGCTTTTGATAACTCGTACCAAAAACCCAGGGACTCGGTTGCAATTTACCCACTAATACACGCACATGTAGAAATAAAAATGCTCACAGGGGCACAACTGCAAATACCAGAAAATATTTCTTCATTCAATAACAACCCAGAACTACAGGATCAAAGATGTAAAAAGCCCAACTCAGCACGTGGCGAAGCACGTGGTCTCATACACACGGGGGCATACATGCAAATAAAACTAAGCACAGGGTCCACAATGCAATTTGCCCTACGTAATAAAAGTTCTAAAATATTTACAGGACTAGAAATAAAAAGACAAACTAAGAGGGGGCCCTAAGTAATTTACCCCTTTATTCGTCGACGGCTCGATGCGCGCCACGTGGAGGATCGGTCGGCTCAGATTGGGTGGCGCGTCTCTTCTTCAGCTCTTGGGCCCGATCGACGGTGCGAGGGAGGCCACGTGGATGATCTGAAGGCTGGCGATGCAGGTGCCTCTCTCCTCGCGCGAACGGCCGCGATCAGCTCCTCAAAGTGATCAACGGCTACTGCTCCTCGAAGAACGGACGGTGGCGATGCAGACTGGGAGCGGGGGCTGATCGGACGGTGCTGGAGGATGGTGGAAGAACACTCCACCGGCGAGCTTCGCCGGCCTCGTGCGTGAGCTGCAGTCCTCCTCAGCTGCTCCTGATGATCGGGGAAGATAGGCGACGGCGTCCCGCAGCTGCTGGTACTGTCCGATGGCCCACCCGAGCCCTGGAGGGGCTCCGGCGAGCTCGGCGGCGGTGGGCTCCTGGACCTGATGTGAGGGGGGCTCAGATGCCCTCCTTCTGACCTGCAAAACACGCCAGGAGCTTCGCGGGTCGAGGGCAAAGTGCCTCGACCCAAAGAAGCGGGGTGAAGGTGAACTGGGGGTCGGAACGGATGAGCTCCGGCGAGCTGGGGATGGAGGAGCTCGACTCCCAGCTCCGGGGCGAGCTGGGTTGAGTGAAAGTGCGAAGAACGTGCGTCAGAGGATGGCGAAGGTGTGTGGGGGTTCCGATGATCGAGATATTACGCGAGATGGCCGGAATCAGGGGAACACGTCGGAGAGTCGATTTGGGCGAAATCAGAAATTAAACGAAATGGAAGAGCTAATCGACTACCTGGGTGGAGCGGAAGACTGTGCTGGAGTGTGGCTAACTCCCGGTCGTCGCCTCGAAGGTCGTCACTGCTTGAGGCTCGAGCTCTAGCTAGGTGGCGGAGCACGGCGGCGCACGGCTGCCGGATCGATGGTCGGGCACCCTCCTCCTCGCTGCAACACGGCAGACGGAAGCTGTCACCTTGCTGAATGCAATGGAGGCCACGGGAGTGAAGGTGGAGAGCCAAAGATGCCAGTGGAGTGCGGCGGAGCTCGGCTTTTATGTGGGTGCAGGTCCGGGAAGAGGAGCTCAGGTCCGGCTCCATGGAGCACGGATCCCTAGGCGAAGTATCGGGCGAGCTTCCCAGATGCACGGGGGATGATTAGGACCTTAGATTAGGCGAAATGGGGATCGGGTCTGGTAGAGATAATTGGGAGAGTTTGGGTCCGCGAACCAGACCCGGGCTCTGGTGGTCCTGGGGGAGGTGTTGACCGGGGTCAACAATCCCCCGTGGACCAATCAGAGCCCGCCAAGGCTTGGATTTTTATTTGATTTTTTTGGGTCATTAAATGACCGAATTTTCAAAAACTTAAAACACAAAATATTTTTATTTTATTTTTTTCTATTTTTTTGTGATTTTTAATTAATTTTTGGAAATAAAAATAAGGTATATACATAGTAGCTATACATAGGTATATATACCATATATTGATTTTTGATTTTTGATTTTTAATTATTTATTTTTATACATTTTTATTCCTATTTTATATTTTATTTATTTATAGGATAAAATGAGGAATAAAAGGCTATTTTTATTTTATTTTTATTATTTATATACATAGGTTAAATAATTATTTATGTACACTTATATACATGGTATATATACAATATGTTTTTGTGTTTTTAATTTTGTAATTTTTATTTGATTTTTGTTTTGCTTCTTTTTATTTATTTTATGTACAATATATACATAGAATATTTACAAAAAAAAATTTTGGGAAATACATAACTTTATTTACAAGGTGAAACAAATAAGGATGATGGTCTATGTACATGGTGGAGGGTTCTTTTTGGATTTTTGATTTTTAATTTTTTTTATTTTGTTTTTAATAGTTCTAAATATGTACAAATATTTACAGCATATTTTTGGATGAGGAAAATATTTAATTTATTTATTTACAAATATATACAGGTGTGAGCCCCTATCTCCCTCTACTTGGCTTTTATGCGGTCAGGCCCATGCTGAGCCCTCCCTTGGGTTAGGTTGCTCAATATTTATTCTAAATATTTCCCTCTTTTTCTTTTTCATCTTTATTCTTTTATTTTTGCACAAAAACATGCTAATTATCTATATTTACAAACATGCATGCTTTTGCTAACTTTTCCTATTTACACATATCTACATGCATTTGCATAGGTTTTTGTAGCTAAAATATAAGAATAAAGAGTGATGAATGGGTATTCATCAATCGATCCCAGGCTTCATGGAACTGTTCATTTGGGATCATGACGAAGTTGCTGATCATGGCTCGAGCTGCGTTGGTCCGGCCGAGAGGGTAGTACTTCTTTAGGTATGCGGTCCGGAGATCTGCCCATGTATCGACGAATCGCCCAAGATGTTTGAGCCAGTATGCGGCTCTATCAACCAAAGAGAACGGAAATGCGATCATCTTTATTGTGTCCTCGGTCATCAACCGATCATGGATAGTGCTGCAAATCATCTCAAATTCCTGGAGGTGGAGGTGCGGCTCTACGGTCGGCAACTCGTGAAATTTGGGTAGAAGCTGGATCGTATGGGCCGAAGCTCGAAATCTCCGTGAATGGGCGGGAGTCTGATCCAACGGTGAGTGAGGGATGCAGTGGGTTGTGCAACTCCCTCATGATGGTCTGTGGCGGTCGCTCAGCGTCTGGATCGCCTCCTCCTGCATCGGGTCCTCCTCCTCCTCCACCGCCATCGCCCCCAGGTCGGTTCTCTCTCATCTGCGCTATTTCTCTCATCAGATCACCCATGAATGTTCCCTGGTCCCGGATTTGTCTCTGCATGGTCTCCAGGGATGCTAACAAGGAGTTGTTGATGGCCACTTGATCGATTATGAATGGAGGGTGATCGTGGTCATCTGGGTGCTCGCCTCTATCTGCCATCGCTGGATTTTCTGAAAAAGCAAAAGAGGCCATCTCAGGTGCTGTTGAATGAGCCGAACTCTACGATGCACTGAATTCTGAAACAATTGGACTGAGAGAAGGAGAATGCGAAGGGTGGTCGAGGGGGAACAGGGTGGATGTGAACTTAGGCTCGGAGAGCGGACTCTCCGAGGTATTCCTAGATGAATGAGGGGGAGTGCTGGATAGCGGTGCCGACAAGGTCGGCCTAAGAGATCTCCGTCCCATCATCTTGATTATTCGGGAAGAGCAGGGAAAATGCAAGAGAAGAAGAAGAAGATGATATGAAATGCAACAAAATTTGCGCACAATTGTGCGGTGTTTTTGATCTTGACCCAAACAATTCTAGCAATCAAACACAAAGCAAGGGTGAGTTCACCAACTCAACACGTGAAGCCGTGAAGGTTCGGCTTTTATCTTGTTAATTTTAGCTTATTTTCAGGTATTTATCTTATCACGAGTCCTTAGAACGCTACGCCTATAGGAGCGAGAGTACTGCTAGGAAAGTGTCCCCGTACTTGTCCTCCTCCTGTGTAACCTGTAACTTGCACTTTTTAAGGTCCTTGTAACCCTTCCTGGATCCCTACTCAGCCAAAGAAATAGAGGGAGGAAGCCGATAGGCGAAACCGATACTTCGGACCTCGCTCGCAACGGAATCACCCGTGAGCGTACAAGGTCCTACTCGGACGCAGCCGGTGAGACAGACACACCCGTGAAGGCGTGGCCTAAGCTCGGTACTTCGGACAAGGTCGGTGCTCACACAATAGCGAGTCACCAATGGCGACCAAGCCCTACTCGACTACGTACGATAGTAGCGCCAATACTTCGGAAATCCAGGCGATACACAAGGCAGCCACAAGTTGGGTTTTTGGCTCTAATCCTTACGAAGCGCTCACCTCACTTGGAAGGAAACCTTCCCATGCAACCTGAATACAAGTGAGGGTATTACTCACCCCAAACAATGAATCCAATTACCGATTTTACTTTTGGTCAAGTTTTCTTTAACAGTCCCTTTTTTAATTTTTTTGGTGTTATCACTTCTTTTGAGTGGATTCAAACAAGCGCCTAACGATTTTTGTATTTTCTTGATCCTACTTTGTTCCAAAAATAGAGGGAGAATAGAGTTGGAAAAGCTGTGCAAGTCGACACCAAGGTGGAAATCTCACCTTTGTGCCTAGATGATGCATGCAAAGTAAGAAGACTTACAGCGAATCCCAGCTCTCTCCATGCGGGATGCAAAGCAGAATTTTTAAACCTACTCTACATGGCGATATGCAAGCGGAAATCGTCCTAGAACAGGCAACTGCTAGCGTGAAGAACCACAAGCTAGCTACTAACTCCTAATCCGAGTGTCCGGTCTAGGCTCACCCCTCCTCTGCTCAACACATTTGAGTTAGGAGAAAGCGCTTGTTCGGGTGTGAGCTCGCGGCGCGTGGATCGGAAGCTACTAGCCAACTGTTTAATTAGTCTAAGTCCAACAACGATCTATAGGAACATGCAAAGGTAATTAGTGTGTTTGGACCTTATTCTAATCGAATCAAGCAGGACCTAATCTAAGAGCTCAATCCACAAAAGAAAGGAAAAATGAAAACAAAACCGGAAAATGACAGCGATGAAAACGCGATAAAAACCGCGGTGAGCCCCCGGGTGAACAAACACCCGGAAATTAGGCCCGGTAGTGTCTAAGTGTCCGAGAGTCCAAGTGTACCTGTATTATTACAATTAAATAAATCACTCTCTCACAAAAATAAAATAAGAGCTAATCTAATCTCTCTCCCTCACTCCTCTTGCTCTCTCTCCTGCCGGCTTGGCTAAACAATAGCCGGCTCCGCGTCCCAAGGTTGCTCCGGGTCACCTAGGCGATCCGCCTTGCTCCGCGGTCCCTCGCAAGAAGACAAAGAAGAGTGGTCAGAATATCTCAATCAAAATATATCAAAAATGTAAGAGAGATAAAAATTAAAGCTATGGTAGACACTCACAAACAAACAAAATGTAAACTACTCGCTATTGCTCCCCGGCAACGACGCCATTTGATTTAGCCAAAAATAGGTGGTCTTAAGTTCAACACAAAGCGTGAACTCAGTCGGTGTATTGACCACACTAAATCTGGACTAAAGTCAACAATTAACCCACACTAAAGATCAATAATTTAGAACTAATGTGGAGTTAAAATTTATTTTTAACTCTGCACAAATGGTGTATAGTGTCAAGTATGCAGAGAGTTCGAACACAGGGAGCAAGCAGGGTAGTTCAAACAAGTGTTCAAGTGTGTGTGTGATGTGTCTACACTAAGCAAGCAAGCAAAGGAATTTTTGTGGGTTTTTAATTTTCAATTTTTTTTATTTTATTTTAATTTTTAATTGAATTTTTAATTTTGTATTTTGATTTTTGATTTTCTGATTTTTGTATTTTAGATTATATATATATTTTTTCTTTTTCTTTTTTTTAATATTGGAATTTAAAGGCAAGGTAATAAAAGACAAGGTAAAATATTTATAAAATGTGAGAAAATAACCAAAAATTCAGAAATAAAATGTTTTTGATATTTTTATGATTTTCTATTGTTTTTGTGATTTTTGGGGGTTTTTCAAGGTGTTTTTAGTATTTTTAATTACTGAAATAACTCAAAACAGTGAAACAAGGGCTGGCTGTGAACAAAATAGGATTTAAAAATAGCAACCAGTACTCAAAATTTTTCAAACTATTTGTAAATAAAAAGAACAAAATGACGAACAAACAGAACCTGAGTTTCTATTTTTTAGAGTTTTCCTTGATTTTATATATTTTTTTTGAAGTTTTTGAGTGTTTTTAAATTTTTAGTGTTTCTCTTTTGAGATTTTTAGTGATTTTTGGATTGACACTAAAATAGGATATAATAAACACTAGGTAATTTTTTTGTGATTTTTAGAAGTGTTTTAATATTTTTTGGCATTTTCTAAGCTAGACAGTAGGCAAATAGGCTGTTTTTGATTTTTAATAAATATGAAAATAAAATAAAATCAAAAACTAAAATTAGCCTGTCAAAATACAAGTATCCAGTAGCTTAAGTTCAAAATTTGAGAATTTGTTTGAAGGCCAAATGAAGGTTTAAATAATTAGAACATGCATCCAATCCATAAACAAGCCTGGCAAGGGTATATATGCAATATATCAAACATCCAGGTGCATACATGCAAATTTCCACAAAATATTGAACTGAATATTTGATTTATAGCTCCAAAATCTAATTACAAAAACCCGCCTGGGTACTTTAGCAAAATTCCAACCTTCGCGCGTGCAATGCACGCGCCAGAGGAGGATCTACTTGCAATATTATAAAGTTCGAGGGGGCTGAATGCAAGTTACCCTAAAAATATAAAACGTAATAAAACACTTACTGGACTAAACGCTAAAACCCAAGACTCTAAGGACCTTGTTCGCAAAATGTCCACGCGCACGTGCCACGCACGTGCGCTGGGCTGGCAAGGGCTAAGATGTAAATAGGAAAACTACAGGGGTTTTTTAGCAAATTTTACAAAAGTTATAAACGACAAATGAAAGTTTGTGTAGCTGATAAATAATACAAAAAGTGGGCGGGGTTACTTGCAAAATTCCCCGCCGAGGGCGTAATCGAACGGGGGAGCGCGATCCACTAATCCACGTGTCAGCACCGCACGCTCCGATACCCCTTCGGCCTTGAACGGTGTAGATTAGATCTCCTCCTAAAGATCAAACGGTGGCAGTCGGAGGGGATCCAACGGATGCTGCTTGCCTGGGCTGGCGGCTCTTGATCGGACGGTGGGGAGGCAAAGACGAAGAACATGGACGAACTCGCCGTGAAGCGAGCTTCCCCGACCTTGATCTCAGCCCTCCTGCCTTCAATGACGCATCAAAATGGCCGGTGGTGTCCTTGGAGTCCTCCTCGATGACTGGGCGCTACAAAATTCTCCGGCGTGGGCTGGAGGTGAAGAGCGGAGGCGGCGGAGCTCAAGAGCTCCGAGCACCTCAACTGCGCACCCAAAATGCGCTCCAGTCGCGTTGAGAGTATCTGGACCTGCAAAAAGGATGGGTGATGTAATCGGGGGCAAAATGCCCCGATCACGTGGCGCGAGAAGTGGTGATATGCGGAGATGGTTGGCGCGGGGAATAGCGGAGGCCGGAGATAGCTCCAGCGAGGATCGATTGGGCGAATCGATGCGCGAAAGAGACGAATAGATGGGGGGAAATGAAGAGCGAGATGTCAGGAACAAAATGAAAGAAAGAAAACAAGAGGATTAAAACTGCCTCGAGCCCAGGTCGGGCGAGGGAGTGGGTACCTCGATGGCTTGGCCGGAGGTGTGGAACGCGCGTCAACCAGTCACTGTCCAGCCGCCTTGACGCTCAGGGGTCGGAGCTGTCACCTCCAGACACCTCCAGGACGATCGAGGGGGGAGGAATTGGTGAAGTTTGCGGTTCAAATTTTCAAAAGGGAATCAGAAGTGGTTTTAAAGGGTTGACGACGGGGTTCATTTGACCGAGGTGTATCAGGAGCAGCAGTGACCCACAACCCGAAATGAGCCAAGGGCGTGTAAGCTCAATGGAGAGGCTTCAAAAGTCGCGAAGGTTGATTCACGAAATGGTAGAAGGGTTTGCCTCGAAAAAAGGATGAAAATGAGGTCAAAACTCTCTGCTGACACAGCCCAGACCTGGGGCAGAGAGTTGACCTGCGGTCAACTTCTGCTCCCCCCTGGTTGGTCCACGTGGACCAACCAGAAAAAGGCCTGAGGAAAAAGCTTAGAAAATTATTTAAAAATAAGAAATGGCGTTATTTTAATTAGGTTATAAAATAAAAAATCTTTATTATTTTATAAAGTATTTTATTCTTATTTTTATTTATTTTTATGACTTATATTTTTACAAGTTACCTTTTTAACCCTGTATAGGTATAATACCTATGTATTTAAGTATTTAATTTTTATTTTGTGTATTTTTATTTTATTATTTTTATTTATTATTTTATAAAATTATAAAATACTTTTATATACATAAATATATTTTTATTTTATTTTTCTGATATGTTTTGTATATTTAATAAAATACAAGGTATAGAAAGTATAGGTATACTTATAAGTATTGTATCTATGTATCGTGTATACATGTATTTTATTTTATGTTTTATTTAGGTTTTTATTCCTATTTTAATGCACATAATTATTATAAGTAATATTTACAAGATTATAAAAATATAAATATGAATAAATAATTAATAAAGAATAAATTGAATATTTTAATCAGTATAGCTATACAACGGGGGTCCAAAACTCAACTTTCAAACCGTAGCTCCGCCAAATGCGAAACCACCACCATTAGATAGATTATTTTATTCTATATACAATTAAAGGTGAGTATGCTGCATTTGGAGTTGTCAGTTGTGAGATACGGGTCTGGGAAGTTGGGATTCTGGATTCTTATTCAGACCATAACTTTTTATCTGTACATTATTTTTCTGTGAAATCAATTTTGTATTTTTCTTTATTAATTTATCTACAACTTTTATATACAAAGTTTATTTATTTGATGGATAAAAAGTGGAACCAAAAATAGGTCCCAAAATGAATAAAGAATGAATAAAAGGTACAGGTATTTTATCTGTGTTTTGGCCCTTATCTCCCCCTACTTTATTCCTTGTCGACCTATTCATCAAGATGCCTAGGTCTCGGGGGTTTTGGGTCATAAAATATTTACAATATTTTATTCTTTTTCTTTTCTTTATTTATTCTATAATTTTGGCCTTAATTGCAGTATTTTATACACTATTGTGATGCACATACATGGATGCTAAGATGGTGATTTTAATGTTATTTACAGGCATTTGCTAGGGTTTTTGGTGCCAAAATGATAGAATAAAGATGATGAAATTTTGATTCATCAAAAACCAAATATAAATCAATTCTAAATTACATCAACAAATAAGGAGGGAATATATATGGAGATTACATATCCCATGTATAATCAAGTTGGACGGCCACCCATTCCAAATAGGACATGGGTGCCGCCCACCATATTCTATATGGAGGCAATCTCATGAGATTTCATGAGATTGCATATCTCCTTGGAAATCTCTCATTATTTATTTCCAACAACTTTTGTTGGGATTTATTCACAAAAAATAATTCACAATTAATTTTGGGAATATTGCAATCTTGACATTGGAAATTTGTGAATCACATTCATAATCCAAAACAAAATATAATTTACATTTTCAATTAATTACACAATGTGTATCCAATACACATCAATAATTAATCAACAAATATAAATTATAATTAGCTCTCTCTAATATATTATAAATCATATTTATAATATATTATGAATAATTGGATATTACTATTCACATTATTCTTATCCACAATAATTAAATCACATTTAATTACATTGGATAACTTATTCTCATGTGCCCAAATAATATGAATCACATTCACATTATTCACATCTTTGATAATCAAATCACATTTAATTATCTAAGATAACTCTCCTTATAATATGAATCATATTCATATTATTCATGATAATTAAATCTCATTTATATATCCATTTTCTCAATGCTCGGATACATATATCAACAATAGAATTATCCATGAACTCTTTCAAGGATAATGCGCTTTCTCCGTGAATACTTGGAGATAAGGACATGGCGATTGTATTGTTCCACGTATAGTGACTTGGATATTAAGATCACATCTCAAATCCAGATCTCGGGCCTCACTTAGATGCTTGATTAAATCAAGACAACAAATCTAATCTTCTCATTACATCTGAAACACATTCAGATCAATGTCCAACATTTGGATCAAGATCAGATTACTTATCTACTGAGAGGAGTCGCTAAAATCCTGACCTGTTTCATCATTCTCCAGGAATGGAAGCGTCATGGTTATACAACTGTTTATGATCACATCACCCTCAGGTATTCCCAATACATGTACATCCTACATACTGGAAGACTCAGAATAAACCCGAAGTATATGATCATTTTACACTGTCTACTTCAGAGTTTTTTCATTAAGTTTCTCATTCGATCATTGGGAGTCGGTATATACTTTCCAAAAGCATATATCATACCTAGGTCTTGATCATTTACTTTCCAAAAGTATATATCAAACCTACAAATTCAGTCAAGCTTCGAAAGCAAGACGACCGTGCACGGAATTTGATCTTCCCAACATCTCATGAGTGAGCTCATGTCTTCCGGTTCAGTAATGAACCTATATGATCCCTTTGAGATATCGTATCACTCATATGCCCTTATATGCACACCGGCACACCAATGTATAGACCTTGATTAGGTCATCAACCTATTAGTCTGCCAAATGTACATACTCAGACATATAGTAACACATCTGTCTCCGGTCAGAGGATGTGTGCCTATATCATGACAGCATACAATATAGGACTTTGGTTATCTCAATCTCGTTAAGTCAACTCTATAACCTAACTTATCTAACACCTCCGAATCTCTATTCCTATGCAGAGGACCTGCATCAAGAGGCCAGTTAGATATCAGCCTTTAGAGAAAGGATTGCCATCTTCTTCTCAGGCTGGAGATCAACTCTTAATAATCATTAGACGGTGCTTGATGAGTCCTCAATCTAACTCTTTAGATATTCATCCAAGCACCAGCCTCTATGATTCAATACTTGAATCAACAGCTGCATGATCATCAAGATGGCCATGGTACATAACCCTAATTATACTAAGGGACCTATTATGCAAATTATTTATTCTTCATTTCAGATCAGGGAATGATATTTGCAATAACATTTATTGCATAATGGCTCGCCGTGGGCTCGCATGTCCAACAGATATGAACTGGCTGGTTAGGTGAACTTAAACAAGGATTCATGGAACTTGAAGACCGTTGAGGCTAAAATCCTAATCCTAGTTAAGGCTCCGACAAAAAACTTGTTTCAGGCCCGATCGAGCTCTGTCCTTTATCTATTCCAATGAATTGGTTTAGGAAAACAAATTCATTCTAACTTTCTTTCTTTTCCCCTATTTTTCAAATAAGTGTTTGCTAAGGGTCCCGCAAAGTTTAAGTATAGGGGGTTGATGAATCCATGATTCATTAACTTTCTGTCCGCATTTTGTCTTAAAACCCTTAACAAATACATGTAAATATCCATTAATTTTCAATTTTTTTAACAAAACTCTATTCATGAATAAAAATGCATTTTTATGCATTAAAATCTTGTAAATAAATAAAAGAATAAAAATAAAGAAAATAAAAAGAAAGGCAAATTGTAGATATGTATATATGTACAATATGACTTATTAAAGAAATATAGCCGAAAGATATATTTATAACCTAATCCCCGAGACCAAGTAAGCATGGATTGGTCGACAAATAAATAAGTAGTGGGAGATAAGGAAGAAAATAAATAAAAATAATTAATTTCACACTTCACATATTCTTCATTAATTATCCAATAAATACGAAAAATTCAATGATTTTTAATTACTTCATATGCATATATTTTTCACCAAACTCTTTTCCTAATTATTTCTACAAATATATAGAAAAAATATAAAAATAAGTTAAAAATATTACCTTGTATATATACCAAGGAATCCAACTTGTAAATCGTAAAAATCCCACCTTCCAAACATCATAAATTTCTTATACGAACTCCAATTTCACTCTACTCATTTTAAAGTTCATAAAATAATATTCTCTAATTAATGAAAGTGATTTCACTAAAATCAGAGTCCATTTGCAAAAAGTCAGTTTTGGGACCTAACCACAACTAGGTTTTCGGGCTATTTATTTTATCTAGAATACACTATTTTATTGTTTTAATGATTTTATAATTTCTAATTATTTTCTTGATCTTGTATTTTAACCTTAATTAATTTCATAATTTTTGGAACTTATAAATAAGAAACCCTAATTTATAGGTATAAATGAACTGTATAACTTATACTTGTATTTATTAATATACTCAAACTAATTTATTAAAATCTACAAAAATTCGTATATACTTTAATTATTAACCTAAAAATTAATAAAAATATACAAATAATATACTATTTATTAATTTATTCAATTAGAAATAAAAACTTATTTATTAAGTATTATTTATACTTATTTATTAATACAATATTTATATTTCGTAAAATATTTATTATTTATTAAAAATAATTATACCATAATTTAGATAAATTAATTATATATATATATTTTTTGTTCTTATATTTATTTAAAATTATGTCATTTATTATTTATTCCTTATTTATTAAGGTATTTATACAACTGGCCAATCGGGTGTTAACACGTGTCAACACCTGGTGTCTTCTTCTCCAAGAACAGTCTGTTCGATCTGTTCTACCAGCCTCTCTTCTCTAATTTCTATCTACGCCATCGTTCATCCAAAATCTGATCTATGCCCTCCATCTTCTACCTCTAACTACCACCTATCACGCTTGCCATTGATCTTCAACTAACCCATCTTCAACCTCTCTATAAAAGCCCCTCAAATCACCATTCCCAACTAACTCTTCCTGAACCAACTCCAGTTCCAGAATTACTGACCAACCACCCATCTTCCAAGCCTCGATCCGCCTTACATCGGCTGTAATAGAGCCCAAGATCATCCTCGCGTGGAAGAAGGTAGATTGGAGGAGAGTTCCAAGGTCTACAACTTGGCCTTGCACCGCCGCAGCCGCGACGTTCAGCTCCAAGAAGCCGCCCTGTCGAGCAACGATCAGTGGAGTCAGACACTCTGCTACCCCAGGTATTCCTCCACCTTTTGCATTTTTAATTTTTGATACACGTGCCTCAATTAGTGTCATTAATCGCAACATTAGAAACCTTAAGTATCCATCTTAGATGCCATCGATTATCTCTCTACAAGTTCGATTCAATTCGATCCAAATCGATCTTCCATCTATTTTATTGCCAGTAATACACATTTTCGAGAAAACAAACTGTTTGATTTGCAAATCCTAATATTTTTGGCCGATTTAATTACGAATCGAGCATCTAAAATCCTTTGCAGGTCTTTATTATATCTAGAGCATTGATCCATCACATGGAGTTCAAGTTTCTCGAAGAAGATTCAATCCAAGGATCAAATTCTTCCAGCTGCCAGACATCGCTGTGCCGCCATCTTCTTTGACATCCAGCTGCCGTGACCGTTCACCTTAAAGCCCGCTCACCCGCAGGCGAGCTCGGAGGGAGAAGGAGACTCTCTCCTTGCTCTGCAAGAGGCCGAAGTACATCACCAATCACCAGGGAGAATTCGGAGAAGAAGCCACCATCGTCTGTTGCGTAAGAATGGGAAGAACACTCAAGAATGCCAGAGCGCATAGTTACGCGCCACATGGCAGATACAGACAACTCATATCACATGCTCGTGTCTAATCTCCGCCGTCGATTGTGAAATGATGTGAAAATTGCAACATTGATGAATCTCGTATTCATCATGCTAAAAATCGCTTATTAAAACACTAGCTTAACCAAACCAATAAAAATCACCTTTAATTCTTTATTTTTATCATGTATTATATTGTGTATAATTAACCCTTAATTATTTGTATTTAATTTTCCTTATTTTTCTTGTATTTATTTTATCATCAAAACCCCTAAAAATTAGATAGATTAATTATCCATGATTCACTGACTCTTTAAAAAGACTAAAAAATACAAAACAAACCAAAGATAAAAGTCGGTGTTTTTAGTCCCTTAAAAATACCCCCAAAAATACTTTTTATATAAATGACCTCTTTTGGCTTTTTGACCAACATGAAAGTTGTAGATCTCGTGGAGATGAGCAACTTTCATGTTTTGATTTTTTTTCCTAATTTTGCATCTAACTATTTCTTTTGTATTTATCTTTGTATTTATTCTCTGGATTTTTCTGATTGGGCCACGTGGCGCCCTCTGGGCCGCCCATGTGGCTTGCGCCTCCTCTCGACACCTGGCGCCCATCCGGTCCGTTGGATCCACTCGCTCCCGCCTCCATCTCAACCCTCCATCGCCATCCACTCCCTAGCCGTTAGATCTGTCTCCAGATCAAATCTCAACCGCTACCCAGCGCCGCATCTATAGTCGTTGGATCGATCTCCTATCCTACGCCTATCTTCGTGCCACGTCGCCTATTCACATCAGTCGTCCGATCGCCTTATCATCTAACGCCCCTCCACCTGCCACGTCACCTCTTCACCTTCCACCGTTAGATCTCCCCCATCTTCCAATCGTAGCCACTCCTTCGCGCCTTAACACCAGCCGACCGATCAGATCTCATGATCTGATTCCCTCCCTTCGCCCGCGCTTCAATCTTAGCCGCCGGATCACTAGATCCAATGGCTAGGAGGTCGTCTTCCTCCTTCGTAACCCCCTCCCCCCAGCCGTTTCATCTCGTTCACCTCTGCCCCCTTCCATTTTTAGCCATCGCTCCAGCCACCTCCTTCCTCTCCTAACGCCTCCCCCTCACAGCCCACTCCTCCGCCTCCTTCGCGTAACCCTCAAGTAACGCCATCATTGACCCCAACCTCCATTATCTCCATGCAAAAATACCTTGACCCTTCCAAATCCGTCGATCTCCTCCACCTTCAAATAGCCGCCCTCCGTCTCCATCACCTTCATCCACCATTTGGAGGCCTCCTCCCTAGCCTCGGCCGCCCTACGGTGACAGCAGAGGCTGGCTTTGAGGCGATCATGGCCGTGAGGACTTCGATGAGATCCATGGCCTCCGGCCATGCCGCGGTCGCCTCCAGGCACCGCTGAGCATCGAGGCTGATCGCCCTCGTCGTGCGACGACCCCTGAGGTCCAAAAGACCTCAGCCCAGATCACTACGGCCACGAACACCTTGCTCCGGGAAGGTGATACCTTTTCCTTCTTTTCTCCTAATTTTCCTATCCGCTACAACATCGTCCACCTCCATCTGACCATCTCATTAGCTCCGCCCAACCACCAGCATCCTCGCCAACCACCCCCCTCTTCTCCAGAACTACCTCCGCGTCGACCCACTTCTTCCCCTGCTTCGCCGGAGAAGAACTCCAAGGCCACCGCCTCCCGTTACCTCAGAGGCCTTCACTCATCCACAAAAGCACTCGCATAGCTTCGGCTATGAATAACATTTGCAGGTATCCTCAATGGCCGGAGCTCGCGCCTTCCCGCTGGTCTCGAATTTCTTCTCCGACGACCGAGCTCCATCTTGCCACTCCAGACGTCGACGGAGCTCCACCTGGTCTCTACGAACCTCGCCAGGAGATCATACACCCTCTTCAATCATCAGGCAACCCCTCGGAGCTCGTCGGAGCTTTATAATGCACGCCGGAGCCCCACCTCCTCCGGTGGATCCACGGTGGAAGGAGATGAAACAGATACCGTCCGATCGTTTCGATCGGACGGTCATGAAGACGACACATGGCACCCGAGCTTCTCTTAAGACCTATGGGCTCGGGTCCCAACGAACCTCGCCTCAAGTCTCGTGAAGCAGCCACGTGTCCCGAACCTGAGGCCACCTCCCGAGCCTAGGCGCCTCATGTGCGACGCACGTGAGGGCTTGGGTAAATTGCATGAAAGACCCTGGTATTTTTTATATTGGCAGAATGGTCCCCAGGCACGTGCCTCACGTGCGTTCCTGGGTATTTTACAAGGAGTCCCTCCAAAGGTTTGGAATTACAAATATGCCCCCGTGCATGGAAAAATTTCATAGGGGCCTAGGCGGTTTTTCTTATTTGCATATAGGTCCCTCCAGGGACCTAAATGTAATATTTATCCTTTTATTTTCTTGCATTTTTATTACAATTATGCTCCTGCATTGTTTTTAGCATAACTTGAGCATTGTAATTCCAAATTGCATGATTTTAGTGTCGTTTTGATCCTTGTTTTGTCTTCTACATCTTAGCATGTTTAATTTTCTCATCTACCACTGTTTTAAATGAAGTGAATTTTGGTGATAGATGTTGACCTTGCTCCCTTGTTCTTGCTGTGATTTGATGATTGTTCTTCATGTTGTGATTAAATCGACTCTTATTTCTATTTCTGATATGATGCTCGTATTTTTAGGGTATCTTTGTAATATTTTGTTTAGCATACATTTAACCTTGCATATTTGCCCATTCTTCACTTTATAGTTGCATAAAAATCAACTAAAAAATGCATACATCTTGGCATTGCATTGTAGTTCACATAGTGCATCTTGCAGACCTGAACTTGAAATTAATTCACACTTGTGCTTCCTGAATCGAAATTCAATAAATAAATTAAGTAGATGTGTCTTTGCGTTCGACCTTGGTAGACTTGCCAAGTATAAATACTCCACATCATTCAAAGGACTGTGGTTTTTGCTGGACAGAATTTGCCTCCTATACTACGATAATTCCTGATTATTAAAGAGGCAAATTTGACGTTCATCAAACATAAACCTGCTGAAGATCCAGAATTCAACTCCCGCTCCAGAAGTTTTCCAGAACTACATTTAGGTACCCACGTAGGGACCTAAATGTAATACTTTTAGTTTTCTTTGCAATTCAGTCCCTGCCAGGGACCCATTTATATCAGAATAAGTTTTCTTTTCTTTGCATTTATACCCTTGTGCTGTAGGGTTATTTTGGACCTTATTTTTTGCAATTTTCCTTGCATTTTCTAGGGTAGTTACACAACTACCCTAGCATCGATTCTTGATGTTTTTCGTGAATTTTTGTCGTAAATTTTTCTTAATTTGATTTTTGAAAATTCATGCCAGTTTTGAGTGTTATCTTGAGCTTTGTTGTAATTTCAAGAAGAAGATTAAATTCTTGAGATTCTTTCTTTCCTTGAAAATCGCAGTACGATTATTCTGCCTCCTCGAGTTCGACCCAGGGGAACTTACCTAGATAAAAATTACTTTAAAGGCTAAAATAGGAGAGAATCTTATTTGTTCATCTTCTTTCTCTCTCTCTCCCCCCTATTTTATCCTGATTTTTGTTTGATCAATGCGGCTTCTGTCTTCACGGTTTTTCCTATATCTGACATCTTGTTTGATTAATTAACTGTTAACATGTCATGTTTATCAATGACGTGCCCCAACACGATGTCATCCTTTATCATGAATTGACTTTTCTCCTAGAAGAGCATCAGATTCACTTCCCTATATCTATGGAGGACACGGTCCAAGTGCGCAAGATAATCATTGAATGAATCACCATAGACAGAGAAGTCATCCATAAAAAACTTCCAGGAAATCCCCAACCACTTAATAAAAAACCGCAATCATGCACCCTTAAAAAGTGCCGGGGGCATTACATAGCCTGAAAGACATGCGCTTGAAGCGTAAGCACTGAAGGGACAAGTGAATGTTGTCTTTTCCTGGTCCTCAAGGGCGATGGCTACTTGGTTGTAACCCGAGTACCCGTCTAAAAAGCAAAAGTATTCTCTTCCCACCAGTCTCTTCAAAATCTGATCAATAAATGGAAGTGGGAAGTGATCCTTCTTTGTTGTGGCATTCAAGCGCATGTAATCCACACATTCATGCCACGACATTGGTACTCGTGTAGTGATCTTCTCTCACTCCTCATTGGTGACAATTTGGATTCCCGATTTCTTCGAGACTATGTGTAGTGGTGCCACCCATTCAGAGTCAGAGATGTGATAAATGAACCCTTCTCCACATCATTTCTCTATCTCGATCTCAATCACTTCCTGTTATTTTGGATTCAACCTATGCTGGAATTCACGGGAGGGTCTAGCATTATCCTGAAGGTATATAGGGTGTGAACATAGAGTTGGTTAATCCCTTAAAGATTCGACAATCTCCAACCTAATGCCTTGCATTTTTCTCTAAAACTTCTAGTAGGAGGATTCCTTGCTCTTCAATCATATGTGAACTAATGATGATCAGAAACTTTCCTCTGGGTCTCGCAAGGAAGGCATATTTGACAGTAGGGGACAATGGTTTGAGCTCAGGTATATCTGTATCTTCCAAGAGATCTGGCTCTATCACTGTCGAATCTGGTTGTGTTGTGGTTGGATCTTGTGTGATTTCATATACCACCAATTAGACGGCTTCAGGGGTCAGATCGCCAAATATGTGTCCTTTTTCGGCAAAAGTCACGTCTGACCCTCTTCCTCACTCCAGAATTGTCCTAAAAGAGATGGGACTGCTAGGTCTATGTAGACCTCTGAGTCTTTGGGAGTGTAGGATGATGTACAAAGATTATTTTCTTGAATGAGCTGGTAGACTGATTGATCGACAATGTCCTCTCCAAATGAGAGCAATTCTGAGGTTGGGTTCTATTTCCGTGGCCCGACTGTCATAAGTGTGCTACAATCTGCCTTTGAGTTAGAAGAGACTGACTCTATGCTGGATCCTGTATCAGGTCTATGGAATCTAGTTTGCTTCATTTCTAGTTTAACATCACCGAATTGGATTTTTCCTAATGTATAGTCGAGGGCTCCTGCGGTCTAAGAAAGGGTCACCCTAAAATCATCTGGGAATCCTTCCAATTCCGAGGGGCATCCATGTCAAGCATTGTAAAATCAAAATGGATAATTTTGTCCCTCGATATTGATTACAACATTCCTAATCTCGCCCTTGGGTCTCTTAGTTGATGTATCGGCAAATTGAAGTACGGCTCTTGACTTCCTAAGAGGTCCTTGATTCATATGTTCATAAAGTGTGGTGGGCATGAGATTGATAGAGGAACCATTGTCTAATAGAGTTCTAGCAAACATGATTTCATTGATATGGTTAGTCACAAAGTTTGCACCCATGTCTCTCTTCTTCATTGACAGCTCATTCTTGATTAGATGAGATGTGGCAATAAAGAGTATGTGTTTCTTTGTTCGGCGTGTATTCTTTTTGCTAATCCTTGTTGTAGTGCATCTCACCTTAAGGTATTTTTGAAAACCTACGTCTCTTTTAATCATCTCATCTAATGATAATGTAACCCTGATGTTTTCTTTGCATAAACGGGCCATCTCTTCATCATTTTTTTTGATTTTTTTGAGTTTTCTTCTTTCCAACCGTAAGATCACAAGGAAAAGAAATTAAATGATCATGATAAAAAAAATCACTTTATTGATGAAGAATCAAAAGTTTGAATAAGACTAGGACTGAATGTATTCTGACTTGGACTCAAAATAGGAAAATGAACATACGTATATGAACATACTTATATAGGAAAATTAAATTATGTTGTAAATAAATAAAATATAAAATTGGGGTATTTGTGTAAAAAAATAATTGTACAAAAAACATAGGTATAACATACCTGTATATAATACACTATACTGTATATAGATTAATTTATTTTTTCAAAAGAAATATATATAAATCATAGAAAAATAGTTGGAAAAATAACAAACATTTTTCATTTTATACACTTTTTGATAAAACCATTTACTATTTTTTATTGAATGTGTAAAGTATTTTATAAATCCTATTTTCTGATTGGTCCACGTCATGTTCTTGACCGGGGTCAACGCCCTCTTTCAGGGCTTGACCCGACCCGATCTCTTCGCTGGACCTTTTTCTCCTAATTTCCCAGATAGGGTCACGCAACCCCTCGCCCTGATTCTTCGCCCGTGGTCTTCCCTTGGATCCAGCACCCTCACGGATCCTTAGGAAGATGCGGATCTTTCTCGGTTCGCGTGCCCTTGCCCAATTCCTCCTGCCTCCTAGGAACTCTATAAAATCTCTCATCTGCCTCCCAGGAGAAGCAGCTCACGCCTTGCTCCCATCTCGAACCCTAGCCACCTCCAGCTGAGTGACAGCTGCTCGGAGCATCGCGCGGAGCTCGGTTTGGTGCAGCAGAGCCGATGCTGAACCTTCATGGCTGGACCTCCGCCGCGAGTAGCTTCCCCCGCCTTTCGCATCGAGGTTGAGGCCATCACCCTGACAGTCATCTTCGCCTGGAGCTTAGGAGCAATCCCATATCTTCAGGTACCCTTTATATCCTTCGCATTTCCCTGTTCGAGCAAACCTTCTGTTCATCGTCGCCGCGTGTTCACCTGCTCCGACCAGCTGGTCGGAGCCCTATCTTCCACACCTAGCCGCTTTGATCAACCTGCAGACTCACTCTCCATCTTGCTCCGCAATCTGATCACCCTTAGCCTCGACCATCAGGTCGAGATTAGGGCCTAGATCTCCTCTACCACCTTCACCGGAGATCGATCATCGTCCCCCTCTGCTTCTTTGGTTTTTAGCTCCAATAACCCAGACCGGAGCATAGCCCTGAGTCCCAGCTTTCCCTTGCAGGTACTAGCACGTACTGGGACCCCCGATTTCATACATCAGAGGTTTGCCGGAGCAGCTCTAGTCCCCCGCTCGTCGCCACGCATATCCGATCGGTGGCTCCGCCATCGGACCCGCTCGGTTGACGCAGAAGCTTTCCACAACCACTCCTGTGCCTTCCAATCGACCATCGGAGCTGAGGATCACCTCCTTGGCTCTGGTGAAGTTCATCCCAACGTTGTTCTTCCAGACGTCCTCCGCATTGTTGGATTGACCAGCCTTCTCCAGATCGAATCCACATCACCGACACAACATGCTTTTCAGACCGTTGGATGACAGATCTGATGCATCTGCGCCCCACGTTCCTGACCATTTTTGAGACGTCAGATCTGACCTCTGCAGCAGATCAGAGCCGCATGTCTACGCCTCCACCAGCTGGCTCCATGTGTCCCCACGCGCTCCTGACTTGCAGCAAGGGTATATTGCACTTTTCCTCTTCCACTTTTCAGACTTTATGTTTTAGTTTGTTAAATAATGTTGCAGTTAAAACTATTTGTACTTTAGTCCTTAAGGTTTCTGGTATTTGCTTTCTAATCCTTCTTGTCTGGAGATACGTGCTGAATCACGTGCATTGTTGTGTTTTTACATCTTTAGTCCTAGACTTTGTGATGGCTCATGTTTGAATGAAACATTTTCTGAATTTGCACTTATGCCCCCGTGAACACTATATTGCGCATGTGCTTGAATTTTGTGGAAATTTTACAGCGATACCCTCAGACTTTTTAGGCATGTTATTGTTTAGTCTAGAAACTTAAACTATTTGCATTTAGGTCCCTCTGACCCGTGTGTTTTATTTTTGAGTAAATAAATATCAAATCTACTCCAAACATTCCCCAAAAATTACCAGTAGCTCCTGAACTGTGTAATATTTTTGGTAATTTTTGTGACACAATTTAATTTTATTTGATATTTTCTAAAAATCAAAAAACCGTAAAAAGTGTGTCTATCTATTTTGGAAAATACATAAAAATATAAAAATTTCCCTAAAAATTCTATAAAAATTTCTGAGTGTTTGTTTTGGCTTGTTTTAATTTCTGTGGCATTTTTGTTTCATTATCTTTTATAAAACCCTTAAAAATCACAAAAAGCCAAAAATTTTCCAAAAAATATTAAAAAATATATTTAAAAAATGTGTTTTCAATTTCTGTAGTTAGATATTTTTACCTATTTTCACATAAAATTACAACTAGAAAGTTTTGGGCACTTTAGACATTTTAAAGTTGCCTACTCATCCAAGCTGTACACTTGTTCTTTCTTTCATTTTTAGAAAAAGTATAAAAATCTTAAAAATTCCATAAAATACCCAAAAACACTTGCATATTTTAAAAATATAAAAATACTTTTATTTTGAATTTTTGAGCATTTTTGTCCTTAATAAAAATTGTTGTAGTGTGATTTCTTTTATCTCTTTATTCATTTTCTTTTTAAAAAATACAAAAAAAATTGCAAATTAAAAACCACCAAAAGGATTCCTTTTCTTCTTTGATTTATCGACTACTTCGTAGGCTTAGCCCGTGCTCCTTATGTTCGACCCTGGTGGCTATACCAGGTTAAATAAATAGCGAGACCACTTCTTTCAATTTCCATGCTTGATTGTTTTTATTGGTGGTCTTATTTTTCTTGTTGAGTTTGGCTCGGGTGATTGAGGTCGCAACGACCTTTGATATCACTTAGCGTCGATCGCTTAACCACTCACCAGAATGGCACCATTGCCGGGGAGCACAACTTAGTAGTCGGTTTTCAGCCTTCTTTGTTTCATTTTCATTTTTATTTTTCTTTATTTGCTTGATTTTCATTTTCATTTTTCTTTCTTTATTGGTTTCTAGCTCTATTTGATATAACTATTTTTCTGACCTGCTTTTGTTTCACCTTTTGTGCGAGGAACCGCCCGAGGTCGCTTTGGAGGAGACCCGTACTCGGAGGGAAGCAGGAGCATAGCAAGAGCAGTTATAGTTTATAGAGTAGATTAGAGTTTTTAGCACATTTCATTTGATTATTATTGTAATAATACATTGACCCTTGGACACTTGGACGTTTGGCTATATCGGGGTCTGTTTCACCGAGTATCGGTGTGCTAGGGGGACCTCACCGTGGTTTTCGCTGGTTTTGATTTTTTGTATTTTATTTTTATTTTAATTCTCGAAGAATTTGGCCCTTAGATTTAGGATTTTCTCTGATTGTGATGTAATTAATTAATGCCCAATCTATAATTATCTGCATGCACCTATAGATTGTAATTGGACTTAATTAATTAAATCACAAGAAAAAGTTAACTTGGTCACTTAAGAGGTCATGTGCCGCTAAGGGCTGTATACAGTGCGTGCATGATCTGTTGTAGCGGACACCGATCGACATCAGAGACCGGACTCCAACCTCTCTCTGGACCAGTTAGCTACAGTTCTTCACGTGTAGAAATTTCTCATCTAAGGTCATTTTCTTCTTGCATCATATAGGTAGTTTTATTTCTATCTTTTTATTTATGCGCGGATCACCCTACATGTAGAGTGCTAGCGACAGGTACGCAACTCTTAGTTTGCATGCATCATCGTGTTTGACCGCACATTGGCTTTTCAACTTCTCCTCCCCCCATTTTGGACTTATAATAAATAAGGAGATCGAAAAATTCGTTAGACGTTTGTTTGTTTATTAAAAAATACCTAAAAAAAGTGAAAATCATAAAATTAGGACTGCTAAACAAACTTGACCCTAAAAGACACCTGACTTAAATATCTGTCTTGGGAGAGCAATCCCCTCATTGTTTGGTTTGCTTGCGCGAAAGAGTGGCCCGCACACTAGGCTAGAGCTATACTTGAACTTTCATCAGACTACTGATCTTGGGGTTAGTCGTTTGCCAGTGATGATCGCTCTGATTTCTGGTAAAGCGGGCCACGATATCCTTAACAGAGTGAGTTGATCGGGTAGCTGGTAAAAGGTCCGCAACTTGTACTGGCTGGGAAAGATCTAGCTTCGAGATCGGGCCAGTCTCCTGAGAACATCAGGTTCCTACCAACTCGCTTAATCACCCTGCTAGACTAAATTATCACCTAAATAAAATCGACAAGATAAAAGACTGAACCTTTACGGTCATCAGCTCTCAGTGTTGAGTAGGTGAATTGGGGGTTTGTTTTCTGATCTTGTTTGTTTCCAGATTCCATCCGCCTTCCTCTCCAAATCACGATGATGGGCCGGAGGTCCCTTAGGCAGTCCTTGGTTGCACCGCTTTCGAGCACTCCACCCCCATTCATCTAGGTTGGTTCGTGAGAGCCCAGACCCGCTCTCCGAACCCGAGTTCGACTGTGCCCCGTTCCCCCTCAACCACCCTTCTTCCAATCCCGAGGTGCCCGAGCATAGATCGGAGCAGATATTTGCTCATTTGACGGCACCTGAGTTCGGGTCTTTTGCCTTTGTAGATACCCAAGAGATGGCCAGCAGTGGGGAGCACGTAGATGGGTAGCCCCATACCATCACAAATGTTTTAGATCAGGGCACCATCAATAACACCCTATTAGCTTCCTTGGAGATTATGCGGAAACAGATCAGAGACCAGGGGGCTTTCATGGCTGATATGCGCAAAGAGATGGCCCAGATGTGAGCTGACCACAGAGAGCTGAACCGACCAGACGGT
Organism: Ottelia alismoides; assembly: GCA_037367405.1. Lineage (NCBI taxonomy): Eukaryota > Viridiplantae > Streptophyta > Magnoliopsida > Alismatales > Hydrocharitaceae > Ottelia > Ottelia alismoides. The sequence continues at coordinate 158,270 of JAZKJV010011004.1, forward strand.
GGAGAGATACCAGAGCTCGGAGGAGGAGATGGACCACATCCAGATGAGACAGTGGAGCCAGTCTGACCAACCAGGCCGATGAGAGAGTTGCACAACCCTGGTGCAACTCTTATACACCGTTGGATTCATCTTCCGGAGATCCTAGGAGATTTCAATCTCCCTCCTCAGACGATTCAGTTGTTGCCCAGATTTCATGGCTAGCCACCGAGGAGCCGCATCTACGTCTCCAAGAGTTTGAGATGATCTGCAGCATGGTCCACGATAGATATGTGGATGAGGATACCATCTAGATGATGGCCTTTTCGTTCTCCCTGGTAGACAGAGCAGCCTACTGGCTGAAGAATTTAGGGAGATACGTCATTTCGTGGGAACAGCTCCGGAACGAGTACTTGAACAAGTACTATCCACTCGACCAGACGAATGCAGCTCTAGCCCTCATCAACAACTTCTCCATGCTTCCCAACAAGCAATTCTATGAGGCATGGGACCGCTTCTGAGATCTCATAGACCGGTGTCCACACCATGACATCTCCAAGCCCAACTTAGTGTAGAGTTTCTTTTGTGGGCTGACACCAGAGTTGTAGGGGCTCGTGAACGCATCTTGTGGGGAATCCTACTTCACCTAGGATGAAGACCAAGTCTGGGCCATATATGAGGAGATGGCCGAGAACTACACCGTCATGTCCCAGACCTATCTTTACACTCAGGGGAAGCCCCCACCCCAGGTCGTGACCTATCACAGGATATCACGGGTCGATGCAGGTCCTTCCACCTCTTTAGCAGCCACAACACATGCAGAGTCTTCGGTCGATGATATGGGCATCATCAGCAAGAAGCTGTACCACATCGAGATCATCGAGAAGAAGCAATGCCAGGGCATGACACAGATTGATCAGATGGCACAGACATTGAGTGACCTGAAGACCCAGATCATGTGTCTCAGGAGGCACAAATGACTTCTTAGCCCCGTCTCAGGGCACGGGCTGTCCCTAGCAGCAGCAGCTCGACCTAGCCCTCCGCCCAATACAGGTCCACCATATTCAGGCGGAGCCGTTCCAACAGCCGCAACACCAGTACGTCCAGCCACCACCGTCTCAGGATACTCATGTGGTAGTTATCAACAGGATTAACCCATAGCAGTCCTTCCTCCACCCCCTTTCGAGCAGGAGCCATTGATGGAAGTCAATGGGATTTGGTACGACCGACAACAGCCCGGGATCCGTCGAGACCATCCCGGATTCAGGTGGTCGACCAGAGGTGCTTCATCCCAGTGGCAGCCTCCAGCCCATGGTGGAAAGAACGACCAGCACCAACAGCAACCCCAATTTCTACGCCAGCCATAGCAGCAGCAGTACCAGAGGGACCTCATCCCTACCAGTAGGGACAGCCGTGGAGGTAGCACCAACAACAGCCTCAACAGTACTCTCAGTATCCCCTCATCCTTCCCAGCAGCAGCCTCACTTCCAGAGAGGCAACCCGTACGGTTCTCATGGGCCAGCCTATGAGAACCCAGCACTCGATGATCTAGCCCGCCTTCTTTCTGATCAGTAGGCCACATTCAGGCGGGAGATGGACGAGTTCCGTTAGGAGATGAGGGAGATCATCAAGGGCAAGGCTTCCATACCCGCTCAGATCGAGATAAACCCGAATAACCTGAAGAGAAAGTCTGAGCAGGTACAGTTCACTGAGGTGTTACCACTCCTAGTGACTTATTGGGCGATATTACTTCATATACATTTGATGCTGACTTTGTTACACTTAGGAGCGGTAGGATGCCAGCTGACGGCACCTCGTCTGAGCGACAACACCTTGAGGATGCAGGAGCGCCAAACGAGGAGGATAGTGGTGCTGATGTCGCTCATGATGATGATGATGACGGTGGTGCTGACGACACCAAGGATGTTGATCCAGCCGATGGTACTGAGGCCATCGCGTCCCCAGTTGTAGAGGGTAGTACTGATGCCACCAGAGATCCAGTTGCTGAGCCAGAGTGCGGTGTTGATGCTGCAGTTCGTGATTCCATGGGTGAAGGATATTGAGAATCCTCAAGCGTATCACAGAAGCGTGACGATCGCATCTCATGCGATCGGGGCGACTAGTCGCAAGGTGCAGCGGAATTTAAAAAAATTTAAATCAAGTGATGAAACCTCATGATCACAAGAACACTTCTTGGATCGTTTCATCAAACCACAAAGGATTAGAAATACCACTCGAAGCGTGGTTGCGATCACGAGATCTCTAAAGTAAGATATCCTCTTGGCTCAAGTCTGATCTACGAAGACAATACTTGCAGGCACGATGATGAGACGTGTGACTCCCGCAATCCTCGACGAAGATCCAAGCTTCGAATCCCCTGATTTCGTCCAATGAAATCTGTCGTCTTCTTTTAGAGCAAGCAACCCCAAAAAAAGTTGGAGATCCTCGAGTAGTCGAAGGCGAAGGCGAGAAGGTCTCTCTCAACGCATAAGATGGACGGCCACCTTAGAGAGAGAGACTGCGAGAATGAGAGAGAGAGAGAGAGAGTAGGCATGTACTCTTGATGTACCTCAAAGGGCTAGGTTTCCCTCCTTATATATTAGTTTGGGATCCAATGGATCTCAATCCATGACATACATAGATCCAACAGCTAGATTGATCTATGTATCAATTAACATCCATGATGATTGTTGGTTAAAAATCAACAACATTAATTCATATCAAATCAAATATATGTTGAATTATCATCAACATAATTTAATTTAACGTAAACCAATAATTAAGAGATAACAAGATAATAAAAAGGAGGACAATCAATTATCCCCTAAAATTAGGGGGCTCCACCTATAGGTGACGCCACCTCTTTTTGGTGGTAATTGTTTCCTCTTTATTTTATCCTATTATTTCTTAATAAATTGCAATAACTTTTATTGCAATAATATCCACCAAATTAATTCCAATTTAATTTGTGAATACTTCAATCATGCCATTGAAAAATATGTGAATCATATTCACAACCCAAACTAATTTGTAAAATACATTTCCAATTAATTACTTAATGTGAATCCAATTCACATTAATAATTAACAAATGTTATTCACAAAGTTTCTCTCTCTCTAATATATCATAAATCATATTTATAATATATACATAGATATTATGGATAGCACTATCCACGATCTGTATTTCCTTGATAATTAAATCTCATTTAATCATCTTGGATAATCATTCTCACAATATGAATCTTATTCATATTATACTTGATAATTAAATCTCATTTAATTATCAAGACCTCGTTGCTTGGATACAAAATTCATCACAGGAATTATTCCTAAACTCCTTCAAGAATAATGTGCTTTCTCCGTAGATACTTGGAGATAAGGACAGGGCGATTGTATTGTTCCACGTATAGTGACTTGGATGTTGAGAATTCATCTCAAATCCAGATCTCACGGACCTCCCATAGATGCTTGATTAAATCAAGTCCGTATACTTAATCTTCTCATCTCATCTGAATCTCATTCAGATCAATGTCCAACACTTGGACTAAGATCAAGTTACTTCTCTACTGAGAGGAGTCCCTAAAATCCAGACCTTTTTCATCACTCCCTCGGAATGGTAGCGTCACGGTTATAAAATCGTTTATGATCACATCACCCTTAGGTATTCCCAATACATTCACATCCTGCATCCTGGAAGACCTATGATCAACCTTAAGATGAAGATCAATTTTACATTGTCTTCTTCAGGGTTCGATCATCAAGTTTCTCAATCTTGGTCATTGGGAATCGGTATCGATCATATGCTTTCCCAAAGCATATATCATACCTTCAAATTCTTGCCATGCTTCCAAAGCACGACGACCATGCATAGAATTTGATTAATCCCAATATCTCATGAGTGAGCTCATGTCTTTCGGTTCATAAGTGAATCTGTATGATCCCTTTGAGAGATTGTATTACTCATATACCCTTACATGCACACCAGCTCGCCGATGTATAGACCTTGGTTAGGTCATCAACCTATTGGTCTGCCAAATGTACACACTCAGACATATAGAACACATCTGTCTCTGGTCAGAGGATGTATGCCTATGTTGTGATAGTATTCAACATAGGACTTAGGTTATCTCGATCTCGCTAAGTCAACCCTTTGACATAACTAATCCTACACCTCCGAATCACTATTCCCATGCAGAGGACCTGCAAAAGAGGTCGGTCAGATATCAGCCTATGTGAGAAAGGATTTCCATCTCCTACTCAGGTTGGAGATAATCTCTTAATAATCATTTGACGGTGCTTGATGAGTCCTCTATCTAACTCTTTAGATATTCATCCAAACACTACCCTTTATGATTCATTTAATGAATCAACAGCTGTATGATCATCAAGATGGCCATGGTACATAACCCTAATTGTACAGAGGGACCTATTATGCAAATTATTTATTCTTCATTTCAGATTAGGGAATGATATGTACAAAAACATTTATTGCATAATGGCTCGCCGTGGGCTCGCATGTCCAACAATCTCCCAGTATCCCAAAGAGCCATTAATGGGCTAATCATTTAAACCCACACTCATGTGATAATCATAGGCTATTTAGAAAATAGCTAGGTAAGCTGATCAGTCACTTTGTTCCTGCGAGACTACGCCAAGTCCTTTTACGACACTTGCATATCCCCAGTAATAGTGCTCGCATCCAATGCGAATGTTGCATCTAATGCAACCAATACTCAATCTTGTAAGTCCTAGTGTCCTTGACACTACGGCATAAAAAATATTATTATAACCAGTATGTAATTTCTATTATCCTTATCAGAATACCCTTATTCCTGGAGATCTCTATCTCCTAAGGTATTCACAGTTAAGACCTTTAGATATTCATCCATAAGTCTTAATTTCTTGAAGATAAGACTCAGAGATCACTATCTGTAAAGCCTTGTCATCTTTGAAGATATTGTTATTACTGCAATCAAGTGTTCTATCTCCATAGTAGGAATAGTAACCGTTTACTACTCCTACTGCATGGCAGACATCTAGCTTTTGTACACATCTAGCATACTTTCAGCTTCTCGTAACTGATGCACAAAAAGGCAATCGGTTTTAGCATTCACTTCCTCAACTCTTTGAGGTGCTATCCCTTTAGATAGGTCAGTACCAAATCTTAAGGTAAGAAAGCCTTTCTTGGAATTTCCAGAAAAATGGAACATGTCCAAGGTGTCCAACAAATGTGACAGTCCCAATACCCTCTTTTCTTTGCTTCTGAACACCTTCAGAACTAAGATCCAAGAGGCATCTTTTGAGATCATATCTCAAGGTATGGAATAGCCAGATCATAAAATACTTATTATCATCCTTATATCATTCCAAATGATTAGGATATTATCTACATTTAGCACGATCAACACAATGCCACTCCCACTAAGCTTCACATGGTACACCAAGATTATATCTGAAATTATAACATTTAAAATTTCATCAAATCTTATGTTCCAACAACAAGAAGCTTATTTGAGTCTATAGATGGATTTCTTTAGCTTTCACTCCTTACTTTCCCAAATCATGAAGCCCTGGGGCTACTTCATGTGAATATCCTCAGAGAGATATTCTTAGAGGAATGCAATCTTGACTTACATCTTGAAGATGCAATAGTCAAGTTGTGTAGCTAAGGCTAGCAATATTCTGATGATTTTAAGCATGGTCACCGAAGAGCAAGTCTCATTGCAAGCAATGTCTTCTCTTCCGGTGTGTAGCTCATGGCTATGAACCGTGCTTTGAAGGTCTCTACCTTCTCATCAGGTTCCCTCTTTCTCTTGAAGATTCATTTACACCTTAATGGGTCTAACCCTTATAGGTGGATGATGAATCCACATTTCATCATCTTTATTCTATCATTTTGGCCTCAAAAACCCTAGCAAATGCCCATAAATAGCCTTAATTCCTGCATTTTAGCATTCATGCACATAGGTGTAAATAGTGTACAAAATGTGGTTTTTAATAGCCAAAATTATAGAATAAATAAAAGAAAAGAAAAAGAATAAAATATTGTAAATATTTTATGACCCGAAACCCCTAGACCTAGGCATCTTGATGAATAGGTCGACAAGGAATAAAGTAGAAGGAGATAAGGGCCAAATACCTATAATTATTAATTCATTCTTTATACATTTTGGGACCTATTTTTGGTTCCACTTTTTATACATCAAATAAAGAAACTTTGTACATGGAAGTTGTAGTTAATTAAATAAAGAAAAATACAAAATTGATTTCACAGAAAAATGTTACATAGATAAAAAGTTATGGTCTGAATAAAATTCCAGAATGCCAACTTCCCAGACCCGTATCTCACAAATGAAAACTCCAAATGCATCAAACTCACCTTTAATTGTATATAGAATAAAATAATCTATTTAATGGCGGTGGTTTCGCATTTCGCGGAGCTACGGTTTGAAAGTTGAGTTTTGGACCCTCATTGTATATTTGTACAGAATAAAATATTCAATTTATTATTTATTTATTATTTTCATAATTTTATATTTTTATAATGTTGTAAATATTACTTATAATAAATATGTACATTAAAATAAGAAGAAAAACCTAAATAAAAACAAAAAATAAAATACTTAAAAATAAAATACATAGGTACCCTACCTATATGTATACCTATACTTTTTATACTTATAATTTATTTAATATACAGAACATATCAGAAAAATAAAATAAAATATATTTATGTATATAAAAGTATTTTATAATTTTACAAAATACTAAATAAAAATAATAAAAATAAAACACCTAAATAAAAATTAAATACTCAAATACATAGGTATTGTACCTATATAGGGGCATAAAAGCAACTTGTAAAAATAAATATCATAAAAATAATTAAAAATCATAATAAAATAATTTATAAATTTTTAAACATTTTTTTATTTTATAACCTAAATGAAATAATGTCATTTATTATTTTAAATTGAATTAACATGACAATTTTTTTTGCAGGTTTTTCCTGGTTGGTCCACGTGGACCAACCAGGTGGGTTTGACAGTTGACCTCGGTCAACTGTCTGACCCCCCTGTTATTGTCAGCTCATTGGGTTTTTCACCCACTGTCACCCATTTTTCGAGGGTGCGTCTTTCACCCTTTGAGGTTGGTGTCTTCTGCGATTTTGTACCCAGTACAACCACCTAACTCGCCAACCTCAAAGATCTCCTTAGATCTTCTCCTCTCGCCCGTGACTCTTCCTCGAAGATCGCCCCATCACCATGTTCAAAACCGAACCCCCCGACTTCCCTTGGACTTTTGATCACTCTTCCACCTCCAAATCCCTAACCTAGACCCTTGGCTAGACTCTTGGTGACAGCAGGAGTTCGAAGGGCGTCTCAATGGGACGAAGCGGTGTCGAATCGAGTCAGGTCCCCTCACCGGAGTTCTCGCCGGAGGACACCTTGTGCAAGCACGGGTGAGGTCTTTTCTTCCCCTTTTTCTCTTCTGTTCCCGGATGTTTTAATGTTAGAAAGCCTCAGTGGCATGGCCATTGTCGAGATCTTCGTCAAGTAGCCGTCATTTAATCCCGATTCAACCGCGGCCGGCATCGAGTCTCGCTGGCCGTCTTCCCCCTACCACACATCCGTTCCCCTTGTGAAACACTCCACGAAGTCAGGGCACTTTGCCCCTAATTTCTTCACCCATTTTTTTGCAGGTCCCAGAACGCCAAGAGACCCTCCTGGGGTCGAGAAGTTGTTCGCGCCACAGCCACCTGGAGCCGTCTCCTTCAGCCACGACGCAGCGACGCTCAGGCCGCTCCGTGGCCTTTTTGAGAACGTCGCCCAATCGAGGGGGCTTCCAGGAAGCTCGCGGTGACGTCGGAGAGGAGCGAGACGCTTCGCGCGTCGAGATTTTGAAGAACCTACGTCGCCCAGGCCGTGTTCTTACCAAGTTCGTCCTTCACGCACCAGAACCGTCGGATCCGCTGCTGTTCTTGGTGGCGTACAGCCACCGTCGGATCTGAAGTGCTCCTGGCCGTCCGATCGCTCAGCCACGTTCTAATCTTCACCGTCGAACCGAAGGGGTATCAGCCCCCCGTGCGCTGACACGTGGCTTAGTGAAGGCGCCATCCACCGTCTGATCTGTGCCTAAGGTGGGCAATTTGCATATCTGGCCCCGCCGGTTTTTGTAATTCATCTTTAACTATAAAACTTTCATCTGTGCTTTAAAGTTTTGGTTGAATTTACACGCAACCCCCCCAGATGTTTGTATAATTACGTTGAGGCCCCTGCCAGGCGCGCGTGCTTGTCACGTGCGCCCTGGCATTTTTGTAAGATTCAACCTCACGCTTTTGGTTATTATTAATTAGCCTAGCAAAAATTTTGTTAGTTATAAAGTTTCTGGAAATATTGCGCTAAGGACCCTTGACTTTCTGAATATTACACAAATACCCCTACATGTGTGCCTTTTCTTTTTGCTTCTAGTAATTTTTGCATGCGTCTATAAAATCCCAAAAAATCTCCAAAAATCATATTAAGCTCCTGCTGTAGTGTAGTTTATCACCATATTTTTATTTTTTATAATTATTGCATTTTAATATTTATTAAAAACCAAAAACATCCATTTTCAGCACTGTTTGCATCATAAATTACCAAAAAAATATAAAAACTCTCCAAAAAAATCCCAATAAAATATATTTTGTTTCTCTCAGTATGCTTTATTTACAGTCCAAAATTCACTAAAAATCTCAAAAGAAAAATCTTAAAAATTCAAAAACACTTAAAAACTTCAAAAAATTCTAGAAAAATAGTAGAAAACTCTAAAAATTGTAAACTCAAGTTCTGTGGTTTCCTGTTGTTATTGTCTTTATTTTAAAATTAGTTTGCAAAATTTTTGTGACTGTTTGCTATTTTTAATTTCCATTTTGCTCACAGCCAATACACTGTTCACTGTTTTAGTTCGTTTTATTATTTAAAAATGCCAAAAACATTCTGAAAATTACCCAAAAAATCACAAAAACAATAAGAAATTATAAAAAGACCAAAAAGATTTTATTTCTGAATTTTTGACTATTTTTGCATATTTTTATTGATATTCTAGCTTCTCTTTTATTACATTGTATTGTTTTCCAATATTGAAAAGAAAATAGAAAACTATAAAATATAAATTATAAAAATCAGAAAATTAAAAATCAAAATACAAAATTTAAAATTAAATCAAAAAATTAAAAAAATTAAAAATTAAAAGCCCACAAAAAAACTAGATTGGCTAAGTGATTTATTAGACCTAGGGTTTGGATTTTTATCTACACTCTGCACCGTTGTTTCCTGTGTTCGACCCCTACTTGCTTGCCATTATACATTGTTAGTAGGGTAAAATAAATTTTAATCCTTGCTATTGATTGCTTTATCGATCGTGTGGGTTGATTGTTGAAGAACGAAGAGGCTTGAGTAGTCGCATCAGCGACATTGAGTCTGATTTGTCAGACCACTATTTAGCGGCTCTCGCATTTTCGCTTTTCAAATGGCGCCGTTGCCGGGGAGCATCGACGTGTAGAGTACCTTTGGGTCTTTTATCTGCTTAGCCATTTTTGCTTATTTGTCTCTTGTGCATAATTTGTTTTGAACTGTTTGACATCTCTTTTGTTTTCTTGCGAGGGACCGCTGACCGAGAAGGATCGCCTAGGGGATCCTGTGTAGCCTTGGGAGGAGGAGCCGGCTATTCTACCCTAGCCGGCAGGAGAGAGCAGGAGGGCTAGAGAGAGAGAGAGATAGTTGCTTTTCATTTTTCGTGAGAGAGTGATTTGATTATTTGTAATAATACAGGACTAGGACACTTGAACACTTCGGGCCTAAATTCCGGGTGTTTGTTCACCCGGGGGCTCACCGCGGGTTTCTTCGTGATTTCCGACTGTCATTTTCCGGTTTTGATTTCTTTTTCATTTCTTTTGTGTATTGAGCTCTTAGATTTAGGCATTGCTTGATCGCTTAGATTAGGTCCAAACACCTTAACAACAATTGCATGTACCTATAGATCGTGCTTGGACTTAGTTTAATTAAACAGCGAAGTCACTCTTCTTTGATCCGCGCGCCGCGAGCTCTCCCTGTAAAACGCTTTCTCCTAACTCAAGTGTGTTGAGCAGAGGAGGGGTGAGCCTAGACCGGACCTTAGGATTGGAGTTGAGTGATTAGCTTGTGGTTCTTCACGCTAGCAGTTGCCTATCTTAGGACGATTTCCGCATTGCATACCGACATATAGATTAGGTTTATAAATCTCTGCTTTGCATCCCACATGGAGAGAGCTGGGATTCGCTGTAAGTCTTCTTACTTTGCATCCATCATTTAGGCACAAAGGCGAGATTTCCATCTTGGTGCCGACTTGCATTGGCTTTTCCCGACTCTTTTCTCCCTCTGATTTTGGATAAATTAGGATAAAGAAAATACAAAATCATTAGGCGCTTGTTTGAATTCACTCAAAAGAAGCGATAACATCAAAAAAATTAAAAAAGGGACTGCTAAGAAAACTTTGACTTAAATAAAATTGGTAATTGGACTCATTGATTGGGGAGAGTAACACCCTCACTTGTTTTCAGGTTGCATGGGAAGGTCTCCTTCCAAGTGAAGTGAGCGCTTCGTAAGGATTAGAGCCAAAAACCCAACTTGTGGCTGCCTTGTGTATCGCCTGGACTTCCGAAGTATTGGCGCTACTATCGTACGTAGTCGAGTAGGGCTTGGTCGCCATTGGTGACTCACTATTGTATGAGCATCGACCTTGTCCGAAGTACCGAGCATAGGCCACGCCTTCACAGGTGTGTCTGTCTCACCGGCTGCGTCCGAGTAGGATCTTGCACGCTCACGGATGATTCTGTTGCGAGCGAGGTCTGAAGTATCGGTTTCGCCTATCGGCTTCCTCTCTCTATTTCTTTGGCTGAGTAGGGATCCAGTAAGGGTTACAAGGATCTTAAAAAGCACAAGTTACAGGTTACACAGGAGGAGGACAAGTACGGGAATACTTTTCCGGCAGTATTCTCGTTCCTATAGGCGTAGCGCTCTAAGGACTCGTTGAAAGATAAATTCCTGAAATCAAGATAAAAATTACAAAGATAAAAGCCAAACCTTCACGGCTTCATGTGTTGAGTTGGTGAACTCCCTTGTCTTGTGTTTGGTTTCTAGTCACATTTAGGTTAAAAATCACAAATATCGTGCCTTTGCGCCAATTTTTGTTCCCCCTCCAGTTGACCCTCGCTCATTGTGAGCCTTCTACTGTTTTACATTCTATTTGTTTCTTGTTGACCCCCGTATCTTTCATCCACATCGATCCTCCTCTTGATCTTCGAGATGGCGACGAATGGACAGTTTAGTCGAGGCTCTGTCGGCACCCACATCAGTTCCATTCGCTTGCCCTCTCCAATAATTCAGGGCGATTCCCGAGAACCCGGTTCAAACCCTATGAACCGATCTCCAGACTCCCTATCTTCTTCAATAAACCGGGATCACTCTCGTCCCGAACTCTGTCCGTTTTGGATGGCAATTGATTTTACTCCTTACACATCGCCATCCTTAACAAAGTTCTGTGTTGACCATGACACAGACCGCATCTCTCTATCTGGTGTTGCAATTCAGACTGATCGGGGCATTCTACCATGCGCAGACTTAGAGCCCGAGCCAGCCAACCAAGCAGAATTAGAGATGACAGGAGGAAGAGGGAAAGGACCACATGCTCCACCTGAACCTGAGGTCAATACAGGAGAAGGACAATACACCACGCAGGGCGAGGTTAACAGTCAGCTGCTGGCTTCCATCCAAGCCATTCAGCAGCAGTTGACTAATTAGACCCTAGCCCAAACAGCCTTCCAGGACATGCTGAACGATCTGAGGAGGAGGGCCGATGCAAGAGACGGTCAACGAGAGGATGGTCCGAACTTCGATCCCAATTTCCATGAAGTCAGGGATGAGTTTTCAGTGGGACCCGAATATGAAGCAGCAGAAGAAGATCCACCGCAGCCAAGCCCACACTCAAGGAGACATACAACCCAGGAGCAGGGCGCATCACTGAGTGGATTCAAGTTCCACGTATGCATGCTCACTTCGAGCTGAAGCCGCAATTTCTGTCATTGCTTCCCACTTTCCATGGGAACACCACTGAAGAACCGTACATTTTTCTCAAGAAGTTTGGCCGCATCTGTTCCACTGCTCACTACCCCGGAGTCCCTCTTGATGTAGTCAAGATGACTGCATTCCCTTTCACCCTTCAAGACAAGGCCCTTTATTGGGTCGACCATCTGGGGAAGGTCGTCACCACCTGGGAGGAATTGAAATCTGCCTTTCTCCATAAATTCTATCCTCTTGGAAGATTAAATCAGATGCGCGTCCGGATCTCCAGTTTCTGCCAGCAGCCCCACGAGACGATCCATGAAGCGTGGGAGAGATTCAAAGATCTCCAGGAAAAGTGCCCCCACCATGAAATACCAAAGACCAGTCTCGTACAACACTTCTTTGGAGGGCTATCATTCGAGAGCCAAAAGCTCGTGGATGCAGCTTGCGGCGATTCACATTTTAACAAGGACGAGGACGTAGTATGGAACGTCTTCGAAGAAATGGCTGAGGGAGAAGCAGCCCAATCCTCGTCTAGAATTTACATGAAGCCACCAACCGCCATCAGCAAGCCAGTTAACATGGCTTCTCACACCGAGGACAAAGATGAGAGCTCCAACCTGAGCATCATTGGGAGCCACTTGTCCAAAGTGGATATCATCGAGAAGAGGTCGCAGGACCTCGAAAATCTGGCAGTCATAGAGAAGAGGACCCAAGGTCTGGAGAAGCTCGACCAGATCTACCATCAGCTGGAGCAGCTCGTCCGAGCATTGAATGCAAACATGTGCAACGCTGTGTCTACCTCTGTAGAGCCGAACGCTGAGAAGAAGGATCCTACAATGCAGCAAAACCCTCAGCCGACCCCACCGCAGCCCCAGCCTGTCCAGCACGTGTACTACGTGCAGGTTCTGGAGCAGCCACCGTAGCCTCAGACGCAGATGGTTGTATACCAACCAGAGCACCAGCCCACATACTCCGAGCAGTTCTCTCCACCCCCGCCACTGATCCAGGAGATCAATGGCGTCTGGAACAATGAAGTGCAGCTAACCCATCCTCAGGGACACTCTCAGGGTCAGAACATGGGCAACCGGGCCTATCATCAGCAACAGTAGGGTGGGAGACCATTCCAGCCGCCTTACCAGTACCAGCCTCCCTCACACGGGAACACTTGAAGGTAGAATTACCAACATGGTCCTCAGCAGTCCGGATATCGTGGACAGGGATATCACCAGCAATCGGCTGCTCAATACAATCAGCACAATTCGCAGTACACCTCCAATCCTCCTTCTCAACAATTTTCACAAGGATATCAGTCGCAATCTCAGCCGCCATACCAGCATTCTAGACCCCAACAGGGGGAATCATCTGAGATTGTACCGGTCAATCCAGCCCTGGCTTGTTTGGAGCAATTGATGAAGAACATGGCTGAGATGAACCAGAAGATCGACGACCTGACGACAGCCAAAACTGTCATACCAGCCCAGGTCGAAGCTAACCCTAACAATTTCCGATGCAAGGAGCACGTAGCCGGCAGTGTCCAACCCGAATCAGGTGAAATTAATTGTTTTTTATCTAACGCTGTTACTCTCAGGAGCGGTAGGACACTTCAGCCATCGGCGACGGTGAAGGGAAAGCACATTGCATCTGACGGGGAATCGTCAGTCCAGCCAACACCAGGGCCAGCCAATATTTTGGGAGCAGCACCAGCATCCAGAAAACCACAAAAAAATGAGGAAAATCGAAAAACACAAAAAGATAGCAGCAACCTCGGTGGAGATCAGCCAGCATTGGAGACGCCTGCACCCGCATCACAGCCAGCTCCTGACAGGAGGAGCACCGCACCTGCAGCGAGTCCAACGCCAGCACCTGAAGCCGAGCCTGTCATTTTTGGTCCGCAAATTGTAGATGAATCCATTCCTTTTTGTCATCTACTTGTAAACAACAATACAAACACTATTTTGAATGATATTGGTGAAGAGTTTGTAAATATTCCTTTTCCTGAAGCAATGAAAAAACACAAAAAAATGAAAAATATATAAAGTGCTTTGTCTGACCCTGCTATCATAGAAATCATTCAGAATTTGGTGCTGAATATACCATTGATGAAAGCTCTTGAGTACATACCCGCCGTAAAGAAAGGATTGAAAGAGGCATGCACGACCAAGCGCAGGCCGAACCCCCACAATTCTAGAAGCAAAGGTGGCAAGTCCGAAAAACACATTCTCATAATGGCCACAGTTAACGCCATCAGCAACCTCCCGGATAAAAAACCAGATATGGGAGAACCTCTTGTACGTTGCCAGATGTTTAATCAGGAATTCGAGCGAACACTTCTCGACAGTGGATCATCTGTCAATTTGATGCCAGCCTCACTACTCACGGAGTTCAGGTTAGGACCGCTCAAGCCTACAAAGATGATTCTGCAGTTTGCAGACAAGTCAGTCAAGCGGCCTAGGGGCCTGTTGGAGGACGTGATCGTCACGGTTCAGGGAAAGTCATTCCCGGTCGATTTTGTGGTCTTAGATATGGACGTCCCCGCTCCGTTGCTCCTTACCCCGATCATACTCGGAAGACCATTTCTGTGGACATCAAACGCAGTGGTGAATTATGGGATGGGAGAAATCACTTTTGGAGCTGGCAATGAAATTATCCGAGTTGAGACCCTGTCCGAAGGAACACCAACCGAGCAGACATCTACTTCATGTGCAAAGTGATCGAGTACGCTGACGACTGTGACTTTCTAGCAGAAATTCAAGATACCAACCTATTCCTGGATGACAATGAGATCCATGAACTCCTCTGTCCCGAGGAGGAAGTGGAGACCACAGTCGAATTCCCCTTTATCAATCGAGATGAGGAACTTGTTGATGTATTACAAGATACTGCTGTGGGGGTGATGTGCCTTCAGAACCAACAGCCGAGGTTGGAAGCATTTTCTGATGAAGATGACATCATTGAGGAATTTTGTCAGGATCTGAGACAAGAAACAGAGCACTGTGGTGGACACTGAACAGTTGAAAGAATCACCACCTGCACTAATAGCTGAGGTCACCACTGAAGCCGTTAAGACCCCGCCGGAGCTAAAACCTTTGCCCTCCAACATGAAGTATGCCTTCCTTGCGGGAGAACCTAATATGCACCCGGTCATTATCAATGCTCATTTGACCGAAGACCAAGAATCTCGTCTGATGGAGGTTCTTGAACGCAACCGCAAGGCGATAGGCTGGCGAACTTCTGATCTCCATGGGATTAATCCGTCACTTTGCTCACACCGCATCTTTTTGGAAGAAGATTGCAGGCCCTCTCGAGAATTGCAGAGAAGATTAAATCCGAACCTGCGGGAGGTTGTTATGAAAGAGATCCAGAAATGGTGCGATGCGGGATTTATCTATCCCATCTCCGACAGCAAATGGGTGAGCCCGCTGCATGTTGTGCCCAAGAAATCAGGGATCACCATTGTGAAAAATGACAAAGGAGAGGAGATTGCTACCAGAGTACCCACTTCTTGGTGAGTGTGCGTGGATTACAGAAGACTTAACCTCGCCACCAAGAAGGACCACTTTCCTCTACCCTTTATCGACCAGATCTTGGAGAGATTGGCCGCGAAGGAATACTTCTGCTTCTTGGATGGATACTCTGGGTATAATCAAGTTGCTATTGCTCCTGAAGATCAAGAGAAGACCACGTTCACTTGTCCTTCTAGCACATATGCCTTCAGACGGATGCCGTTCGGGCTTTGCAACGCCCCAACCACATTTCAGAGGTAAATGCTTGCAGTCTTTGCCGATATGGTGGGCAACTTTCTCGAGGTCTTTATGGACGATTTTTATGTCTATGGGGATTCATTTGATCAATGTCTGGATTATCTAGACCGAGTCTTACGGAGGTGCTGCGAAGTCAATCTTGTGCTCTCCTGGGAGAAGAGCAATTTCATGGTGACCGAAGGAATTGTGCTGGGTCACGTTGTTTCTAAACGTGGCATGGAGGTTGACCCAGCCAAGGTGGATGTAATTTCAAAACTTGAACCACCTACAAATATCAAGCAAGTCCGGTCGTTCTTGGGCCATGTCGGATTTTACCGACGATTTATCAAATATTTCAGCAAGCTGGCCAGACCATTGACTGAGTTGCTCGGCAAGGACAATGAATTCGTTGTGGACGACCGTGTGCTCCTTGCCTTTAATCAGTTGAAAGAGCTCATCACGCAGGCCCCTGTCCTACAGTCACCGATTTGGACTCAGCCTTTCGAGATTATGACCGACGTGTCAGATTATGCCATCGGAGCTGTACTGGGACATAGGAAAGACAATGTACCATTTGCGATTCACTACGCTAGCCGGACGCTCGATGAAGCCCAGAGAAACTACACTGTCACTGAAAAGGAACTGCTAGCGGTAGTCTTTGCTTTGGAAAAGTTCAGATCTTACCTCATTGGGTCCAAAGTAATCATTTACACTGATCATTCGGCCATTCGGTATTTACAGCAGAAGAAGGACGCCAAACCACGTCTCATCCGGTGGATCCTTCTCCTCCAGGAGTTTGACCTGGAAATCAGAGATAAACCTGGAGTGAAGAATGTAGTGGCCGATCATCTGTCAAGACTTCCTGAACCAGAGTCTCCTGAGCTGAACCTACAGCCTATCACAGAGACCTTTCCAGATGAGGCAATTCTGTATGTCGCCTCACTTCCCTGGTACGCGGACATCGTGAATTATCTGGTGACCAAGAAGATCCCACAGGACTGGCCTAAATTGAAAATAGACAGGTTCTTGTCCAAAATCCATTTCTACCAGTGGGAAGACCCGTATTTGTTTTGTGAGGGAGCAGATTGCATCTGGAGAAGGTGTATTCCTCAAGAGGAAGTTCCAAGTGTCCTCGCTCTATGTCATGATCAAGATTCTGGAGGACACCATTCAGGCAAACGAACGGCAACAAAAGTTCTTCAAAGTGGCCTCTGGTGGCCTTCCTTATTCAAAGATGCAGATGAGTATGTCAAACGCTGTACTGACTGCCAAAAGATGGGCGGAACCATAGGAATGAGAGACACAATGCCTCTGAAATACATTCAGATCTCAGACATCTTTGACGCATGGGGCATTGACTTCATGGGCCCGTTTCCCAACAGTCAGGGTTATGAATATATTCTGCTTGCTGTCGATTATGTCAGTCGATGGGTGGAGGCTGTTCCCGCCCGAGCCACCGACAGTAGGACTGTCTGTCGATTCTTGAGAGATCACATCATAGCACGGTTCGGGATTCCCAAAATTCTCATATCTGACGGGGGTAGTCATTTCATAAATAGAGAGGTGAAGAAGCTGACCCAAGAATTCTGCATCGAGCATCGTGTTGCTTCACCCTACCACCCACAGTCCAATGGCTTAGCTGAATGTTCAAACAGGGAGATCAAGACAATTCTACAGAAACTTGTGCGTCCGGATCGCAAGAACTGGTCTCAGCTGCTTGATTCCGTTCTTTGGGCTTACAGAACAGCGTACAAGTCACCCTTGGGAATGTCTCCCTACCGCCTTGTGTATGGCAAGCCATGTCATTTGCCCGTGGAACTTATTAACAAATCTTTATGGGCTATTAATATCTGTAATTTGGACTCCAAGCAAGCAGGAAAGAACATAAAACTAGATCTGAACAGATTACTGGAATTCAGAGATTATGCATATGACAACAGCCTGATGTACAAGGAGAAGGTCAAAACATGGCATGACAAGCACATCCGCTACAAGTCCTTTGATCCAGGTCAGAAGGTATGGTTGTTCGATGCGAAATTAAAGATCTTTCCAGGCAAATTGAAGAGCAAATGGACCGGGCCGTTCATGGTTAGGCAGGTGCATGACAACGGAAGTGTATTGATATCCAATCTGTCAGCTGACGCACAACTTTTTGTAGTCAATGGACAGCTTCTGAAGCCATACCTTGAACATGACACATTCATGGCCGTCGTTGACTTAATTCAAGTAATCTATGAGGATGAGCTGAATATCTCGAAAGAGGCAGAGGAAGGCAAAGCACATCAAAACATTTTTGAATGATTTCCCTTTTCGTCTTTTCTTCTTTTCTTCTTTTCCATTTCTTTTATCTTATTATACCAAATTGATGCCATCCCTTTCATCACTGCTACACTTAGGATGTACTCTATCCTAAGTATAGGGGGGATGTGCATCCCGAGTTGTTCATACCCAATTTCATCTCTTTTCTTCTTTTCTTCTTTTCTTCTTTTCCTATTCTATCTTCTTTATCTATCAAAAAAGGTGCCGCCCTTGTAGACAGTTGTCTATACTTAGGACGTGCTTTGTCCTAAGTATAGGGGGGGTGTGAACCCCGAATTTCTCTAGTTTTAGATCCTCTCCATTGTCTCCTCTTCTTGTCTATACTTAGGGATATCTTACCCTAAGTATAGGGGGAGACAATCTGAGTACGATCTGTTCATTCCCACCCTTGACCCTCCCTGCCGTCTTTACAATCTGTTATACTTAGGATTATTTGATCCTAAGTATAGGGGGGACGATCAACTTCTCATTCGTTTGATTCATTCATTTATTTCTTTATTCTTTAGGCTTGCCTAGACTTAGTACGAGTTATGCCTTCTTTTTTCTCTCCAATCTATGAGGACATAGCTCAAGCTAAGTATAGGGGGGTCGTATATACTATGTATATACTTTATCCATAATTCGTACTTTCGTATTTTCTTAATAATATGGCTAAGAATTCTTTAAAATTCATTAAAATCCTTAATAAAAAGATGTGGTTATTCCTCAGATTCTTTTTGTATATACTGATTAATAAATCAGGTGAAAAAGTTTTTTTTGCAAAATGTTTGAAAAATAGTTTGAAAAATCTTTGTGAACATCTATTGAAAACTATTTTGAAAATGTTTTGTTACATGTTTTCAACCTTTGAAAAAAAATGTGTGGTTTGTAAAACTTATTTTCTTTGTGTGAAATAAAATATTTGAAAAATGATTTGCAAATGGTTTGGAAAATGGTTGCAAAAATAATTGTAAAAATTATTTTGGACTATTGTTTTAAAAAATTGTGTGAAAAGCTTGTGTCAAATAAGTTTGAGGAATACATCCATCTCACCAAAATCCACTATATGTATATATGTATAAAATCGGTCACTTACCTGTGTAAATTCTCAAAATCCACTTCTTGTAAATATGAGAAGCACTCCCGTGTACATATTTTTTAACCTAGTTTTCAGCCAAAACTTTTACTTTTCAAAAATCCCAAAAACATTTGCAAAATTAAAATCCAAAAACAACTGAAAAATCTTCTTGAAAAATACAAAGAATGCATATGCATCATCATCATCTTTTCAAAAATCCATAAAAATTTCAAAATCTTGAAAATTGCATCACAAAAATATTTTCTACATTCTGCATTGCATTCGCATTTTTCGGATTGAGTTTGATAGTTGAACAAGTCTAAATAAAATCCGGAGATTGGAGCTTGATTGGACCTTCAAATCTACCTAATAACATGAACCTTATAGGAACTTGGTTTGAGGTACTTCAGGTCTAGTTGACTTAATTCTTTGAGGATCACGTGACTTGGTTCAATGGATTCTTGACTGCCTAAGTAGAGTATTTCGAAGCACACGCACGACCCTTGTTGATAATGACCTAACTTGGACACCTGCACCTTTCACATGGCTCAACTCAGTTGGAGTGGTGAGGGGATTGGATTTGCCGGTATGAGACGCACACAAGTGGAAACATTTGTCCTCCTCTAGGGAGGGAAGTGCACCCCAACCCGTCCAGTGATTAGGAAGTCTAAAGACAGGAGGCTGTGGGTTGCGATAAAGCTTCAAAAGAGGGATAGTCTACTGGCTCAAGAGGAAAAACTCCCTATGTAAATGCTGCTGTATATAGTATTCAAAAAAAAAGAAGAGTTCAGGCATGTACAAAAATAAAAAGCCTGCAAAGTATGTACAAAGTCAATAAGCAAGCTTGAGTTCCAAAGTCAAATATGTGAGCCTGCAACAGGATGACTTGACTACACTGGTCTTGCATCCCAGGATAGGTAGCTACACTGGCTACCGTCCATTCTTCTCTTCACCCCCTCCTCTTGAGTTGGTTGCCACTTGAACTTAGAAGGGAATACCCCGCTCCTCGAGGATGGAGTTATTGGACTAGGGAATCATTGGGTTGTCGTACTGGAGAAGTCAGTTTCTTTGTCATTCTAGTTGGGGAGAGCCACCATCACTTACACTGTACGAGTCAGATTCATAGTCATAAGAGTTTGCGTGTGAATTGAAGTATTTCTGACCTGGCTATTAAGGAGACTTGGACGGAGTTTTGGGATTCTCAAGGACTGTTGAATTTCAAACACGGTTCTCACTAAGGTTTCGCCCGCACTAAAATTCCAAAGGTCCGACTTAAGCTCCAAACTTTGATTTTGTGAAGACAAGTTTGATAATCAAATAAAATCCAAGTTCTTCTTTTTCTTTTCTTTCTTTTCTTTTTGCACTTATTGCATAAGTGTTTGCTAGGGACTAGCAAAGGTAAAGTATAGGGGGATGATGAATCCACATTTCATCATCTTTATTCTATCATTTTGGCCTCAAAAACCCTGGCAAATACCCATAAATAGCCTTAATTCCTGCATTCTAGCATTCATGCACATAGGTGTAAATAGTGTACAAAATGTGGTTTTTAAAAGCCAAAATTATAGAATAAATAAAAGAAAAGAAAAAGAATAAAATATTGTAAATATTTTATGACCCGAAACCCCAAGACCTAGGCATCTTGATGAATAGGTCGACAAGGAATAAAGTAGGGGGAGATAAGGGCCAAATACCTATAATTATTAATTCATTCTTTATTCATTTTGGGACCTATTTTTGGTTCCACTTTTTATACAACAAATAAAGAAACTTTGTACATGGAAGTTGTAGTTAATTAAATAAAGAAAAATACAAAATTGATTTCACAAAAAAATGTTACACAGATAAAAAGTTATGGTCTGAATAAAATTCCAGAATGTCAACTTCCCAGACCCGTATCTCACAAATGAAAACTCCAAATGCATCAAACTCACCTTTAATTGTATATAGAATAAAATAATCTATTTAATGGCGGTGGTTTCGCATTTGGCGGAGCTACGGTTTGAAAGTTGAGTTTTGGACCCTCATTGTATATTTGTACAGAATAAAATATTCAATTTATTATTTATTTATTATTTTCATAATTTTATATTTTTATAATGTTGTAAATATTACTTATAATAAATATGTACATTAAAATAAGAAGAGAAACCTAAATAAAAACAAAAATAAAATACTTAAAAATAAAATACATAGGAACCCTACCTATATGTATACCTATACTTTTTATACTTATAATTTATTTAATATACAGAACATATCAGAAAAATAAAATAAAAATATTTATGTATATAAAAGTATTTTATAATTTTACAAAATACTAAATAAAAATAATAAAAATAAAACACCTAAATAAAAATTAAATACTCAAATACATAGGTATTGTACCTATATAGGGGCATAAAAGCAACTTGTAAAAATAAATATCATAAAAATAATTAAAAATCATAATAAAATAATTTGTAAATTTTTAAACATTTTTTATTTTATAATCTAAATGAAATAATGTCATTTATTATTTTAAATTGAATTAACATGACAATTTTTTTTGCAGGTTTTTCCTGGTTGGTCCACGTGGACCAACCAGGTGGGTTTGACAGTTGACCTCGGTCAACTGTCTGACCCCCCTGTTATTGTCAGCTCATTAGGTTTTTTGCCCACTTTCACCCATTTTTCGAGGGTGCGTCTTTCACCCTTTGAGGTTGGTGTCTTCTACGATTTTGTACCCAGTACAACCACCTAACTCGCCAACCTCAAAGATCTCCTTAGATCTTCTCCTCTCGCCCGTGACTCTTCCTCGAAGATCGCCCCATCACCATGTTCAAAACCGAACCCCCCGACTTCCCTTGGACTTTTGATCACTCTTCCACCTCCAAATCCCTAACCTAGACCCTTGGCTAGACTCTTGGTGACAACAGGAGTTCGGAGGGCGTCTCAACGGGACGAAGCGGTGTCGAATCGAGTTAGGTCCCCTCGCCGGAGTTCTCGCCGGAGGACACCTTGTGCACGCACGGGTGAGGTATTTTCTTCCCCTTTTTCTCTCCTGTTCCCGGATGTTTTAATGTTAGAAAGCCTCAGTGGCATGGCCTTTGTCGAGATCTTCGTCCAGTAGCCATCATTTAATCCCGATTCAACCGCGGCCGGCATCGAGTCTTGCCGGCCGTCTTCCCCCTACCACACATCTGTTCCCCTTGTGAAACACTCCACGAAGTCGGGGAACTTTGCCCCCGATTTCTTCACCCATTTTTTTGCAGGTCCCAGAACGCCAAGAGACCCTCCTGGGGTCGAGAAGTTGTTCGCGCCACAGCCACCTGGAGCCGTCTCCTTCAGCCACGACGCAGCGACGCTCAGGCTGCTCCGTGGCCTTTTTGAGAACGTCGCCCAATCGAGGGGGCTTCCAGGAAGCTCGCGGTGACGTCGGAGAGGAGCGAGACGCTTCACGCGCCGAGATTTTGAAGAACCTACGTCGCCCAGGCCGTGTTCTTGCCGAGTTCGTCCTTCACGCACCAGAACCGTCGGATCCGCTGCTGTTCTTGGTGGCGTACAGCCACCGTCGGATCTGAAGTGCTCCTGGTCGTCCGATCGCTCAGCCACATTCTAATCTTCACCGTCGAACCGAAGGGGTATCGGCCCCCCCCGTGCGCTGACACGTGGCTTAGTGAAGGCGCCATCCACCGTCTGATCTGCGCCTAAGGTGGGCAATTTGCATATCTGGCCCCGCCGGTTTTTGTAATTCATCTTTAACTATAAAACTTTCATATGTGCTTTAAAGTTTTGGTTGAATTTACACGCAACCCCCCAGATGTTTGTATAATTACGTTGAGGCCCCTGCCAGGCCCGCGTGCTTGTCACGTGCGCCCTGGCATTTTTGCAAGATTCAACCTCACGCTTTTGGTTATTATTAATTAGCCTAGCAAAAATTTTGTTAGTTATAAAATTTCTGGAAATATTGCGCTAAGGACCCTTGACTTTCTGAATATTACACAAATACCCCTGCATGTGTGCCTTTTCTTTTTGCTTCTAGTAATTTTTGCATGCATCTATAAAATCCCAAAAAATCTCCAAAAATCATATTAAGCTCCTGCTGTAGTGTAGTTTATCACTATATTTTTATTTTCCATAATTATTGCATTTTAATATTTATTAAAAACCAAAAACATACATTTTCAGCACTGTTTGCATCATAAATTACCAAAAAAATAAAAAACTCTCCAGAAAAATCCCAAAAAAATATATTTTGTTTCTCTCAGCATGCTTTATTTTCAATCCAAAATTCACTAAAAATCTCAAAAGAAAATCTTAAAAATTCAAAAACACTTAAAAACTTCAAAAAATTCTAGAAAATAGTAGAAAAATCTAAAAATTGTAAACTCAAGTTCTGTGATTTCCCGTTGTTATTGTCTTTATTTTAAAATTAGTTTGCAAAATTTTTGTGACTGTTTGCTATTTTTAATTTCCATTTTTCTCACAGCTAGTACACTGTTCACTGTTTTAGTTCGTTTTAATATTTAAAAATGCCAAAAACATTCTGAAAATTACCCAAAAATCACAAAAACAGTAAGAAATTATAAAAAGACCAAAAAGATTTTATTTCTGAATTTTTGACTATTTTTGCATATTTTTATTGATATTCTAGCTTCTCTTTTATTACATTGTATTGTTTTCCAATATTGAAAAGAAAATAGAAAACTATAAAATATAAATTATAAAAATCAGAAAATTAAAAATCAAAATACAAAATTAAAAATTAAATAAAAAAATAAAAAAAATAAAAAATTAAAAGCCCACAAAAAAAACTAGATTGGCTAAGTGATTTATTAGACCTAGGGTTTGGATTTTTATCTACACTTTGCACCGTTGTTTCCTGTGTTTGACCCCTACTTGCTTGCCATTATACATTGTTAGTAGGGTAAAATAAATTTTAATCCTTGCTATTGATTGCTTTATCGATCGTGTGGGTTGATTGTTGAAGAACGAAGAGGCTTGAGTAGTCGCATCAGCGATAGTGAGTCTGATTTGTCAGACCACTGTTTAGCGGCTCTCGCATTTTCACTTTTCAGTGGATCCTCGAGGGTCCATATACAACACTTGTATACGAAGTCTACTTTAGACTTTATTGCTAATATCCATCTTTCCATGTCATGATCCTCAGGAGATTCATCACATGAAGTCCGATCATTGTCAGACTTAACTGATACATGGAATACATCCTCAAACTCATTTGAAGAAGTATTAGTGTTTCATCTTTAATTGTCCTTTTAGTTCCTGATTTTCAGGAGCCTCATTATCTTCTAAAGATTAAATGAGTTCCTCCACTTCATTTTCATATTGATTCTCAAGAGAGTCATCCTTTAAGAATCACATTATCAGAGATGAGATATTTTAAGAATCTCATGATCATAAAGTAGGTATCCAATGCCATCCTTTATTTTCCTAATGAAGTAGCACTCTCTAGTGCTATATTCCAGCTTACATGCATGGAACTTTATAAAGGATATATATTGTAGTCTCTACTACACATATATACCTGAAAACTAAGGAATAAATACGCTAAAACTAATCATTGATCAAATCATGTCACACATGTTCCAATTGTATCTCCCTACAACTCCATTGAGTTTAGGTGTGTTAGGAGGATTGAGATAGAAATGATATTCATATCTTCATAAGGTATTCTTTGAATTCATCTAATAGGTACTTGCTACCTTGATTAGATCAAATTCATTTAATCTTCCTTCAAACTTTGGTTCTAAACCAAAATTGTGAAATCTTCGAACATTTCAAAGGTTTCTCAGGGGAAGAGAAGAAATATCATATCATACATAATTTTCAATAGATATCACATATCCATAATGTTCACTATGATATAGATGATCCACATACATCAATATGTATGAGATCCCGAATACCATGACATCTTACACCTTTCCTAAGAGAAGGGTGTATTGGACATTCTTCGAATACAATATTCATAAGTATGTAAGATTTGAAATTTTAGACATTCTAAAGTTTCATATCTTACTAGTCTATTGATCTCATCAGCAGACATATGTCCAAAACTTGATGCCAAATCATTGTCAAATGATCTTCATCCTCCTATTGATCTTATAAAGATTTGATTTTCAATATTAAAAATCTTAACGAACCATTCATTAAGTTCCTAATTTTATGGAGTCCACTAGATGTTAGATTACTATCTGAAATATATCCATCATAACTCTTTATGATAGTTCTATCTCAGAATTCATGTTTATTTCCAACATTTAGAAACAAACAATGAGTGTATTATAATATCTAGGTCGTAGAGACATTCTCTAAGACTAAGGGCTCTCCTACTGAGAATATGAAGTCTATCTATCCAACGGAGATTGTTGTAACAATTACATCAATGTCCATGTAGATGACTATTAAAGCTTAAGATCAAATTTCTAATCTTCTAATATATATATATATATATATATATATGAAACCAATTTCAAATGTCATTAGAAGATTGGGATACAATTATCAGACTTTATCTTATGAAATAAGTAAGTCAAAGTCAATGATTATATGTAGATTATTCTGATGCTCTATCTGAGTACTTCAATAAGGATTTTAGACAGACTTTATCAACACATCAACTTATTGCAGTATTGGCATTCATCCAACTCTTTGGATGTCATATGGAAGTCACAGAAGTACAATCAACTCTTTGACTTTCCTTCTCACATGGGTCCGACCCATGCTTCCACTGTGCTTTCTTCATCTATAAACAACCATTGTTCAAGACAAAGAATCTCTTATGTTGAATTCAAAAGATTTCAATACAAGAGGACTTCAACATTTATACATGCTTCATTAAATTCATACAAAATGATTATTACGAAGCTTTATGAATGACTTGAGTATAGATAGTAGAATGATGACACTCATCATATCTACATACATCTTAACTCTTAGAGACTTAGGTTCAGGTAGGTATTCAACATTTTGAATACATCATCTCTTTCGAGCCACCATTTTGCATAATGCAGAGAACCACGTTATTCATGATTAAATGTCTAGAGCACATATGTATGCCAGGACATCTTCTTAGATTTTATAAGGATTATTTGACAATTGCGATTATCATCGACATGTCACTTCCAAAGTACACTCGATGAAAGATGAAGACTATAGAGACATACAAACCCTGTCTTATTATCTTATTTAATTGTCATTCCTCATTATGTTGAGGAAACTTGCACATTACAGCCACATACATTATATGTTCAATTGCAAGTACAATATCTGGATCATGAGTCCAATCCATGATATTTTACTGGTTAATCACTTTCAATGTAAGAGATATTCTTACCATTATATCTCTAGCAAGATCTGGGATTTTCTTTCCTATCTTTGTCACATCCCAATAATATGAGAACTTGTGACTCCGATAAAAAGAAGCGGGAACACATTCCACCTTGCAAGTCCAACTTGCATTTCCCAATTCGGTCTTTAAAACCTAGGCCCACCACCCCTAAGGTGATGTTGACTTGTCATTAATTGAACCAACCGTCAACAGGCTTAATACTCGCTATATGCAATCCTATATCACCCCAATAATATGAGGACTCGATATTGGGGTCACTACGTATACGGCCTTACTCTTTCGAGAAGCAAAGAACCGGATCCAAATAAATTGTATATAGGATCTGTCACTTCGGACAGTCATCGCCTATATACAACATCTGGCGATGAAATCCTTTGCCTTGACGGAAGACCATGGATGTCACTTATGTGATCCTCCACGTCATATTCAAATTATAATTAATTATCGTGAATCATATTCACATAATTAATTCTTCCAAGGGAAATACATATCTATTCACAATAGGGTGCTTTTAATAGGATATAATTAATTTAGTCATATTAAATTAATTATCAATCCAATTTTCAATCAACAAACTTGATTATTACTTGAATTAGGTATAATCTCAAAGTACGTATTATTCGAATTTTAATAATTAGAAAAATATACTTAGATTTCTCCAGCATTATCGAGTCCCTACCCGCTGTCATGGCCAGTACCGATGAGAGTGGGACGGACCACAACCGATGCAACCCGTTACCCCAATGCTTTTCGACTAGACACCATATCCACCTCAGGAAAGGATAATGCCAGATAGATCATTGTGTACTTTGAGATGCTCATCGATTTTTCAACCGAAATTATACCATATAATATACATCAAAACCATTTTGATAATATTATAAGGAGATTTGCTAAAAAAATCCCCAATCCTATTCAAGCAAGAAGGTTTTGCATGTAAAAGTTGTCCTACAACTATTGTAGGATAAACTAGAGGCTTGTATGAAAAACAATGTTTGTTGATGATTTCATATCAACCAATTATGAACAAGATCAACTATCTTATCATTATGGTTATTGAAATATCACTCAAGGAATTGATTATCATCTTTAAATATTTCACAAATATTTATCAATACTAATTTCAGAAAATCAACAATTAAATTTCATCAATTTAATTGAATGACTATCGCAAGGTTCACGATCAAGTTTGTCAATTTCCAGCAGTGACCCCTACTCACTAAAATTAACTTATCTTGATCAATTTAAATCCAAATTTCGCAAAATCAGTTTTTTAAGATTGCCAATTTAATTTATGACAGAATCTATGTGATGTTTCACGCATTTCCAAGCGCATCAAAACAGTAATTAATTCATTAATCACGTTCAGATTTGCAGTTCCCGCAACAATGAATACATGTTTATTCAAAAGGCCATATCTTGAGCAAATGAAATCCAAATTTCGTAAACTCAGATCCTATGATTTTCTTATTTAATGGAGAACAAAATCCAATTGAATATTTCGTGTTGAAACAATTTAAACAGTGCTAAAAAATCCAATTAAACAGAGGTACGAAAATTGAAATGCGATAAAACTTTCGCAATTCTTTCAAACCCAAGTCGTCATAGGTCTACGGATCGTATCCAAAACCTTTTACGACCTGGCTCTGATACCACTTGAAGGATATTGAGAATCATCAAGCGCATCACGGAAGCGTGACGATCGCATCTCATGCGATCGGAGCTACTAGTTGCAAGGTGCAGCGGAATTTAAAAAAAATTAAATCAAGTGATGAAACCACATGATCACAAGAACACTTCTTGGATCGTTTCATCAAACCACAAAGTATTAGAAATACCTCTTGAAGCGTATTTGCGATCACGAGATCTCTAAAGCAAGAGATCCTCCTAGCTCAAGTACGATCCACGAAGACAACACTTGCGGACGCGATGATGAGACGCGTGACTCCCGCAATCCTGGACGAAGATCCAAGCTTCGAATACCCTGATTTCGTCCAACGAAATCTGTCGTCTTCCTTTAAAGCAAGCATCCCCAAAAAATATGGAGATCCTCGAGTAGTTGAAGGCAAAGGCGAGAAGGTCTCTCTCAACGCATAAGATGGACGACCACCTTAGAGAGAGAGACGACGAAAATGAGAGAGAGAGAGAGAGTAGGCGTGTACTCTTGATGTACCTCAAAGGTCTAGGGTTGCCCTCCTTATATATTAGTTTGAGATCCAATGGATCTCAATCCATGGCATACATAGATCCAACGACTAGATTGATCTATGTATCAATCAACAGCCATGATGATTGTTGGTTTAAAACCAACAACATTAATTCATATCAAATCAAATATATGTTTAATTATCATCAACATAATTTAATTTAACATAAATCAATAATTAAGAGATAACAAGATAACAAAAAGGAGGACAATCAATTATCCCCTAAAATTAGGGGGCATCACCTATAGGTGACGCCACCTCTTTTTGGTGTCAATTGTTTCCTCTTTATTTTATCATATTATTTCTTAATAAATTGCAATAACTTTTATTGCAATAATATCCACCAAATTAATTCCAAATTAATTTGTGAATATTTCAATCACGCCATTGAAAAAATATGTGAATCATATTCACAACTCAAACTAATTTGTAAATTACATTTCCTATTAATTACTTAATGTGAATCCAATTCACATTAATAATTAACAAATGTAATTCACAAAGCTTCTCTCTCTCTCTCTAATATATCATAAATCATATTTATAATATATACACAGATATTACGGATAGCACTATCCACGATCTGTATTTCCTTGATAATTAAATCACATTTAATCATCTTGGATAATCATTCTCACAATATGAATCTTATTCATATTATACTTGATAATTAAATCTCATTTAATTATCAAGACCTCGTTGCTTGGATACAAAATTCCTCACATGAATTATTCCTGAACTCCTTCAAGAATAATGTGCTTTCTTCACAGATACTTGGAGATAAGTACAGGGCGATTGTATTGTTCCACGTATAGTAACTTGGATGTTGAGATCTCATCTCAAATCCATATCTCAAGGACCTCCCATAGATGCTTGATTAAATCAAGTCCCTATACTTAATCTTCTCATTACATCTGAATCTCATTCAGATCAATGTCCAACACATGGACTAAGATCAAGTTACTTCTCTACTGAGAGGAGTCACTAAAATCCAGACCTGTTTCATCACTCCCGCGGAATGGAAGCGTCATGGTTATACAATCGTTTATGATCACATCACCCTTAGGTATTCCCAATACCTGCACATCTTGCATACTGGAAGACCTATGATCAACCTGAAGATGAAGATCAATTTTACATTGTCTTCTTCAGGGTTCGATCACCAAGTTTCTCAAGAGAGGATAAAATCACAATGTCATTGTCCTCAACCGCACGATTCGGTCATCGAGAAAAATAAATTTAAACCACTTAAGAAAAAGATAAATCGATGAAAACAAAATATGTAAGCGGTCTTTCGCTATTCTTTTTACCTGGTATAGCGACCAGGGTCGAACACAAGGAGCACGATTTAAAAACTAAGTAGTCAAATTTCATAAATCAATTTTTAGTGGTTTTAGAATTTTTTTAATTTTTTTTAATTTTTTTTAAAAGACGAATTAGCACAAAATGCACAAAAGAGTACAAAAACACACACAACACTCTTTTTCGTATTTTACAATTTATTTTTATTTTTTTATAAATGGGAAATGGACAAAAATTGGTTAGAAAATAAAGCACGACAAAATACACTTATAGAAATTTTTATGGAATTTTCAGGCAATTTTTATATTTTTTTATGAATTTTCAAAGTTATGATAAGCAAAAAGACAATGTTTTTGAATTTTTAAATATATCACATGGCAACAAAATGAGATGAAAAGTTTACACAAAGTTAAAAGCTATAGAAGGAGTATATACAAATTTTTGCAAAATTTTCAAAGCATGATAAACAATTTATTTAAGAACAAAGATCATGCAAAGTTGATGTTCTGAACAGCAGGGGCTGAAATGAAAAGATAGCAAAGTTTGAGTCTGAAAATGTGGGGCCAAATTACAATTATTCAGAGTTTTAGCACTAAATAAACAACAGAGATAAAATGAGAGGGAAAATCGTGTAAGTTACCCTGTGGGAGCATCCCTTGCATGTGTTGTTTTGGATTGGACCGTTTGGCAATATTCAGAATGTTCAGGGGCACCTCCACAAATTTTACTATTTTTTTATTTTAATACACTCACAGCCCTAGGGTTCTTGTCTTCGATCATTTCTTTCAACCCAAAGAGGAGGGCACGGGTGCCGCCGCCAATGAAATCTGGAGGAGGAGGGCGTCGGCGCGGCGGGTCCGCGGCAGTGGCCACGGAAGGAGGAGAGCGGGGCGGTGCGGCGCCGCCGCACGCGCGACACACGCGCGCGAGGAGGACGTGCGGCACCAGGGGCCGGAGGGGAGATCCGCGCGTGGAGGCGCGGGAGGTCGGCAAGGGATGCGAGGGCGGATCACGCGGCCGCGCAGGAGCGGCGCACACGCCACCGCGGGGGTCCACGCGAGGGGGTTCTGGGCAGGAGGGAGCTCACGCCGGAGCGCGAAGGGCCCGCGGCCTGGGAGCAACGGGGTCGCCTGCGGCGCAGCCGCCGTGGAGGATGGGCGCCTGGGCGGCCGTGGGAACTGATTGTTGGCCGCGGGGCGGCGGAGGTCGGCGACGGCGCCTGGAGGCTTCGCGGTGGTGGGTTGCAGGAGGCAGCCCGTTGGCTGGGGCGGATGGTGGTGGGCGGCGTTGCCGCCTACTGCATATTTTTTTAATTTATTTTTATGTTTTTTTTTGTTTTTGTTACCTGCAGGATAGAATAAAAAAATATATTTTTTTTTGATTTTATGAAGCAAAGGTATACAGAAATATAAAAAGAAACCCTTTTTTTTGTTTATTTTTTTTAGATTTTTATTAAATGAATCTGCAAAACAGATGTTAGAAAAAGAGATGGTTTTTTTTTATATTTTTCCTGCAAAACAAATGTTAGAAATAAGAAAACAAATATGTGGTTTTTTTTATTTATATACACAATAGGACAGATGAACGGTTATGGATCTTGGCGATATGGGGGAGAAAGATCCGAAGACTCCGACCACCGTGCGTGGTCGGAGGTGTGTGGTTGCGTGAGGTAGAAAAAGAAATGGTGGGACACGAAAATGAGGCGAAAATCGGTGTCGGATGTGGATTAAAGTGTGATGGAAATTTTTGAGATTTTTTTCTTTAATCTAAAAATTACTCTCTAATCCTACGCTAAGATCTAAGTCTATGATTACTTAGAGAAAAAGACAAGTAAAAGTGGATCTCACCTCGGGGATCGGACAAGCCATGATGGCCTCGACGAAGCTCACGCCGCTGTCACCGACGGGATCGGAGGCTAGGACCCTCTTCAACAAGAAATCTTCTCGGAAACTGGGCTCCTCTCCGCCAAAGATTGATCAAATGTGAATGAGGGAGGAGGAGACCATTAAAAAGAGGCAAAAAATCAAAAAAGGAAAATATTTATAAAAAAGGAATGTGTTTATTGGATGGATTAATAAAATAATTAAATTAATAAATTAATTAATTAAATAATTACGAAATTCGAAATTAATAAATTAAATAAATTAATAAATTAATTGGAAATTAATTGGCCACCTTAATGGTGGCCATTAAAGGTACGAAATCAAATCATGTATATATGGTAGCTTATTAAGTCACATAAATCAAATAAAATCAAATGATTAAATACAAAATTCGGAATTAATTTAAATTAATTAATTAATGTTAGGTAATTAAATTTTTTGGTGGATTTTATTAATGGAAGTTAGTGGCATACATATATTATATACATAAGATATAATGTACATAGGTGCAAATAAGGAAATAATTTTTATACAAGATTTTTTTATTTTATTTTTTTTTAATTTTTATTTTTATTGAAAACAATATTTATAATATATACATTAAGTAAAAATAAATATTAATAATAATATACACAGATATATGGGTAAACTGCACAATACACCCCAGAAAACCGACTTTTTAACCGTAACTCCAAAAAATACGAAACCACAGCCATTTGAAAGATAATTTAATTTATAGTATTATGGAAGCGAGTTTGGTTCGATTTGAGCTCGTATGGAGCCGGAATTGATGTTTCAATTATCGCATTACGGCTTTTTCTGGGTGTAATTATTTACAATATATACAATATTTTATTTTACAAATATTTTTATTATTTACAACATAGTTTTATTTACAACTTTGATTTACAAAAATAAGTGATTTGAGGTCAAATTATATACAAATAAAATAATGTAAGTTTTATACAAATATACATGAAAAATATGTACAAGTTATTTTTTTGGATTTTCTGACAGACAACCTTATCTCCCCCTACTTTATTCCTGGTCGATCAGGTCAAGTCTTGACCTTCTCTCGGGGTTTGGGTCAGTCTGTATTTATTGTATAAATACCTCCTTTTCTTTTTCTTTTCTTCTTTATTCTTTTATTTATTTACAAAAAGTGTTAAAAATGAATAATTAACAAATGCATGCGAAATGGTAATTTTATGAAATTAGTGGTTATTTACAGGTATTTGACTAAGGAAACGATGCTAAAATAAAAGAATAAAGGCGATGAATCGTGGATTCATCAGGAATCGGTATCGATCATATGCTTTCCCAAAGCATATATCATACCTTCAAATTCTTGTCATGCTTCCAAAGCACGACGACCATGCATAGAATTTGATTGGTCCCAATACCTGATGAGTGAGCTCATGTCTTCCGATTCATAAGTGAACCTGTATGATCCCTTTGAGAGATCGTATTATTCATATGCCCTTACATGCACACCAGCTCGCCAGTGTATAGACCTTGGTTAGGTCATCAACCTATTGGTCTGCCAAATGTACACACTCAGACATATAGAACACATCTGTCTCTGGTCAGAGGATGTATGCCTATGATGTGACAATATTCGACATAGGACTTAGGTTATCTCGAACTCGCTAAGTCAACCCTTTGAGTTAACTAATCCGACACCTCCGAATCACTATTCCCATGCAGAGGACGTGCATCAAGAGGTCGGTCAGATATCAGCCTATGTGAGAAAGGATTTCCATCTCCTACTCAGGCTGGAGATCATCTCTTAATAATCATTTGACGGTGCTTGATGAGTCCTCTATCTAACTCTTTAGATATTCATCCAAACACCACCCTCTATGATTCATTTAATGAATCAACAGCTATATGACCATCAAGATGGCCATGGTACATAACCCTAATTGTACTAAGGGACCTATTATGCAAATTATTTATTCTTCATTTCAGATCAGGGAATGATATGCACAATAACATTTATTGCATAATGGCTCGCCGTGGGCTCGCATGTCCAACAATCTCCCACTATCCCAAAGAGCCATTAATGGGCTAATCATTTAAACCCACACTCATGTGATAATCATAGGCTATTTAGAAAATAGCTAGGGTAAGCTGATCAGTCACTCTGTTCCTGCGAGACTACGCCAAGTCCTTTTACGACACTTGCATATCCCCAGTAACAATGCTCGCATCCAATGCGAATGTTGCATCTAATGCAACCAATACTCAATCTTGTCAGTCCTAGTGTCCTTGACACTACGGCTTAAAAAATATTATTATAACCAGTATGTAATTTCTATTATCCTTATCAGAATACCCTTATTCCTGGAGATCTCTATCTCCTAAGGTATTCACAGTTAAGACCTTTAGATATTCATCCAAAAGTCTTAATTTCTTGAAGATAAGACTTAGAGATCACTATCTGTAAAGCCTTGTCATCTTTGAAGATATTGTTATTACTGCAATCAAGTGTTCTATCTCCATAGTAGGAATAGTAACCGTTTATTACTCCCACTGCATGGCAGACATCTGACTTTTGTACACATCTAGCATACTTTCAGCTTCTTGTAACTGATGCACAAAAAGGCAACCAATTTTAGCATTCACTTCCTCAACTCTTTGAGGTGCTATCCCTTTAGATAGGTCAGTACCAAATCTTAAGGTAAGAAAGCCTTTCTTGGAATTTCCAGAAAAATGGAACATGTCCAAGGTGTCCTACAAATGTGACAGTCCCAATACCCTCTTTTCTTTGCTTCTGAACACCTTCAGAACTAAGATCTAAGAGGCATCTTTTGAGATCATATCTCAAGGTATGGAATAGCCATATCATAAAATACTTATTATCATCCTTATATCATTCCAAATGATTAGGATATTATCCACATTTAGCACGATCAACACAATGGCACTCCCACTAAGCTTCACATGGTACACCAAGATTATATCCGAAATTATAACATTGTAAATTTCATCAAATCTTATGTTCCAACAACAAGAAGCTTATTTGAGTCTATAGATGGATTTCTTTAGCTTTCACTCCTTACTTTCCCAAATCATGAAGCCCTGGGGCTACTGCATGTGAATATCCTCAGAGAGATATTCTTAGAGGAATGCAATCTTGACTTACATCTTGAAGATGCAATAGTCAAGTTGTGTAGCTAAGGCTAGCAATATTCTGATGATTTTAGGCATGGTCACCGAATAGCAAGTCTCATTGCAAGCAATGTCTTCTCTTCCGGTGTGTAGCTCATGGCTATGAACAGTGCTTTGAAGGTCTCTACCTTCTCATCAGGTTCCCTCTTTCTCTTGAAGATTCATTTACACCTTAATGGGTCTAACCCTTATAGGTGGATCCTCGAGGGTCCATATACAACACTTGTATACGAAGTCTACTTTAGACTTTATTGCTAATATCCATCTTTCCATGTCATGATCCTAAGGAGCTTCATCACATGAAGTCCGATCATTGTCAGACTTAACTGACACATGGAATACATCCTCAAACTCATTCGAAGAAGTATTAGTGTTTCATCTTTAATTGTCCTTTTAGTTCCCGATTTTCAGGAGCCTCATTATCTTCTAAAGATTAAATGAGTTCCTACACTTCATTTTCATATTGATTCTCAAGAAAGTCATCCTCTAAGAATCACATTCTCAAAGATGAGATATTTTAAGAATCTTAGGATCATAAAGTAGGTATCTAATACCATCCTTTATTTTCCTAATGAAGTAGCACTCTCAAGTGCTAGATTCCAGCTTACATGCATGGAACCTTATTAAGGATATATATTGTAGTCTCTACTACACATATATACCTGGAAACTAAGGGGTAATTATGCTAAAATTAATCATTGATTAAATCATGTCACACATGATCCAATTGTATCTTCCTACAACTCCATTGAGTTTAGGTGTGTTAGGAGGATTGAGATAGAAATGATATTCATATCTTCATAAGGTATTCTTTGAATTCATCTAATAGGTACTTGCTACCTTGGTTAGATCAAATGCATTTAATCTTCCTTCAAACTTTGGTTCTAAACCAAAATTATGAAAGCTTCGAACATTTCAAAGGTTTCTCAGGTGAAGAGAAGAAATCTCATATCATACATAATTTTCAATAGATATCACATATCCATAATGTTCACTATGATATAGATGATCCGCATACATAAATATGTATGAGATCCCGAATACCTTTACATCTTACACCTTTCCTAAGACAAGGGTGTATTGGACATTCTTCGAATACAATATTCACAAGTATGTAAGATTTGAAATTTTAGACATTCTAAAGTTCCATATCTTACTAGTCTATTGATCTCATCAGTAGACATATGTCCAACACTTGATGCCAAATCATTGTCAAATGATCTTCATCCTCCTATTGATCTTATAAAGGTTTTGATTTTCAATATTAGAAATCTGAATGAACCATTCATTAATTTTCTAATTTTGTGGAGTCCACTAGATGTTAGATTACTATCTGAAATATATCCATCATAACTCATTATGATAGTTCTATCTCAGAATTCTTGTTTATTTCTAACATTTAAAAACAAACAATGAGTGTATTCTAATATCTAGGTCATGGAGACATTCTCTAAGACTAAGGGCTCTCCCACTGAGAATATGAAGTTTATCTATCCAACAGAGATTGATGTAACAATTACATCAATATCCATGTAGATGACTATTAAACCTTCAGATCAAATTTCTAGTCTTCTAATATATATATATATGAAACCAATTTCAAATGTCATTAGAAGATTGGGATACAATTATCAGACTTTATCTTATGAAATAAGTAATTCAATGATTATATGTAGATTATTCTGATGCTCTATCTGAGTCCTTCACTAAGGATTTTAGACAGACTTTTTCAACACATCAACTTATTGCAGTATTGGCATTCATCAAACTCTTTGGATGTCATATGGAAGTCACAGAAGTACAATCAACTCTTTGACTTTCCTTCTCACATGGGTTTACCCACGCTTCCACTGTGCTTTCTTCATCTATATACAACCATTGTTCAAGACAAAAAA
Source organism: Ottelia alismoides (assembly GCA_037367405.1). NCBI lineage: Eukaryota > Viridiplantae > Streptophyta > Magnoliopsida > Alismatales > Hydrocharitaceae > Ottelia > Ottelia alismoides. The sequence continues at coordinate 195,262 of JAZKJV010011004.1, forward strand.
TCTCTTATGTTGAATTCAAAAGATTTCAATACAAGAGGACTTCAACATTTATACAAGCTTCATTAAATTCATACAAAATGATTATTATGAAGCTTTATGAATGACTTGAGTATTGATAGTAGAATGATGGCACTCATCATATCTACATACATCTTAACTCTTAGAGACTTAGGTTCAGGTAGGTATTCAAACATTTTGAATACATCATCTCTTTCGAGCCACTATTCTGCATAATGCCAAGAACCATGTTATTCATGACTAAATGTCTAGAGCACATATGTATGCCAGAACATCTTCTTAAATTTTATAAGGATTATTTGACAATTACGATTATCATTGACATGTCACTTCCAAAGTATACTCGATGAAAGATCAAGACTACAGAGACATGCAAACCCTAAGGTGATGTCTTATTATCTTATTTAATTGGCATTCCTCATTATGTTGAGGAAACTTGCACATTGCAACCGCATACATTATGTGTTCAATTGTAAGTACAAAATCTGGATCATGAGTCCAATCCATGATATTTTACTGGTTATTATTGAGTATAATATTGAGTGGGTTTAATGAAGGATTATCTGAAATAAGAAATTTTCATAAGGGTATATATATATATATATATTATATACATATTTTACTTTGATTTAGGAATTTTTATACCAAAGTTGTCTTGCCTTGTCAACAATGAAAGTTCATTCCCTTAATCACTTTCAATGTAAGAGATGTTCTTTCCATTATATCTCTAGCAAGATCTGGGATCTCCTTTCATATCTTTGTCACATCCCAATAATATGATAACTTGTGACTCCGATAAAAAGAAGCGGGAACACATTCCACCTTGCAAGTCCAACTTGCATCTCCTAATTCAGTCTTTAACACCCAGGCCCACCACCCCTAAGGGGATGTTGACCCGTCATTAATTGGACCAACCGTCAGCAGGCTTAATACTTGCTATACGCAATTCAATATCGCCCCAATAATATGAGGACTCGATATTGGGGTCACTACGTATACAACCTCACTCTTTCGAGAAGCAAAGAATCCGATCCAAATAAATTGTATATAGGATCTGTCACTTCGGACATGCGTCTCCTATATACAACATCTGGAGACGAAATCCTTTGCCATGACGGGAGACCATGGATCTCACTTATGTGATCCTCCACCTCATATTCAAATTGTAATTAATTATCGTGAATCATATTCACATAATTAATTCTTTCAAGGGAAATACACATCTATTCATAATAGAGTGCTTTTAATAGGATATAATTAATTTAATCACATCAAATTAATTATCAATCCAATTTTCAATCAACAAACTTGATTATTACTTTAATAGTAGGTATACTCTCAAAGTATGTATTATTCGAATTTTAATAATTAGAAAAATACACTTTGATTTCTCCGGCATTATCGAGTCCCTACCCGCTGTCAAGGCCAGTACCAACGAGAGTGGGACAGATCACAACCGGTGCAACTCGCTACCCCAATGCTCTCCGACTAGACACCATATCCATCTCAAGAAAGGATAATGCCAGATAGATCATTGTGTACTTTGAGATGCTCATCGGTTTTTCAATCGAAATTATACCATATAATATATATCAAAACCATTTTGATAATATTATAAGGAGATTTGCTAAACAAATCCCCAATCCTATTCAAACAAGAAGGTTTTGCATGTAAAAGTTGTCCTACAACTATTGTAGGATAAACTAGAGGCTTGCATGAAAAACAATGTTTGTTGATGATTTCATATCAACCAATTATGAACAAGATCAACTATCTTATCATTATGGTTATTGAAATACCATTCAAGGAATTGCTTATTATCTTTAAATATTTCACAATTATTTATCAATAATAATTTCATAAAATTAACAATTAATTTTCATCAATTTATTTGAATGACTATCACAAAGTTCATGACCAAGTTTGTCAATTTCCAGCAGTGACCCCTACTCACTAAAATTAACTTATCTTGATCAATTTAAATCTAAATTTTGTAAAATCAGTTTTCTAAGATTGCCAATTTGATTTATGACAGAATCCAAGTGACGTTTCACGCATTTCCAGGTGCATCAAAACAGTAATTAACTCATTAATCACGTTCAGATTTGCAGTTCCCGCAATAGTGAATACATGTTTATTCAAAAGGCCATATCTTGAGCAATGAAATCCAAATTTCGTAAACTCAGATCCTATGGTTTCCCTATTTAATGGAAAATAAAATTCAATTGAATATTTTGTGTTTAAAAAATTTAAACAGTGCCGAAAAAATCCAATTAAATAGAGGTGCGAAAATTGAAATGCGATAAATTTTCGCAATTCTTTGAAACCCAAGTCGTCATAGGTCTACGGATCGTATCCAAAACCTTTTCCGACCTGACTCTGATATTAATTGAAGGATATTGAGAATCCTCAAGCGTATCACAGAAGCGTGACGATCGTATCTCATGCGATCAGGGCGACTAGTCGCAAGGTGCAGTGAAATTTAAAAAAAAAAATAAATCAAGTGATGAAACCACATGATCACAAGAACATTTCTTGGATCATTTCATCAAAACACAAAGTATTAGAAATACCACTCGAAGAGTGGTTGCGATCACGAGATCTCTAAAGCAAGAGATCCTCCTGGCTCTAGTCCGATCCATGAAGACAGCACTTGCGGGCGCGATGATGAGACACGCGACTCCCACAATCCTCGATGAAGATCCAAGCTTCAAATCCCCTGATTTCGTCTCACGAAATCCGTCATCTTCCTTTAGAGAAAACAACCCCAAAGAAGATGGAGATCCTCGATTAGTCGAAGGCGAAGGCGAGAAGGTCTCTCTCAATGCATAAGATGGATGACCACCTTAGAGAGAGAGAAAGATGGCGAGAATGAGAGAGAGAGAGTAGACGTGTACTCTTGATGTACCTCAAAGGGCTATGGTTTTCCTCCTTATATATTAGTTTGGTATCCAATGGATCTCAATCCATGGCATACATAGATCCAACGGCTAGATTGATCTATGTATCAATCAACAACCATGATGATTATTGGTTAAAAAACAACAACAATAATTCATTTCAAATCAAATATATGTTGAATTGTCATCAACATAATTTAAATTAACATAAATTAATAATTAAGAGATAACAAGATGACAAAAAGGAGGACAATCATTTATCCCCTAAAATTAGGGGGCGCCACCTATAGGTGACGCCACCTCACTATCGTTGCATGAGTCGGAGATGCATGACTATGCTCGGTATGTCGTGACGGTGATATTTTCTCTTGAACCGAGAAGTAGTCAGTTTCTGTGATCGGGGTCTGGTCATGAATCCTATTTCCTTGACTTTGGTTGCCATCTGTGTGGTCAAAAGAAAAGTGATCACACTCAGGACGTGAGTCATCCCGAGTAGAGGATGGTTCAAATAGTGAATTATCATATGTAATCGGGAATCGTGTTCTTCTATCAAAGTCGGTTACGCATGTATTCATCCTTGAATTCATTCGCTCCATTGTGTCTACATAGTACGTGTTCGGTTCTATGAACAATTCATATCTCGTAGTTTCAACCAAGTGTGGGTGGGTAGGTGGAAAGAATGATGGCTGGGGAGGAGCTACCTCAAAGATAGGGTTCCTATGAAAATAAAGTGGATATGAAAATTGGGAATTTATCATGTGAGAATGACCCACAGAGTCTGGGATAAGAATGCCAATATTCCGACATCTTTGAAGAGAATGGTAAAGGTTGATTCGCAAAACCACGATCTGTGTATGCAAGTGCACTGTTACACAATTCAATATGCAAATGCAATCCCCAAAATTCACTAACTCAACACAGTGAAAGCCGTAAATGACCGTCCAATTCTCTTTTCCATTTTTAGTTGGCGATAATTTCAATCTTTGAAAGAGTTAACGAGCTGTTAGGTGTCTGTATCTCCCTACAGACTGGTTTGATTCTTACGACTAGTTACACCTACTTTCAGCCAGTATAAGAGTAAGTACGAACCATACAAATATGACTACCCATTACTTGAGGACGGAGCCTTATGCAATGCCCTCTAAACCACCCACTCTTCTAAGGAAATCCGGACAGTTTACCGGCTACCCGTAGTTCCTCACTGAGAAGTAGCTAATCGTTTTTATAGAACCAATAGTCTATATGAAAATCATGGCTGGGCTCTATCCTAGTGTTCGTCTCTCTCTCTCTCTCTCACTTACAAGTAAATCCAAACAATGATGGGGTTACTCTCCCGTAAATAATGATATTCAGTTTTATCTGATTTTAATTAGTCAATAATGTTAGCAGTCCCCTTGTTTTAATTTGGTTGTCACTTTGAATTTGAATGGAGATCAATACACATCTACACAAGGATTCCAATTTCATTTATTCCTATATGAACGAAATCGAGGGAGAATCAAAAAGCCATGCAACAGGAAACACGATGTTGAATGTGGAGTCATAGATACTTATAGTGCTTCCTCACAATCTTTGTGTAATATGCTAAACATAATTGAAATTTCCCTAGAAAAATAAATCTAATGCATGCACGAAAAATTGCACATAGAACATGAATGTGTATTAGTGAGTGATAGAGTAATTTAATTTGGCTAAATGAAACTTGATATAGTGCGTATAACTAAGTGCATTGTGGTCCTAATCCTACGAGCACAAAAAATCCTAATAGCTCTAATAGCCACGATGCAAATCTAGGACTACGAACCACTCAAGTCGGGCTCCACCCTCACCAGAGAGTGAAACATGTCCGATACACCACAAAAAAAGTCCAGTCTCTTTATACACTCGAGAACCAGATCGGGAGCTGCTAAAACTGATTAATTACAAATTAATAAAAGACGAACACACTCTCTCTCCAATACTAAATTCTGTGTGCGTCCGGTCGCTTCGAGTTGCGTCAGATTCCAAGAAAGCCACTGCAAGTCCACCGAGTACCTCACATGAAAAATAAAAGATCAAATATTAGTCAGATATTCACAAAAAAAATATAGAAAAATAAATAAATAATGTTGAAAAAAATAAATGGAGAAACAAATACAAGAAAAATCGAGTGTCAAACTATCTGGGGGTGGAAAATCTAATATCTAGATTTTCTAAAAACAACCTAAGTTGTGCCTCCCAGGCAACAACACCATTTGAAGAACCCTAAAAAGCCCTCGCTAATTACGTGGAATTAACGTTAAGTTTTCGTTGCAGGCAGGTAATTTCAAATTTATAAGGCATGCAGTCAATTCAATTTTTTTACTTGGGAAGTCCAAGGTCGAACTCAAGGAGGCAACTATCTCCTTATGTTGATCTACAATTGATTTAGAGGTTAGGTTTTCAAAGAAGTATTTTTTAATACTTTTTATGCAAATATTAAGTGAAATGCAATTTTGGCAAAGTTTGAGGGCTAAAATGTAATTTACGATCAACTTAAGCCCAAAAATCCTCAAAATTAGCTATAACGTGAAATATGATGAAATTAAGCTAGTGTATTTTTTTGGAATTTTATGGATGAACTATGAATTAATCATAAATTAAATAATGCAGATTAGGTGATTTTAGTTAATTAATTTTGATAAATACCAAACACCAACATTTTCTAGAAATTAATTTATCCTAGATAGGTCTATATGAGAGATATCCATAATAAATTTTAATTCTTAAAAATACTAATGTAAAATTAATTAAAAATCAATTACTAGAATCACCATTACATTTATTGTGACCTCGATATGCATGCAAATGAGATGAAATTTGGAAAACAACCTAAAATCTACCTATTGTGAATTGTGATTTTTTTTGGGAATTTTTGGAGCAACGGATAATTTAATACCAATTAAAGTTCTTGCAGAGGAAAAAATATGCCATTTTCCACAATAATAATTATATTAAATCAAGCACTTCTCATAAAATTGCAAATACAAATCCAGGTAATAAAGCAAAAGTTGTTCTACAGGCAAATTTTAGAATGACAAAATAATGCAAAGGATGATTCAATTGCATTGCAGGGGTCTATATGCAAATTATAGAATAAAATAAATGAACATGTGACGCACAAGGACTTAATGGAAATTACATAAACCTGCTTGGGTTTTATTACAAAAGTTCCAGGGGCGGTATGCGTTGCTCGTGACGTCTGGCTGGTGGGGATATCCTTATGATTCGTAAAGAACTCAAGGGCTTCAAGCAAAATTTTCCCCGGAGGCATGTGCCCTTTTGGTTGTAGGTCCCTCTTGTGATACACATATACTGAGGGGTTTGCCTCGCAAATTACCACGACCTCACACTTTGTACACGTGAGGTGGAGATAAGGTCGAGGAGTGGAGTAGCTTTGGGGACTGCACAACTGCTAGTAGGTGAAGCCGCTCGAGGCGACAGGTGGTGTCGTGCCCACGCACAGAGGTGGTGTTTGATGTCGATGGTGAGTGGCTGACGAACGGTCGACACACGATCGATGGTGTGGGGAGCGCGGTGGCAAACGTAGCTGGAAGGGGAAGTGCAGCTGGGCACACCTGATGCGACAAGGGCTGTGGGGAGGCGGCTGGCACTTGACGGTGTTGGTGGCTCAATGGCAGAGATAACCGGAGCTCACTGCTTGAGGCAACTGGTGGGTTAGTCAAGAGGCGGAGCAGAGCAATGAGGAGGAAACAAGAAGAAAACAGAGGAAAGAAGAAAAAGCAAAGGAAAGGAAAGAAAAAGGCGGAATAAGTAGGTCACCTGGACTAGAGGAAGATGGAGACTTCAACTCCGATGTTTGCCTCAAGAGGCCGATGAAGCCTCGAAGCTTCAAGGATCACGCCTAGATGGGATCGTCACCGGAGTTGGGTTTGCTGTCATCGACCCAACTCCAAGCTCCCTCTCTTCCTGATGGTATTGGCGGGTGGCGCTCGATGGGTTCGTCTGGTGGTTTAAATAGGGAGTCGAGAGAGGGGATAAGGATAGAGAGCGGGGGTTGCAGAGATAGAGTGAGACAATAAGAAGGAGAAGGGAGGTGGTTGTGGAGTTAGGAGGTTAGGGACGCAGGGGACTCGAGAGGAGAGAGAGAGATTGGAGAGAGAGAGGGAGAAAATAAGAAAGAAGAAAATAAATAAAAAATAAAAAATCTGAACCATTGATGAGATAACCCTTCATCAACGACCCAGAATGAAAGAGGCAAGAGGGCTTAAGTGGGGGGCACGTGGCGGCTCCATGAGCTGCCACATGTTAGGCTCACAAAATTCAAAATAAAAATTTAAAGAAAAATCAATAAAAAATAGCAAAAATATCAAATCGAAAATTTTTCTTCACGAAAGTTGATCTTCTTGATGAGATCTACAACTTTCATGAAGGGATCAAGAGCAAAGAGGTCATCTGTACAAAATGATATTTTTGGTGGTACTCTATGTACATAAAATACCTTGATTTCAGGTTTTGTAAATTTTTATCATTTTTAAATATGATAAAAATTGAGAAAAATTATGATAAAAATAAAGGACACATATTTACATATTACCCATTTTTGGATTTTTTATAAATAAGGAAATACAAAAATAAAATAAAATGGAAAATGGGAGGTATTTGTACACAAGAGACACTCGGACTCGATATGTTTCTTTGATTTCAATCTTATTTTGGATTTGTATTTTTGTGCATTTTAATAAAACTTTCATCAAATAATATGAATGAAAAAGAAGTAAAAGAAAAGGGTTAAGTATGTACATAAAATATTAGGTCAAAAACCGTTAGAATACACAATGCGCAAAAGAGCCCCAAAACCCAACTTTCACATATGAGCTCCGATTTTTTATGAAATTGGTCTTTTTTTGAAGGTCTTTGAATATATATTACTTTAAACATGAGTAGACCAAAATCAGATACTGTATGAGGAATATCTGCACATTTTTGTCTGTCTATTCTGAAATTAGGGTTTTGTATCACGGGCTAATTATTTAAGTTAGCAATTTTTTTGTATTTTTCCTTTAATCTTGTGAGTAATATGCACACCGTGGAGGTGGTTGAGGTCAATCGGAGTTAGCATGAATTAATTAAAAATGCATGAAGTTAGGTGAAAATGTGAAGATGGTTATGAATGCAATTATACGTGCTAAAATATAGATGTCAATTCTAAGTGCATGAATGGTAAAAATGCAGAACAAATGATGAAATGCAGCTAATTACTCAGGAACGAAGCTCTATTTTCATATTTTAGCATGATGAATCACAGATTCATCAATAATTAGTGTGGATCTTCAAATAATAATCATAAATAAATTCTTCAGAATGGTCCACAAAATGTATTAATGATAGAGCACCGAATAAGCTTCAAAATGACATATTATATGCTAAAAATGGAGTTTGTATAAGAAAGTTACATTAAAATAAAATGTCAGTGACTAAATTATAATAAAAGTAATTATTTTATTCTCAAAATAGTCCGTGGAGGACTTTATGCAATTTGTAAGACTTCCTGAGCTCTGGTGCAATTTTTCCAAGAATCATGTAAACCTTGTGTGCCTTTAGAAGCCGGGGACCGATGCGTGATTGAAAGGAACAACAAGGGCATGGGCACAAAATGTTCATTGCATCACATGCAGATCACGTGATGCTGATGTCATCAGGATGCAGTCTTCTTTGTAATTTTTAAATTTGGCGGGGATAGGGATGCAATTTTCCCCACCATGCACATGCGCCACATGGCTACTCGAGTCTCGAGGGTGGAGGTTGAGGTGCGGACCCGAGCCTCCATGTGGTGCACTAGAGATGGCTCAGATCACCCGAACCCCAGAGCAGGGGCAGAGGCTCATGGTGCCCTAGAAGGGGAGGGGGCGTAGGTCATGTGCTCTGAGAGAGAATCTAGGGGGAGGCGGGTCACGTACTTGGCATGTGATAGAGGCTGGAAAGAGAGAGTGAGATAGATACAGAGAGGGGAAAGAAGAGAGAGAAGAGAGAATAAAATAAATAATTAAAAATAAATAAATGAATAAAAAATTAAATTAGTTAATTAAAATAATAAAAAGAGTTAATTAATTGATTAATTAAATGAATAAATAATGAAGACTCAAAAAGAGATATTAAATGAAGTCAAATCGAAAGATCAACATGAAAGTTGCTCGTGTCGATGAGATCTATAAATTTCGTGAATGATCCAAAATCAAAAGAAGTTATATGTACAAAAAATATTTTTAGTGGTACATTATAGGTAATAAAATACCATATTTTTGCATTTTTTATATTTTTTAGTTTTAATTTGATTTAATTAGCGAATTAAGTTTTATACAGTATATACATAATTAATCTAATTTTTATGGATTTCTTATAGGTTATAAAAAGGGAAAACAAAAGCAACACAGATAAAATATATACAAATTATACAAAGTCGGATTTTTTTATTCCTTTTAATTTTGCTCCTTTTATGGCTTTAATTCTTAAAGCCAAGTTACTGTCTCTGCCCAAAATTTGTTAGGACGACCCTTACCTTTCAACATGCTTCTTACAATCTCAACGATTGTTCGATTTCTTCTTTCAACTACTCCATTTTGTTGAAGATTATATCTTGTTTTAGCTCAATCTTGATTTCTTAATCTATGCAAAAGACTCGAAATTCTTTAGATGTAAATTCTCCTCCATGATCTGATCGGAAGACTTTTATTTGTCTTCCATTTTGCTTTTCAACAAAAGCTTTAAACTTGATACAAGTAGAAAAGACTTCTGACTTTTCTTTCAAGAAGTAAACCTTCATCATTCCACTATAATCATAAACAAATAATAGAAAGTACAGTGATCCATTGATAAACGTGGTTTGACTTGGTCCACATACATCTAAGTGTATCAACTCAAGTGGAACTTTTACTCTCCATGATGTCTTCGTAAAAGAAAATCTATGCATCTTGCCGTATATTCCTCCTTCACATATGCTTTCATCTTTCCGAATGAATGGAAGTCCAACTACTAAGTTCTACTTTAATAGCACGAGGCTTCTAAAATTTAAATATCTAAATCTTAAATGCCATAACAGAGAATCATCTTCATTTATAGCTTTTAGTGCATAGCTTTCTTTTAATGGCATTGATAATGAAAAGATTTTATTTGGATCCATTTTAATGGCCGCATTTAGTAACTTTATTCTTTTATCAAAGATTTTGCATACTCCATTATCAAATCTTAGAGAATGATCATTATTCATAAGTTGGCCAACATTTAGAAGATTTTCAATTAATCCTGAAATATAACATCATGAATGAGTTTAGAAGTACCTTTCTTTATTTGTACTACAATAACTCCTCTGCCTTCCACTTTTTGTAGCTTTCCGTCTCCAAGCTTAACTTGTGAACTATAAACTTTTTTAAGGCTCACAAATGCATCTTTGTTCCCTATCATGTGGTTACAACAACCATTATCGACATACAAATGTCTTTAGAAACTTTTTTAATATTAATGCAAGAATAAAGTAATCGATTGTAAACCTCATCTTTTGATTATAATTAGACTCATTCTTTTGGAACCAGCAGTCCCTTTGAGATTGATTTGCAATTTTGTACTTTGTACAACAGAATGTATAGTCTTTGGATTCATAATTATCTTTCTTACAAATAATGCAATGAGAAGAAGATTTTCTTCTACCTAGAGCTCTTTGATTATATCCTACTTTTGTTCTTCCATTGTCTTGATCTTTGTAAGATTAATGTCTTCCATTATTCTCTTGTCTTCTTACATATTGTCCCCTTCTTTGCTTGTCATAAAATCAATTCTTATCTTTGGAGATACTAAATTTTGTTTGAAATACTTGATTCAAGAGTTGAGTAGTTAACCTGCTAATTCTTTGCTCATGTGCTTCAATTGAGCCCATTAATTCATATACAGAGAGAAAAGATAAATCTTTGGATTCTTAAATAGCAGCAACAAATGATCAAATTTAGCAAGTAAACTTCCTAAATTCTCTTCAATAGCCTTCTTATCGGCTATAACATCTGCATAATTTTGAATTTAATTTATAATAATAGAAGCCCTTGAAAATAACGCTTGGATAGTTTCACCATCTTTCATCAAGAGATTATCAAAATCTCTCCATAAAGATTGAAGCTTAATAGAAATTACCTTGGCAAATCCTTGAAATTCTTTCTTTAAAATATCACATGCTTCTGTAGAAGTAGTTTCTCCAGAAATGCGAGGAAAGATAGATTTGCTCACTCCTTGCTGGATGAAGAAAAGGGCCTTTGCATCTTTCTTCTTGTTCTCCTTGAGTTATTTCTTCTTTCCTTCACTTAGTGAAGCAAGTGCATCTGCATCTTTAGCCTTCTCATAACCTTCTATAACTAGCTCCATAAATCTTTTGAGATGAAAATAATTTTCATTTGAAGACTCTAATAATCATAACTTTCTCCATTAAAGATTGGAATAAATCTTTGAGTGTAATTGAATAAAGTTGTGTTGGAGGTGTATGCCATGATGTGGAGAAACAAGAAAAAGATTTCAATAAAGATGTAAGGATGGTGATGTCTCTGATTCCAAACTTGTTGGAGCAACGCGAGATTGGTGGTAGATAAGAAGCAAATTAGATGGAGAGAATATCAATCAATGCAAAGGTAGATGCGAACTTACTAGACTTGGAAGGAGGAAGACTTTTGTTATGGTAGTGGACGTGTTGTTATTTTTCTTGAGGAATAATAGAATTGATGGATATTTTCATGATAATGGATTTCTAAGAAGTCACAATGAATCATCTCTTTATGTGATGAATGAAGGTATGCATAATTTTCTAATTCTATGCCTTTATGTTGACGATCTTATATATACAAGCAATTACCTCAAGATGATCGCAGGATTCAAAAAAGCAATGATGAAAGGGATATGAAATGACAGATCTTGATCTTATGAGATACTTTCTTGGTATTGAAGTTCAACATAAAGAAGGTGAAATATTTATCTCTCAAGAAAAATATGTTCATGATCCTCTCAAGAAATTTCATATGTTAAATTGAAAGCCAGAAGCAACTCTTATGGCCACTAATACAAAACTTTCTACAAATAATGGAGTTCAAGAAGCTGATGGTTCTTTTTATAGGAGTCTTGTAGGCTCCTTATTATATTTAACTAATACAAGACCAAATATAGTATATGCAGTCAGTGTTGTATCAAGATTTATGAGCAAGCAAAGCAAGCTTCATTATGCAGCTGTAAACAGGATTCTTCGCTATGTTCAAGGTACTAAGAATTTTGGAATTAAATATACTTTAGAAGAAGATAATTCTCTCAAGGGCTACTCAGATAGTGATTGGGCCAGATCTATAGATGATAGAAAAAGCACATCTGGTTATTTATTTTACATGGGATCTAAAGTCATATCTTGAATATCTAAGAAGCAAAAGACCATAGCCCTTTCATCTGCTGAAGCTGAATATATTTCTATTACAATTGCATCATGTGAAGCTGTGTGGTTGACAAGACTTCTTCATGATATTCAAGAAGAGAATGTTCTTCCAACAACTATATTATGCGACAACATGTCAGCCATTGCCATGATAAAGAATCTAATATTTCATGGAAGAACAAAACATATTGAACTTCATCATCATTATGTACGAGAGCTAGTAGAGAATGGTGACATCGAGTTGGAATTCGTCGGCACAGAGGATCAACTTGCATATATTTTTACAAAACCACTTCCAACATAAAAGTTTCAACACTTCAGACGAATCATGCAAACTACAAATTAAGAGGGGGTTTTATAAATATATGTAACTTATAATTGTGTCCATTATTATCACTAATGGTCTCTTGTACTTATGGGCCTAAAGTTCTCCACTCAAATAATTAGGAGAAAGCCCACTTGAGAGAAGACTTTAAGAAAAGAGAGATGCGGAGAAAATATCTAGATATTTCTCCACCTTCCACAAAAATATCTAGATATTTTCACTTAAAGGATAAACATGTAAGAATATTCTAGATCCCTCGTCCAAAATATCTCCACTCTCTTGGAGGGCCTATAAATACCACCTAAGAGGTCCTCATTTCAAATAACACAACAAGAAGAACAACAACACATCCACTACCACAACAAGAGTCCTCATCCTTCCAAGTCTTGTAAGTCCTTCTCTTTTTGTTGCAAACATTGTAAGTCTTCTTATTCTAAAATTTCAAGTCTTGTATGCAAGTTCAAGGTTTAATGAAAAGAAATTCTTGAGTCACATATACCTTGTGTATTGATACATATTCTCTCCCTCTAATTTACCTATTATCCACCACCAATCTTCCGCTACTCCAACACATGCATTGGTTTTTATTTCAAGTAAGGCAAGCATTACTAAGTAATCACATAAAGCAAACATATATATATATATATCTAAGTAATATCCTAATATATTTAATGTGAGGCAATCATCATTGTATACATATCAATAAGGAATAAAATAAATAAATAATGTGTAAGTCATATACCTTTCATTGGAAGAGGGGAGGTGGTTTCAATGGCATGGTTGATGGAGAGGAGAGGGGTGGTAACAAAAGGGGGGAGTACAAGACTCCTGGAGGAGGAAGGGGAGGAAAGAAGAGGTGAAGGGAGGTCAGGACGACATCGATGATAGAGGGAGGCATGGTGGGAAGGGAGGAGGTTGGGCGAAGGACGAGAGGGAGGAGGTTGGGCGTCGTCAACAAAGGGAGGAGGGCGACGTAAGGGGACGACAAAGGCCATCATGACATTGCTGGCAAACAAAGAGTAGGTGGAATGAGGATATGCTGAACGTGGTTAGGCACAAGGGAGGAGGCAGGGGCAGGGGAGGTATTAACAACATGAGAAATGAAACAAGGAGGCCATTGCTCTGGAAATATATTAAGCTATTTGTGATAGTTTCACAATCGTCACAAACTTTCTCACATCGCTTCAGTTTTCTCGACGATTGCTAGATCACTACAAACAAAGACCTATTATTAACAAAATAATATGCTTATTATTTTCATCGACTATAAGCTAACAATGGGTAAATAAAAAGCTATGGCGACATCTAGGCACGAGCGGAGAAGGCATCACATGTGAGGGGGGTTAAATCTCATGACTTTGCCTCGAGGATTTACAACACTATGAAGGCTAATCTAAACATCAGCCTAAATGCATCCCTTAATGAGAAAGTCAAATGTGAATAAGTAGTGACACAGGAGAATGGATTTTAATTAAGCCAAAAAGTCTCTTCAAATGCTCAATGCTTGTGGATGGCATACATCAAGGCATGCAAGAGCATGAAAATGCACCATGTGATGGCAGTCCTGGAAGCATAAAGATGTGCCTTTCTCAATGGAAGAATGAGGCACCGCCCTAAGATTTAGGTGCAACAGATAGTTTAGGCGCAACTGCAAGCCCTAACTTATGTTGGGGAATCTGCAACAGAGGGCTGAGTTGCCACCGACTGATACCGCCTAAAGGAAGATCACAAGATTTCCTAGTAGGTGGGATAGAGGCACCCAATCGATAGGCAAGCGCCAAGAGAGAATACCGAATAGTCTAGTGTATGAATGGTGCCCAACTCAATCGCTAGGCGTGAGAGGATGGTGTATAATCGCATGGCGTGAGGTGATCTACAAGGAGGCCTGAGAGAGACCAACAAAAGTTGATAGCATGAGCTGTGGGTACGAGGGATAAGCGCATCCTTGACAACAATAAGAGAACACAGATCAAGGCCTCAATCGGAATTTAATACCATGTTGATATCAAACACATGTCTTGCTAATATCATGACAACCCATGACATCTTCATATTTACCCTACGATTCTTGTAATCTTACTACTTCTTAACCATGACCTTCGTGTCCATCCATACTAGCATTAACTACAATGATACAAAACTTCCAATTATACTCTTATATCACCTTTGCAATGAGATGCCATCCATCCTCTCTTACATTCTTTCCTCCCAGCATCACCTCCCCTGACCTTGCCCCTCCTCCTCCTTTGACTTCCCCATCCCCCTCAACGCGTCTTCTTTCACAGATCCCCCAACCTCCCCCTTCCTCGTTCCCTCCACGTTACTCTTAGGGTTCGTTTGGTTGCAGGGTTGGACAGGGTTGGTTTGGGTTGGATACTATTCACAGGGGTACCCCCTCCTCACAGTTTACTATTCACCCAGCGCTGTGAATAGTACCCAACCCTGCCCAACCCTGCAACCAAACGAACCCTTATTTTCTTTGCTGCCACCCCCTTTCTTGTGTTGCCTTTGCCACCCTCTCCTGTCGCATTCCTCACAAAAGGAGGATTTGTCGCCCCTCTCTGGCACTGTTGCCTCCCCCACTCCTCCCTTATGTCCCTCCTTCCCATAGTGACAGCTTCAGGTGGAGTACTGGGCATTGACGATGAAGGTGATGTTGGGTACGTTGCTTGAAGATCTGGAGGGGAGAGGAGGAAGAAGAAGAAGAAGGGGGAGAGGAGAAGGAAAGAGAGATGGATAAAAAATGTCTATTATAGGATATTCACGTGCTTTGACTAACTTGAGAAAAGTTAAATAAAATTATAAAAGATAGGAGTTGCGGTGTAAGACAGATTAGGATCACATAGGGTAAATATGAAGATTTCATGGATTGTCGAGTAATTGGCAACTTTTATTAAGGTCGTGAGATAAAAATCCCAAAATTAATATATATTACACACTTGTAACATAAAATCAACACCTGCGCAGGCACACACAAGAACAAGAACCCTTCCAAAGAGGAGTTGTTCTACATGTAATTTATGTTGGAAAGCCCGCCAAATCATTATATTTCATTTCCTTTCCAAGGAGAACTTTCATCCGCAGGGAGCATTTATGCATCATGAAATCACACGGCCCATGAATCTACAGTACCTGTGAGGATCCAACCCTAATTAATTGCCATGTTGTCACAGGTAACTGGCAGCCGACGTGATCTCTGACGTGGATCCTCAGTTGCAAGCCAATTAGAAGGTGCTGCTAATTAAAAGATTCAGCGAGGATCATAGTTGCACTCCAAATCGTGCTTAATCTCATTTCTTCCGTACTTCAACATTTTTTATGCTGACTGCGAAAAGATTACAGTTTCACGTCATCCACATCAGCTGAAATAAGGCAGCAATGCATCCACCAGATAAAAGCGTTTAATAATGTCCGCCCTTGAAAGCAGCGACCAATGCTGCTTAGATTCCGATCCTAAAGTTGTACTGAGCCTGCACAGTACATCTGATGTAAACAGAGAATCAGCCGAGTTACTCTTCAACGATAGATCTTCGACATGAGATCCTTTTTCTTCTAGTTTGTCTTTGCACGTAGTGTTAGTCGTAGCTTGAGATAGAAGCTCCAGCAAGCCTCAAGCTTCGTCGATCCGAGGCCAGTCTTGCACTCCTCAAATTTCATTTACGTTGGCCCTACTCGCCCCCACCGCATAGTGTACCCACATTGTATGTGCATACAAAGCATACACGTGGGTGGATCGAGAGCATGGTACGATATATCTGCCTTAGTCTACATGCCAAGTGATTTAAAGTGGATATCATCCATAGCCAAATAACTGGTCAGCATACACGTACAATCAGAGAGACTTTCATTGAAAACACTTGCCCTTACACGAACACACACATGCACGCACACACTCACTGGAGAACGTAGCAGTAGTACATAACCATACATGTACGTAGATTTCGGCTGGGCTCGTTTGTATATCTGAGCAGTTGCCGGAAGATACAGATTGCCAAAGGATGCAAGTTGCCCTACGCGAAGACCGCAACTACGGTACAAACCATCCCTCAATTCGTACTCGGAGGTGGTCGAATTCTCACCCGAACTGGATCGTAAGTTGCACGATCGGCCGCTTTGCTTCTCGGAGCCATCCGGGAGAGCGCACCGGTCGGGATGGCACGGCAAAATGGAGGAGAAAGAAAGGGGGTAAGTGGCAGCAGATTTAAGTGAAGTGAGGGAGATGACGATGTGATGTCATGAGAGACGAATATAAGGGAGATGGTGGGCATCGTATTGGGTATCTTTCACGGCATATGCGGAAACCGGTTCTTTCGAGAGTCAGCACCACCTTTTCTTTATCTGATTCCACTTGGCCCTTTGCTTCTTGTGGGGGTCAATTAATGGTATCTAAGGATATGCCTCCCTCTCTCAATGGCCCCCCTTGCTTGCTGGTCACACTTTGCAGGGATGACCTAATTACTCTGCCTTCTTACCAGACAAACCTAACATTGTCTCACCAGAGGCATCAGAATATCGATACCTGCTTCCTTGTCCTATTTGTTTTATATTGTTTTTAAATTACCCTGAAATTTATATCCATTGTATGTGTGTTTATATATGGATGTATGTGTATATATGAGAAAATTGTGGATGCCATATAGGGGGAGTTAACTTAGCTCTCTTACCTAATTTTTTTATATTTTTTTAAAATGGTTCTATGGATTTTCATAAATACATCTTTATATTATGTCATTCAATTTTTTTGCGAAACAGAGACTCCTATGTCATTCATCCAGATGAGAAAATGGGGGTGGGCGGAGCTAATTTAGCTCCCCTCAAAGGGTAACCACATATAACCATATATATGTAGGATTTCTTTCAAATAGGACTTGGTCCTTTTCTAAGTTCAGGAAGGCTAGTCCCTTTTTTGTAGAAAACATGACGACTTTAGTAGAATACGTATACATATTGTATTACAATGTGCAGTTTTAATGTTTGTATTATAATATTCAGTTTTGTATGCGATTTTGTATTTATAATGTGCAGTTATAATTCAAACTGTATACACATTTTACTAAGTGCTCATGTTTTCTACAAAAAAGATGGTGGCCTTCCTTAAGTCAAGAAGGATGCATCCTATTTGAAAGGCCCCATATATATATATATATATATATATATATATATATATATATATATATAGAAAAAATGGGATTGCCCAAGGGGGCAACCCGTCCTTTTTCCGTAATTTTTTTATTTTTTTGCAAAATATCACATGTATATTCATTTATATATCTCTCCAATACGTCATTTGAGTTTCGATGGAAACAGAGATTACTATGCCCTCCATCTAGATAATGTAAATTTAACGATCTAAACATTGTTGTAATCGACATGTTCTAGATGGAGGGCATATGAGTTTCTATTTCTGATGAAATTCGAATGACATATTGGAGGGATATATAATTGAATATACATGGTGATATTTTTTCAAAAAATAAAACAATTACAAAAAATTAATGAAGGGACAACCCCATCAAACACAAACACACATTATTTTAATATCTAAAAAAATGATTTTCTATATATCTATCTGTATATCACAACAACAAAATTTGTCTATATTATCCATTGCTTTAGGTCTATCTTTTTAGCATAGTAACGATTAATAAAAATTTGAATGAAAAAGTTAATAGGTAATTTCAGTTTTACGAACCTTTATTAACGAATATGGAAAAAATGATGATTTTACAAAAGAGTATTTAAATTATTAGTCGGCATATATACATAAATTTTGGTGACGATATATTCATTTTTCCCACTAAAGGCATATATCTCAGCACACGATGCCATTAAATTTGCAAGTAATCTATTTTCCGACGAGGGTCCTCAGATTCTCCAAGTCGTATACCTTAGAATTATGCACCTTCTTATTATAAAGGATGGGGAACCCCATAGTGGAGCCATCGTGAGCCATATGTACTTGAAACTAAGTGGGTATCTATTGAGAATTATACCTCTCAAATGCCTCCTCCCGTTTGATTCTTTGCCCCTTTACGACCATTTAATAATTTGGTGGCATTGGAATCTTAACATGTCAAAAGATTAATGTTTAAGGGTTTGCATGCAGACGTTCCAAGACTTGGGATATCATATCATGGAGATCTACAAGGACTCCCATCAGACCTAAACCCTAATACGACGGGTAAAACCCACCTTGCTGAACTTGTTTATTGGTTTGCAGTTGTGATGCATTATAACATGACTATGGAGGTTATAAACTGAAAAGTCCCAGAAGGAAGGTCATCTTTTTAGAATGGGAAAGGGCAAATATGCCTTCTACCGATGTTTTTTAATGCCGCCTAGGTTGCTTCTAACATCGGAATACGCCTCTCTCGATGTCGAAAAATGTTTAAAAGTTGTGTCGTTCTAGCCTCGTCGGTATAAGTTTCTGTGAACATTAATAAAGAACGTCTACCCATACTCATGTTAGCTGATTTTTAAAGATGCCGATGAAAAATTTTCTTAGATAAGCCTTCACATGCGATAATGGGATTACATGGGGATTAAATGTTAACAATTTTCTTTCGAGGGTAACAATACCTAAAACTGTAATAATTTTGATCATGGATATAGTGCGACTAAAATTAGAGCTGATTCATGCATTTAAGTACGAAAATAAAGTTGAATATAGCTTGAGTACATGAAATTCAAAACTTCCTTTTTGTTCATTAAAAATACAATTCAAAAAAACATTAAATATCCCATTATAAACCATACTATTTAAGGCTCTTCTTTACTATTAGTATCAAAACCACTAGATCTGGTGCATCTCGGTCATACTTGAGAAGCATCTAGTAAATTGGGAAATATTTAAGAAAATTGTATATATAAATGCCATATTTTTTAAATAAGTGGCATAGACCATAGGGCGATAGAGATGGTGCCTCATCCGCTAACGAATATTCTTAAAATATTATAATATTCCACCCGCTATTTAATCTTGAAGCTCTGATGTCGTCTTCTCATTAATTGTAGCTATCTTTGACTCTAAATCCACTACTTTCTGTTGAAGGGATAACACCTTCTTTTAATGATTAACCTCCATTGTTCGTTGAATTTCCACCACTCTCTGTTCATTTACATCCTCTGAAATGGATGCAAATCTAGGATGTCATTTTCCTTTATGCACATGTCCATGCCTCCTACCATTAAGAAAATTGGAATGCCCTTTTTTTCACATATAGTACAATATTAACTATTTCAACATTGGTAATGGGTTCATTCTGCATTGACCTTAGCATGCCTTTATACCCATATGCATCGGCCTTAAAATGCATTTATATCAATATATCATGTACAACATGATTGAATATAAAAGCTAAATATGATCAATTTAATTTATATATTCATACATACAACTTAGGTAGGTTATTTTGCTTATCACTGTCTATGTTGCCTTGTAAGATAATCCAATAGTATCTTTCCTTTCTTGTCAATACTAACTTGATCTCTTTACATAAGAGTAGCTTCCCTCACGTTCGATCATCGAGTCCATTATGAGACTTAGACAATCAAGCAAGTTGATAAGAATTACAACAAATAAACATTCCAACAAGAACCAGATTGAAAAAAATACTTACTATCTTTTGCCAAATGACTGCAAATGACTTTTCCACAGTGGTCGAAAGACTCTTGACATGGTTTCTACACGTGCCCTTATTCTTCTGACACCAATCCTAATTTTTGAACATAAATTACCAACGAACGAATTGTTAAAAAAAGGTCATATATACGTAAATTTTAGCATTTCAACTTTTAATTACAAACTCACTTCATGTTCTGTTTCTTGCCATATTTGAAACATGGCATTCCAAAGTTCAATTTACACGTTTTGCGGACTAGCTGCATCCCCTTCCACTTTCCATGCCTTCTTTAAATTTTATCGTGCTCCTTGAGATGCTTGGCTAAATGATAATTGAGTGCTTCTTTTACTCCTATGTTAGTATCGAATCATTCGATATCAACAAAGCTCTATATGAAAATAATTAGTTAGCATGATTATAGTACACAAATTTAAAAGAAACACAAGGTCAATTAGTCACTTTGATTCGTTTATAGACACCTCGAAGAACTGCATCAGCCAATACCCTAATGTCTGCTACCAATGCGACATATTCTCTTGCTGCTATACAGGAGATCATTTGCAGGTCACTTGCTTGCTTGGCATCAAGTGGTCTGCCTTCATTCAAGTCAATTTGGATAATAGCCTTATGCCCCATAGTTGCCTTTTGCTTGGCCAATGTGATACCTTTTGACTTTCCACTTTGTCATGATATATTTAATTTAAAAAAGTTTTAAGTACAGTAACGGTAACAAAATAAAATTAATCACTTTTCTTTCGGAAAGTAGATGGCTCTTGATCCGAGTGTAATGGAGTAGACATTCTAGGTACATGAAACAACTCGAATAACAGTGGAGGTGTTGGTTGTGCACGGCGTCGACTGAAACAATGGATTCCAATCGATTGCTCTTAATGTTATCTTTCTTTTGCTTCTTTTGGAATGTAAATGGTCCACTCATGCTTAAAACCCAAAATTTGTATAGAATATGAATCAAAGAAAGAGATGTATGATTCAAGAAATTTCAAATCCAAAGTTCCATATTGGAACTGAACTTCAAAATTAAACTTTCAACGATAAAATATTCCAAGTTGAAACCTCACGGTTGAACTTTAAAACTTAGAAACTGACCCCAAAAATTTTCTGTATCCCAGAACCTTTTGAGATAATGATTATTGTATGATTTAAAGTGGATTTTGTTCACCAACCAGACCATACAGAATGAACTTCTTTCTTCCCTTCATTTCTTAGTAACCAGAGAGGAATAAGAGGAGGATTAGAAAATTTTGCAGTTGATAGAAAATCCCACAAGATTGTTTATCAAAAATTTACTTTGTTTAAAAATTCTTGTTCCAACAAAACTAGAGGTTGCTTGACAATAGCAACCAACACCTGACCGCAAAAAAGAAATAACATAGAATTTACATGTGGCTTTGGAAGGGCCGCGCTAGGGCTGGAGAAGAGAGGGGCATGAACGAGAAGGGAAGAAGTAGAAGAGGTAGTTACTTCGTAGCATCCGAGAGATAGTATGGGATGCTTGGAAAATGCCCTAATTTGTGTGGACATTAACATTCCAAACATCACCCAAATTAAATATAGTTCGACATTTTGGATATTACAATGTCAGCCTAAGTTGAGAGCCACATTAGTCAACTTTTTTAAATCATGTCGGCACAATGGTTAGAGTTGGTGACATTTACCAAGAACGTCTACTAATAAGATATCCTAGGTCGGCATTATTTTTTTAGTGATTAAGGGGGAGGGTGAGGTTAAACCATGACCTTTAGAGTGGGAGTTCACTGCTTCTACCACCAGATCATAAATGGACGTATTAGGAGTGCTTGTATGAGACAAAATTTGAATGAGAACATATTGACGTCTAATAGACTAAACCCTAAGTGTTTTCAGAAAATACATTAAGAAATAAAAAAAATAAAGGTGACAGTAGTCAAGTTGGCTTCCCCTGGAGGTAGCCCCATTAAAACCAAATATCAATCATGTACAAAGTGACTTTCCAAATGTGTTTATATTTTAGATGGCTTTGGAATACCTCATCATGATTTTTTTTTTAAAAAAATCCAATTTTCATTCTATGACATTTTCCTATTCTGAGTACTGATTCAGCATGTGATAAATAGCTCAAACCCACCTTTATATGTTCATTTTTATACAATCATGGAATTCCATTGAACTTCTCAAAATTCATCTTTTAATCTAAAGAAATTTCTAATTTAAAACTCGAGGATTCTAATTTTTTGTTTCATAGGTACTCTCCCGCTGCGAAATCATGTGTTTAAAAAAATACTTCACATGTTTACATAGATTTAAAAGATCTATAGAATAATGGAAGTTGACCTAATCTCAATACTGACCCTTGATGAGGAGAATAACCATCAAAGAAGGCAAGTGAACCTCCTTGACATTTTTCGCTATATGTGCATGAGGGTTCATGTTAATCTCTAAGTTAGAGACAATTATATAAAGGTTCCCCAACCTTTTTTTTTGCGGAGGGGTGGGGGGGGGAGGTTAAGCCATCTCTTTTGGCTTAACCAAGGTTAAGACAATGATGATGCATATTGATGATTTTTTGGTTTGGGCCCAGATGGACCTTCAAACTAGGGATTAAGTGAAGCTACATTTTTTTCAATCACTAAAAATTTCATGCAAGCCAACACAAGGCAAACAGAAATATATTTGATATTCTCATCGATATCTTTTCAACGAACTTAAAGAACATGTCAACCAAATATATATGATTGTTTTAGTGTAAATGGGTCGATTTCTATTACAGTGAGAATTATATTTGATATTTGACCTTTCTTTATCAACAGATAGGATACATTATTCATTTGCACTACTTTTTTTCTATAAGTTATAATCCTAAACTTTATTGACGACATATTGTATGCATGGCGCATGCATGCATAGTTTAATGATGACAAAATGATGGTTATGGCTTTAGCTAGTGTTTCTACAACCAACGATCGTGATGAAGATGCTTTCGTGAAGTTCATGCCAAAACCATTATATCCCATGTTTAAATTGATGAAGCTATTTTGGTGAACAGAGCTAAGGAAGAAGAGAATACCGAAGGAAGATAAAGACACAGAGATATGAGAGTTATTTTAATTTTTAGTAAGAGAGTTGCATTATAAATCTTATTCACATGCATAGCATACATTTTCAGCCCAAAATAAGTTGTCAGACCAAATCAACCAAGTGATTAGATTTCTGACTGGTTTTCTATCCAGATCACTATTGGCTTTGATCAGTGAAATCAGTTTTTCACCCTATTTAACTTGTGCATGTTGTAGCATAGGTCAGGTAAAAAGTTACTGATAAAAACCACAAAGAATGTGAAATACATGTATAACGTCTTTGTTTATTTTAATTAGACAAGTTCTAAGGTCGAACTCAAAGATGCAATGATTTTTTTTGATTACTTGATTAAACTCAGTGCATTTAATTCCTATGTGATATGCACTGATGTGTGTGCATATGCAATGTATGTAAAATTAAGTACAATGTGGCTTTACTGCAAATGCAATGGAGTATATGTTTATGCTATGAATGATAATACAATTGCAATGGATTTTTGAATTTTTTATTTTGAAATTTATATTTTATATGTTTAATAACTAACTAAAAGCTCAAATCGTGCCAAGATGTTGACGAATATCACTAGATTCAGGCTGATGACTATATATTAGAGAAACTCCCCCTCTACATGTCAACTTAGGCCTTCTCTCTTCTTTTTTAATAACGTACTTTTTCGAGCTAAGCAAGGAAGCAAAGGTCAAGGAGCCAGCCTCATTCGAGGTTCTCCAGATGAGATTTTCTTCCTTTCCTTATATAGTGTTGATCTGATTGATGATTAGAGGGGAAAAGCTGGTCCGCCTCCTGCTCCCTACCTATCTTGTGAAGAATGCATGCATAAGCCTCTCTCATCTACCTTTTTCCTTTCGGATCTTAGGCACCCTCAGGATGACTTGAAAGAATTAGTCTCCCCCCGGGTGAAGGTGAAGGGATGGATGTCAGAGTCCTACTTCCTTTGATCTACACAAGGCTTTGTAATAAGGGCAATACAATAAGAGTATTCCCCAGAACACAACCCCTCGAATATATAGTAGCTCCCATAACTATATATCACATATTCAATAATTTTTAGAATATTCTCATTATAGTTGCTCTCACCAACTATATAGTTTGAAAAAGGTATATAGTGAAAATAGTTTGAAAATATATCTGACGCCCTACCTCTATGGGGTTCTTCCTCCACATTGTGGTTTCGTTGGTGTTTAATTAGCTCAGGATCTTTCCTTCGCCACCTTCACTATTTGAAAAAATCTCTGGTCAACACCATCTTCAACCCCCTACATACTACTTGAATATTTAATGAGAGAAGGGCCTCACTCACTAACGTAGACTGACAAGTTCGATGTTGTGTGATTGAATTATATGTTTCACTTAGCGCACTTGAAGTATATGCTTCGCTTAGTGCACCCTCAGTCTGCCAGTTCATGCTCCATTTTAAAACTTGAACTATATATTCGGGAGCTGGAACTTGTCTACACAAGAGAGGTAAACCTTGGACCTCGTGGGTGGAGTACGTAGTGTAGTGACGAGGCATGTTTGTCTATGTTGCGAGATGAATGTCCTGATATATTTTCTTCCGATAGAACCACTCATCTAGGATACATCAAGCAAAGTTGTGACCCCCACCTCATCATTATTTGAAATGCATGCTTGAAGTGGATTGTTTATCAGAGTCATGGAAGATTAGACTTCCACTAAATTCTCGAGAACATCGATGGCACTGCAATCTTCCTAACTTTGAAATACTATCCTTATGACCTTAAAGACATCTATTCGAACTTGGATTTTCACTCGAATGTCTCCCACCGACACTTCCATAGCCTTGTTCTACAATTGATATTGGCACTTACGTTGGCTAGGAATGGTCGTCCCATGATGATGAGGGTTTGGTTAAGATCTTTAGTTATGTCTATGTCAAGTATTATCAAGTCCACTAAAAAGTCAAAATCATAAAATTTGACCTCAATTAATCCCCAATAGTTTTATTAATCGGTCAACTAATTGTAGTAATGCTGATGATCATTCGAGATTTGAGAACCTCTCATAGATAGCAGTGGAATGGAGATTAATACTTGCCCCTAGGTCTAATAGAGCCCTATGTGATTCTACCAATATTTCAAGAGATCAAAGGTGCTCCTGGGTACTTATCTTTTGGGGTAAGGATTTTCAAATCTCCTTTATACTAAAAGGAGAACTGAATTCAATGCTATTGATTTTGAAGTGATATGAAAGTTGGAATAATATTAGGTTGCTTTTCTCTCTAATATATTAGATATTTTGAAAATCAACTTGCCTCATGTCACACCCCAAATTCTGTGATCGAGAATGATCATGCAGACACGGTAGCGGATGCTTGAGAATGATCGATAGAGTCGACTTCACGAGGAGTCTTGAATATGTGATTATTTTGGAGGTTATCCACGGGAGTCTGGAGCCTCTACTGTATGTGACAATAGAGAAGCATCACACAAGACACTAGCTCGGTAGCAGAGTGTCGTGGAGCTTGTAGCGGTGCGAGCATAGCAAGTACAAACAATAGTGCAGGACATGATGGTGGATGCACGCAGTGATACATATGCGAGTGCAGAAGGGCGAGATGTAGTGAAGCGATATGCATTGAGGAGAAATGTTGGACAATCACATAGGCATACGTACAAAGTGCACGGTATCTGTATTAATGCATGGTGATCCAAGGAGGCATGGAGCATTGCAAGTGCTGAGTACAAGCATTGTCAAGCATGCTCAGTAATACATGTACGAGAGTGGTCTGGGGGCCACAAATAGAAAATTTCTGGAAGACTTCCCCTTAGCATGCAGAATGCTAAGGAAGGGTTTACCACACGAGGGTCTATATGCAGCGGGTTCCCTTTGGCACAAGACCGAGTGTTCAGTGGCACTCGGTGAATTATGAAAAAGCTACATCAGCAAGGCATTGGAGCGTGAGTATGCTGATGACTGAGCAGCTGATGTGTCATCAACTGTGCGGGAAGACGAAAGGACAACAAGGGAGTCGAAGAGACGAGAAGACGAAGAGTTGCTACAGAACATAAAGGGTTGTTAAAGAACTCGAAGGGTCTCTTGTATCTTTATGTATCATTATTGTAAATGTAATAATGAATGTCCCTTGGGTTGCCTTGAATCTTGTATATAAGGAGGGGTGGTGGCTCATTTGTAAACACACAAGTGTAGAGTGTTGATGAATACCCATTCATCACTCTTTATTCTTATATTTTAGCTACAAAAACCTATGCAAATGCATGTAGATATGTGTAAATAGGGATAATTAGCAAAAGCATGCATTGTGTAAAAACCTATAATTAGCATGTTTTTGTGCAAAAATAAAAGAATAAAGATTAAAAAGAAAAAGAGGGAAATATTTAGAATAAATATTGAGCAACCTGACCCAAGGGAGGGCTCAGTATGGGCCTGACCGGATAAAAGCCAAGTAGAGGGAGATAGGGGCTCATGTGTATATTTATGTAAATAAAATAAAAATTGTTTTCCTCACCCAAAAATATGCTTATAAATACTTGTATATACTTATAAAAGATGAAAACAAAATAAAAAGTTAAAAATCAAAAAGATTAAAAACACCCTTTCATCATGTACATAGACCCTACTCCTATATTTATTCAACCTTATAAATAAATAAAATTATTCTCTAAACTTATTGTAAATATTCTATGTTACATATTAAAATAAAAAGAATCAAAACAAAAATCAAATAAAAATAACAAAAATTAAAAATGCAAAAATACATTGTACATATACCATGTATATAGATGTATATATATCTATTTATTTTACCTATATACATAAATAATAAAAACCAAATAAAAACACCCTTTTATTCCTTATTTTATACTATAAATAAATAAAATATAAAATGGGAATAAAATTGTATAAAAATAATAATTAAAAATCAAAAATAAAAAACCTACATATTGTATATATACCTATATATAGCTATATATTGTAAATACCTTATTTTTATTTCCAAAAATTAATTAAAAATCACCAAAAAATAGAAAAAAATAAAATAAAAATATTTCATGTTTTGGGTTTTTGCTGATTCGGCCCCTAGCTATATGTATTTGTCACTTCTTGATTCAGCCACGTGGCCTTCAGCCATTGGCCCTGGGGGATGTTGACCGCCCGGTCAACTGACCCCCCCCCCCCCCAGGACCACTCTTCACGGGTTCGAGCACCGGACCTTTTTCTCGGATTTATACCCGCTCGACCCGATTACCAATCACCCAAACCCCGGCTCCGTTTGACACCTCCCACATCCGACACCCTCACCGGAGCTCCTGCATCGGGATCCGCGCGCTTCCACGCCCTACCCGTGCATGTCTTCCCGGACTCTCCAACCTACTTAAGCGAGCTCCGCCACCAAATTCCTCCATCTTTGGCTCCCCATTTCTTTATCCCGTGACCTCCACAGCCACCCCCGAGGTGACAGCTCTAGGTTGGCCGTGTCGCAGAGAGGAGAGAGTGGTCGGACCTCTGATCCAGCGAATAGCTCCGCCGTAGCTCCGCCATTGGTGCGAGCTCCGAGCCTCGGGCCCAGACGTCCCTCGAGGCTACGACCGGGAGCTTCCCCAGCTCCAGCCCAGTCTACTCGACCATCCAGGTAGTCCCTTAGCTTCCTTATTTAGTCTAATTTCCATTTATCCCCAAATCTCGCCGTCGCCGTGTCTTGTCGATTCCGACCACCTCACGCCCCCATTCGATCATCGGAACCCAGCGTCACCTCCGCCTTCCTCCGCCGCACGTTCTGCACCCACTCACACAACCCAGCTCGCACAGGAGCTGGGAACCGGGCTCCACCGTCTTTTGCCTTCACCGGAGCCCGCCGCCCCGACGCACCAGTCACCTCCACGCCGACTAACGGGGTCGAGGCACTTTGCCCTCGACCCGCGAATCTTCTGAGCCCCTTTGCAGGTCATTGCGAGCCCATCTGAGGGCTTGAGTCATCCGGGCCAGGAGCTTTAGCTCCGCCGACCTCGTCGGAGCCCTCCAGGGCTTGGCTGGGTCATCGGAGCCTACCATCAGCTGCGGAGCTTCATCGCGGAGCTTCTCCGATCTCCAGAAGCAGCAGGCGAGGACCACCGCGTGCACAGAGGGCCGGCGAAAGTCGCCGGCGACTAGTTCTTCCAGGATCCTCGCCGACCGTCAGATTGACCTTGGCGCTCCAGATTACATCGTGTCTGTCCATCCACGGAGCTGCAGCAACCGCCAGATCTCCCGAGGATCGATCTCAACCGTTAGTTACTCGAGGGTTTCGTCCACCAGCGCACCACAGCCGTCCGATAGCCACGTGGAGAGCCCTCAGCCGTTCGATCAGGCCCACGTTTTCGAAGACAAAGGCGCCGTCGTCCAGAACCGTCAGATCAGCCACGCGTCACTCATCCGGCCTCTGATATTTAATAAGGGGTAAATTGTCTTAGGCCCCCTTTTCTTTTATGCATTTAGTGTTAGTCCTGTAAATATTTTTCGTATTTTATTTACGTTGGGATATTTGCACAATGGACCTCGTACTTTAGATATTTGCTTATATACCCCTGCCTGTGTGAGCCACGTGCTTCGTCACGTGTATTTTTGGGTTATTTGCATCATATGCCCTTGTAATTCTAGATGGTTCTGAAATGAATGAAACATTTTTGACATTTGCATTTATGCCCCTGTGAATGGTTTAATTCCGCATGTGCGTGATTTCTTGGGTAATTTGCAGCTAAGGTCCTCGGATTTTTGGTACGTGTTACCAATTGGTCCCTGGACCTTATTTTTCTTACATAGAGGTCCCTGAGTGCCCCAGACACGCGCCGCGCGCGTGTTTTGCTGGGTTAATTGCACCGAGACCCCCAGAACTTAGGGTATTTGCACTTCAGTCCTTGTGCACAGTACCCTCTTGTGATTTTTGAATAAAATATCAAATCACCTCCAAATTCGATGAAAATTTGACACATGGCTCCTGCCATGTTGTAGGATTTTTGAGAATTTTTGAGGATATTTCTGAGTTTATTTGCCATTTTTAAAAATTCAAAAAACATCATTTTAGCTACTATCTAGTTTTAAAAACCCCCAAAAAATATAAAAACAATTAAAAACCACAAAAAAATATTTTGTCTTTTATTTTATTCATTTTTACTACTTCGTAGGCCTTCGGCCAACCCGTGCTCCTTGAGTTCGACCCTGGGTGCTATACCAGGTTAAACATTTAGCAGGACCGCTTGCCTTGTTTCGATCGATTTTATTTTTCTTTAGTGGTCTGATATTTTTCTTGATTGAGCTGACTTGATCGCTTGGGTCGCAACGACCAACTTCGCACCTATACCCTAGCCTTCAGGTCGCTCATCAGAATGGCGCCGTTGCCGGGGAGCACGGCTTAGTAGTTCTTTTCGTTTTTATTTTCACGGCTTTTTGTCTATATTTTGTGTGATTTTATTTTCTTTTTCTTTTATTTTTGTTTTTGTTTTATTTTGTGTGTTTATTTTATTTTACATTTTTGCACATATACCCTTATTTTTCATTTGCCTTTATTTTCTTTGATATTATTTGATTGGTTCTGACCACTTGTTTTCTCTTGCGAGGGCCCGAGGACCGAGGCGGCTATTCTCGAGAGCCGGCGCAACCGCGGGATTCGGAGGCGGCTCCCTTCTTCGCGGAGCCGCAGGAGAGAGTGAGAGAGAGCTGAGTGGGTGAAGATTAGGGTAGATTTATTTTTGTTTATTATTATTGTAATAATACAGGACTCAGGACTTGGACTGCTTGGACACTCTTGGACTTGACCGTAGCGGGTCTGTTTCGCCGAGCACCGGTGTGCTCGGGGGACTCTTAGGACCTTCGCGGTTTTTCGCGGCTTTTTCGCGGTTTTATTTTTCTTTTATTTCTGTCTTTTCCGGTTTTTCGCGGTTTTTGCTCGAGCCCCTAGACTTAGGATTTTCTGGTGAATGTGCCGTAACTAGTAGGATCCACACACCTAATTGATTATCTGTTCCTATAGATCGATAATTGGACCTACTTAAAATCAATAATAAAAATAACCGATTCATTTGCCTCCGTAGCCTACGTACCGTAGCTCGTCCTGTAAAGCGCTTACTCTTACCCCCCGATTTGTCGGACAGAGGAGGGACGGGCCAAGACCGGACTCTTTGGCTTGGAGGTCGGTGACCGGTTAGACGGCTCTTCGCTAGACTTGCTCATCTAGGACTCGACTTTACCGATGCATCATTTAGGTTAGTTTTATTTCTGTCTTTACTTTTATGCGCGGATCATATTGCATGTAGATTGCTGGAGACAGGTACGCATTTCTGACTTTGCATGCATCATTGATTTATCGTGCATCGGCTTTTTCGTCTTCTCCCCCCTGTTTTGGACTTAATAATCAGGAGAACCGAAAAAGTCGTTAGGCCTTTTGTTTTCTTTGAAAAAGATTAAAAAAGTGAAACCATAAAATTGGGACTGCTAAAATTGTTGATCTTAAAAACCGCTCACCCTAAAAACTTTGTCTTGGGGAGAGCAACCCCCTCATTGTTTGGTTTGGATGCGCGAGAGAGTGACCCGCACCCTAGGTAGAGCCCCCCGTTGCTAGTCCCGACTGATTACCGACTTTTCCGTGTGGGCCAGTCGGTTGGGTTAGCATCGGATATCCCAACAGGTCACGTAAGCGCTCTGATATTCTGTGTGTTCACCAAAATAAAATCGACAATATAATTTGACCGAACTTTCACGGTCTTCAGCTCGTGTTGCGTTGGTGAACCGGGGGTTTGTTTTCTGATCGTAATTTTTCCAGATCTCATCCGCCTTACTCGCCAGATCAAGATGATGGGTAGACGGTCTCTTAGGCAGCCTCTGGCTGCACCGCTTTCGGGCACGTCTACCTCCTCATCTAGGTTGGCTCGTGAGAGCTCAGACCCGCTCTCCGAGCCCGAGTACGACTCCACCCTGTTCCCCCTCGACCTCCTTTCTGATCTACCTGAGAGACACGAGCCCGAGGAGAGATTGATTCATTTGACAGCACCTGAGTTGGGCTCGTTTGGTTTTGCAGACGTCGCCATGGCCGACAGTTCTGAGGATCGTTCCCGCACTGAGCATGTTGTGATGGATCAGGGAGCGATCAACTCCACCTTGATCGCCTCATTAGAGACAGTTCAGCACCAGTTACGCGATCAGGGAGCATTTATGATTGAGATGAGGAGAGAGTTGGAGCGCCTCCGATTAGAGCGAGATGAGCAGAGCGAGCCCGAGGAGATACCGGATGCAGAGGCACGA
This sequence comes from Ottelia alismoides, assembly GCA_037367405.1. Taxonomy (NCBI): domain Eukaryota; kingdom Viridiplantae; phylum Streptophyta; class Magnoliopsida; order Alismatales; family Hydrocharitaceae; genus Ottelia; species Ottelia alismoides. Next base: position 226,903 of record JAZKJV010011004.1, read on the forward strand.
GCCGCAGCAGCAGCAGCAGCAGCCGCCGCCGCCGCCGCAGCGGCAGCAGCCGCAGGAGGAGGAGGACCACCTAGACCGATGCGGGAGTTGCACAACCCCGGATCTACACTGATGCACCATTGGGTGGTGGTACCTGCTATCGTGGGGGACTTCAAGTTCCCCCCGAACACCCTTCAGATGCTTCCTCGTTTCCACGGACTTGCCACTGAGGAGCCCCACCTCCACCTCCAGGAGTTTCTGATGATTTGCAGCACTGTCCACGACCGGCATGTGGACCAGGACACGATCCGGATGATAGCCTTCCCGTTTTCACTGGCAGATAGAGCAGCCACCTGGCTGAAGCATCTTGGGAGGTTTGTCTATACCTGAGAGCAGCTCCGCACCGAGTACTTGAACAAGTACTATCCACTCGGGCGGACGAATGCAGCGAGGGCCCTGAACAGCAACTTCTCCATGTTCCCCAACGAGCAGTTCCACGAGGCATGGGAGAGGTTCCGAGAGCTCCTGGACAGATGCCCGCACCACGACATCACGAAGCCGAACCTTGTGCAGAGCTTCTTCAGCGGGTTGACACCAGAGCTACAGGGCCTGGTGAATGCTTCTTGCGGCGGGTCCTACTTCGCCAAGGACCACGACCAGGTCTGGGCCATCTTCGAGGAGATGGCTGAGAACTATATGGTGATGTCTCAGACCAGGTTGTATACTCAGAAGACCCAGCCACATCAGCCAGGACCCGTGCAGTACCAGCGGATAGCACGGGTAGATGCAGGTCCATCCAGTTCGTCCGCAGCCGCAGCAGCACAGGCAGAGTCGTCAGCTGCGGACATGGGCATTATCAGCGAGAAGCTGGACCGCATGGAGCTGATCGAGAAGAAGCAGTGCCAGAGTATCACGCAGATGGAGCAGATGGCACAGGTTCTGAGCGACATGAAGACACAGCTCATGTGTCTCCAGGAGGCACAGACGGCTTCTCAGCCCCGTCTTCAGTCGCGAGGCGATGCCGGCAGCACCAGCAGCTCGTCCCACCGCTCCAGCACCCACGTGCAGCCTAGACAGGTCCATCTTGTACAGGCGGAGCCGTACCAGCAGCCGCAGCCTACCTACCAGTCCCCACCATCTCCAGAGATGCAGATGGTGGTCTACCAGCCGGACCAGCCTCTGGTAGTACTCCCGCCAGCCCCCTACGATGCCGAGCCGTTGATGGATGTCAACGGGATTTGGTATGACCGCCCCCAGCCTGGGATCCGACGAGACCATCCCAGATTCAGATGGGGGAGTGGTGGTGCCTGACGAGTCGCTAGATACGTTGTTTAATTTGGTCACGTTGTAGCACGTGTACTTAGCGAGTCGGTCAGAACCGAGAGAAGATCTCCGTGAAGAGTGTCTCGACTTAATTTATATCCCGGGCAAGTCCGGGGTCGAACTCAGGGAGGCAAAGGAACAACTTGGGTTTAATTTGCAAATTTAAGATCTAGATATCCAAACGGTATTTTTTATATTTTTTTAATGCAAAAAGAAATATCAATGCAAGATGCGGTTGAATTAAAACACTACGAAAGCATACAACTTAGCCAAATTAATTTTAATGAGAAATTAATCCAATTTAGCCAAATTATATTTTTCCTAAAGTTCTAATCCAGAGATGAACACAAGACACATTTTTTTTTAGATTTTAGGGGTTAAAATGCAACAATGAAAAATGCACACTTTTTAAGGGTCTTTTTGCAATTTATCACACAAACAATAAGCAAAAATCATGAAAAAATACTGGAATGAAAACATGATGCAAGGAAGCTACAATAATTTTTTTGGAATTTTTTGACAAGTTATGAATTTTTTATGGATTTTTTAGTGGAAACAGAGTGACAGTGAGTAAATAATTCCTAATAAATCCACGTTATCAAATTAGTCAGAGATCAAATTATCTCAAATAGATATTTAGATCTAGAATTCAGGAGAGTTGAATTTTGCAAAAATGATGTATGTGGATTTAATTAAAAATCAAATACTAAATTCACTCTATAATTTATTTCGGGCACAAGACATCTTCATTTTGGTTGAAATTTGGACAGTAAATTAACCACATATCAAGGCATCATTCCTAATTTTTGTGGATTTTTTGGAGCAACTGTGTGTGAGGTATAAATTTAATGGCATGGAATGGGTAAAATATGCAATATTTCAGTTAACTAATTTTAATTAATTACCCAATTACTATAAAAATACAAATAAATACTCACATGACAGAGGATAAGTTGTTCAACATAAAAATATTTTTTATTGCATAAAATGATGCAAAAGAGAGGTCCAAATTAATGCATGAACACAGGGGTCTTTGTGCAATACAGAAAACAATATTCACAACACAAATATATGCAGGGACCTATTTGTAATTATAAAAACTTAAAATAAATAAAGTGCAATTTTTACATTAAAAAAAAGAAAATGGGAAAGACCTTCTTCTTCGTGCAGGAGGAGGGAAGAACCCAAATGGTTGGAAGGGCTCGACGGTCGGCGGCGCCGGCGCGAGGCGCGCGGCAGGAGGAGGTGGCGCGGAGGGCCACGGGGGTGTCGCGAGGGGGTGGCGACGGCGGCGGGGAGCTCTGGAGGCGGTGGCGCGACTGGCGGGAGGGAGCCGCGCACGGCAGAGGTCGGCTGGAGGCGGCGGCGGTGGGCGCGCGGCGCCGGTTGGAGGCGGGGCGGCGCCGCCCGCTTGCTGTGGCTGGACGGAGGTGGCGGTTGCGCCGCCGGCGGCAGCGATGGGAAGAAGGAGAGGGGGCGGCGGCGGTGGGTGCTCCCCCACCGCTGCTGCCGATTTTTTTTTTATTTTTTTATATTTTTTTTTCTTTTTGATTTTGTTTACTGCTGTAATAAAATATTTTTTTAAATTTCTTTTTAATTTCCTTAAACAGGGAACAACACAAAAAAAAGGGTAATATGAACAAATATAAATTAAGTGGTGGTTTGATGATGATGATGATGATATGGTGGTCAAAAAAATGCTATGATGAAGGTGCTTCAATAAAAGGATTTTTTTTTTGTTTTAATTGTTTTATATTTTTTTACTTTTGTTTAAAATAGGGAATGAACATGATGAGGAAAAAAAATTGATGATAGTGGTGAATGATCAATATAAACAAATGGAGGATGGTTGGTGAATGTGATGTGCTAAAAAAAATGCAAAACTAACAAGATGATCAAATGAAGGGAAAAATTACCTAAGATGGACGGTCGCCTATGAAGTGCTCTCGTGAGCACGGTCTTCGCTCGAATTGCCGGCGCGCAATGAGCTCAAGCAGCGCGCGGTTGCGGCTGCGATGTTGGCCAAAAAAAACCAACGGATCACACCGGAGAGAGGGCCGTCGTCGCTCGACCGCGGTTGCGTCGCTGTCACCGATTCAACTCAGGGAACTAGGCTCTCCTCACATAAAGATGGATCAAGGGCAATTTGAGGAGGATGGAATGTATATATAGATGATGGAATGAGAAGTTATTATGTGGGTGGAGTTGAATGGGAAGTTGGATTATTAATGGAGTTGAATGGGAGGTTTAAGAAATGGTGGAGTTGAATGGGAAGTTGGTGGTGGAAGAGAGTTGAATGGTGGTTATTGTAGAGAATGTAAAATAATTAAATAAATAAAATGAAATAAAGTAGGCTACTTTAATTACAATAAAATAAAGAAGGAAAAAATAATGGTGAATTTACAAGTGAATACAAAACACCATGTACACATTTTTTTACTTTTCTAATATGTAATTTTTTTGTCTTTTTAATAAGAGATATTTACAACGGAAAAATACAATAAAATACTACAATTAAAATACAACACAAGTATGATTTTTTTGTATTTTTAGTAATTAAGAAAGATAAAATAAAAATTAAAGAAAGAATGAATATATACATGGTATACAGTGTACATCTAGGTCCCAAAACCCAACTTTTGCAAATGAGCTCCGATTTTAATGAAACCACTTCCGTTGGATAGATAATTTTCTAACTTGAACTTTAAAAGTGAGTTTGGTGAATTTGGAGTTCATACGGAGCGGGAATTTAGCTTGGAAGTTGGTCTTTACGGCTTTTTCCCATTGGGATCTAGGAGCATTTATTTAAGGTAAAATTTGTTTTGTATTTTTGTATTTTTATATACATTATTATAAACAAGTTGGAGAAAGAATTAGGCAAAAAGGAGTTGAAATGAAATTATTAAAAATAAATGAAGTTTTGGGCTATTTACAGGTATAAAACTCCTTTGATTTTGCGGCTTTTTTTATTGTTAATTTATTTTGTACAATCTAATATACAATAATTAGTGAGTTTTATTTACAAGAGTCATTTTGTTAATTTATTGATTTTATGGATATTTTTCTGGGATTTTACTCGGGGATTTTGCTAAGATCAAGATATTGAGATGATGAATCGTGGATTCATCAGTGCCCAGCCCCAGCAGCCGTCAGGACAGGGAGGGCAGTACTCCCAGCAGAGAGATCACCACCAGCCGCAGTAGCAGCCCCCAGCATATCAGCAGCACCAGCCATCCTTCGGTCCTCGTCCCTATCAGCAGCAGGGACAGTCGTGGAGACGTGAGCAGCAGACTCACCCAGTTCAGCAGCAGCACCCTTCCTCATACCCCTCTTACCAGCACCAGCAGCAGTTCCAGCAGCCTCACCCACAGAGAGGCTACCCGTCGGGTTCCCACGAGAGCCCTGCTTTGGATGACATCGCCCGCCTCCTCACGGACCAGCAGGCCACATTCAGACGGGAGATGGACGAGTTCCGCCAGGAGATGCGGGACTTGGTGAGAGGGAAGGCCGCCATTCCAGCCAGATTGAGCCGAACCCGAACAACCTCAAGAGGAAATCTGAGCAAGTAGTACATATTGAGTTTGCCACTCCTAGTGACCCATTTGATGATACATCTTCGGATCTATTTGATGCTGATTTTGTCACACTTAGGAGCGGTAGGACCCCAGCAGGCGGCGGCGCCTCATCTGAGCTTAACCACGAGGACACTTCAGAGGCGCCACATGAGGAGGAGGAGAGCGGTACTGAGGCCGCTCCAGATGATGACGGTGGCACTGAAGCCACCAAGGATGCTGATCCCACCGGCGGTACTGAGGCCGCCGTTTCACCAGATCTAGGGGGTGGTACTGACGCCACCAGTTCAGCCGAGCCAGCCCGCGGTACTGATGCCGCAAGACGTCTACCAGCAGCAGCAGCACAGCCAGCCCACGGTGGTACTGAGGCCACCGGTGTTAGTATAGAGAGAGATGTTGTTTTTCCTCGCCGTGTTGTATCTCAGGACTTTGGTGTGAATAAAGGAAAAGGTTTAGTTTCTTCTGGTCCCACTGTGGTGCATGATGTATGTGTGGATCTGGTCATCGAACCGTCTAAGCCTTTTCCTAGTCCTTCATCTGAGAAGGACCTTGTGATCCCCTTCCCTAGAGCCCTTCAGATGGGGAAGGGGAAGAAAAAAGAAAAAGATCCAAAAAAGAGAGAGCTTGAGGAGTTCAGCCAGAGCATGATTGATCGATTCCACATCCAGCTGACCCTCCAGGAGGCTTTGCAGCACATCCCCCTTCTCCAGCGATCTTTGAGAGAGAGGACTACAGTCAGGAGGAGGAGGAGGAACCACACTTCAGAGATACATGTGCTGACTAAAGCCACGTGTTTCGCGATCCAGAACCGCCTGCCAGCCAAGAGGCCAAATTCAGGGGCCCCGTATGTCAGATGCCAGATTAGTGAGCAGAGGTTCGACCGTACTCTACTAGATAGCAGATCGTCGATCAACCTTCTTCCGGCAGCCCTTCTTGACCGCTTCGAGTTGGGCACTCTTCGACAGAGCAGGACAGTCCTTCAGTTCGCTGATCGATCTGTCAAGAGGCCGAAGGGGTTATTACGAGACGTTATCGTCACGATTCAGGGCCTGAAATTCCCCGTGGACTTCGTAGTGTTGGACATGGAGATCCATGAGTCAGTGGCCGATACCCCCATCATCCTTGGTCGTCCGTTCTTGGCCACAGCCAAGGCGGTGACTGATCATGATAGCGGGAAGGTGTACTTTCGCGTCGAGGGCGAGAGTATACAAATAGAGACGGTCGAGGACTACAGAGCTAGATTCAGAGCCCACTCAGATGCGAGTACAGATTCAGAGCAGCTGACAGACGCAGAGCCAGACATCCACCAGGACTGTGATTTTGTGATCACAGATGATGAGGCAGCTCACTTTCATATACAGCTGATGCCGAGATGATAGCAGAGGAGAGTCTGGAGAGCACAGCCCTGGTCCCGGATACCATTGAGGCAGCAGAGCCGGTCCTTGATCGCAGCACGATGTTTAGTGATGGTGGTGCTGAGGCCACCTTGTTTTCCAGTGGTACTGATGCCACCGTGGTTGATACAAATCCCTCGGATTCAGAGTCTGATTGGGCCAATTGTGATGATCAGATGCTAGACCTGATTCCATCTAAGCCTACAGATGAGGAGGAGGTAGATGCAGAGCAGACCAGAGACAGTGCAGTTGAGCAGCCTTCTCCCGATCCAGTTTGCGAGAGTACGCTTTCACTTTCCCAGGCAGATTTGGCAGACTTAGCAGCTTTCACTCAGTTTCTTCCGCAGCCAGATTTGCCAGAACCCAGCATTCTAGAGCTGAAGCCGCTCCCTACTTCGCTGAAGTATCGATTCCTTGCGGGCGAGCCAGAGATGTACCCAGTCATCATCTCCGCCGAGTTGACTGGAGAGCAGGAATCCCGTTTGATGGGGGTTCTTGAAAAGAACCGCAAGGCGATCGGATGGAGCGTAGCAGATCTCCATGGGATTAGTCCATCAGTGTGCTCCCACCATATCTATCTCGAGGAAGGGGCGAAGCCGTCACGTGAGTTCCAGCGGCGACTGAACCCCAACCTGAGAGAGGTTGTGATGAAGGAAATATCAAAATGGTGGGGTGCAGGTTTTATTTATCCCATTTCCGACTCCAAGTGGGTCAGCCCCTTGCATGTGGTGCCTAAGAAGACGGGCATCACGACTGTGATCAGTGAGTCGGGAGAGGAGATCGCTACACGGGTACCCACCTCTTGGAGGGTTTGTGTTGACTACAGGAGACTCAACCAAGCCACCAAGAAAGACCATTTCCCCCTGCCTTTTATTGACCAGATCATTGAGAGACTGGCAGGGAAGAGCCATTATTGCTTCCTGGATGGGTACTCGGGCTACAACCAAGTGGCCATCGCTCCTGAGGATCAGGAGAAGACCACCTTTACCTGTCCCTTCGGCACATATGCTTTTCGACGCATGCCATTTGGTCTATGCAATGCCCCAGCGACCTTTCAGAGATGCATGCTGTCGATCTTTTCGGACATGGTAGGGGAGTGTTTGGAGGTCTTCATGGATGATTTCTCGATCTACGGCGACGGATTTGATTCTTGTCTTGACTGCCTAGATCGAGTACTGATGAGGGCGACCCGAGCGAACGAGGTAAAGGTATCCAATAGGTCGTTGTGACCTCTAACACTCGGGGTCACTCAATCAAGAAAATCGAACCGCAAAATCAATCGAAAATCAAACAAAGCAAACAAGCGGTCCTAGCTATGTGATTAACCTGGTATAGCTCCCAGGGTCGAACACAAGGAGCACGGATTGGCCTAGGGCCTACGAAGTAGTGAAAATGAAATAAAAATAAAAGAAAATGTTTTTTAGAGGTTTTTATGAATTTTTATATTTTTTTGGATTTTCAAATTATAAAGAAAATAAAAGAAAGTAAAATCTAGGCAACTTCAACGATTTATTAACCACACCAAAAGTAATGCAAAAATTAAGAAAAAATTGTTTTTATGTTTTTTAAGTTTTTAAGTGTTTTTGGTGAATTTTTGAGATTTTTCTAATGGGTAAATTATTTTCTAAAAATCAAACAGTGCTAAACAGGAGAGGTACTGTCCAGCAAGACTTGAAACTCAAAAATAAAATATCTAAGAGTCTCACTAAGCCCTGGAGGTAATTTTCCTGTGATCTAGAAAGAATAAGGAAAATTTAGGCACCTTAATTATTGTTTTTGGATTTTTAAATTAATTATTATAATTTTTATGAGTTTTTGAGGGTTTTGCAATTTTTAGGGTTTTTAAGTGATGAAAAATAGCCAAAATTGTCTAGAAAATCAAACAACAAGCAAACAACAGTATCTAATTTTTTTATAATTTTTGGGGGTGTTTTTATATTTTTTTTGGTATTTTTATATCTAGACAGTAGCTAAAAAATAGGTTTTTGAATTTTTAAAAATACTAAATGAAATCAGAAATGTCCTCAAAAATCCCTAAAATTTCTACATCATGGCAGGAGCCATGTGTCAAAATCTCATTGGATTTGGAGGTGATTTGATATTTTATTCAAAAATAACAAGGGGGTACTGTGCACAGGGACGTAAGTGCAAATACCCGAGAGTCTGGGGGCCCAGGTGCAAAATACCCAGCAAGTCACGCGCGTGGCGCGTGGCTGGGGCACTCAGGGTCCTATTTGTAATAAAAACCTACTTCTTGGACCTTTTGGTAACTGGTACCAGAAAGTCCAAGGGTATGGTTGCAAATATCCCACTAAAATCCGCACATGCGTGAATAACAGGCTCACAGGGGTATAAAAGCAATTACCAAAAAGTTTCTATTCATTACATAACAGCCCAGAACTACAGGGAAAGAAATGCAAATAACCCTAAACTACACGTGACGACGCACGTGGTCTCATACAAACAGGGGCATACATGCAAATCTAAACAAACACGAGGTCCACAATGCAATTTACCCTACGAAAATAAAGTTCTAAAAATATTTATAGGACTAAGACGAAAAAGACAAACTAAGAGGGGGCCCTAAGTAAATTACCCCTTTATTCGTCGACGGCCAGATGCGCGCCACGTGGAAGATCGGTCGGCTCTGGATGGGGGGCGCGTCTCTTCTTCAGCTCGGGGGCTCGATCGACGGTGGAGGCGAGGACACGTGGGAGATCGGGCGGTTCTGGGTTCAGGTACCTCTCTCCTCTGCTGCGAACGGTCCAGATGAGCTCCTCGGAGTGATCGACGGTTGCTGCTCCTCGGAAGATGGATGGCTGAGATCAAAACTGGAGCGGAGGCGTCATCGGACGGTTCTGGAGGATGGTGGAAGAACACGACGCCGGCGAACTTCGCCGGCCTCGTGCGTGAGCTGTACTCCTCCTCAGCTGCTCCTGATGATCGGAACGGGTCCGCGGTGAAGCTCCGCAGCTGGTGGTGGACTTCGATGGCCCGACCGAGCCCTGGAGGGGCTCCGGCGAGGCTGGCGGCGCGAAGCTCCTGGCTGGAATGTAAGAGAGGCTCAGATGCCTCCCGTTGGACCTGCAAAGCAAACCAAAATCTTCACGGGTCGAGGGCAAAGTGCCTCGATCCCAAGAAGCGTCGTGAGGGTGAACGGTGCGGCGGGGTGAATGAGCTCCGGCGAGCGACAGGTGGTGGAGCTCGACTCCCAGCTCCGGGGCGAGTTGGGTTGAACGAGTGGGCGAAGAACGTGCGTGGGGGAACGGCGAAGATGGTCGTGTGCTCCGATGATCGAGATAGTGTGCGTGATGGTCGGAAGCAGAGGAACACAGCAAGGAGTCGATTTGGGGGTAACTTAAAATTAGACTAAACAAGAAGGAACGAGGGTTACCTGGGTGAAGCTGGAGACTATGCTGGAGCTTAGCTAACTCCTGGTCCTTGCCTCAAGGGTCGTCAACGCCCGAGGCTCGAGCTCCGGTTGAACGTCGGAGCACGGCGGCGCGAGGCAGCCGGATCGATGGTCCGAGCACCTCCTCCTCTCTGCGACACCGGCAAATGCAAGCTGTCACCTTGCTGGTTGCGATGGAGGTCACTGGAGAGAGAATGGGGAGCCAAAGATGGAATGAGGAGGCGGCTGAGCTCGGGATATATAGTGCTAGGGGTCCGGCTAAATGGGAGTCGGGCACGAAGATCGGAGCGCGGATCCCCATGCAAACCTCCGGGCGAGGATCTCGGATGTGCGCAGATGGATTAGGACCCGGGGTTTGCGTGATTAGCAGGCGGATCGAGCAGGGAAAAAGCAATGAAATCGGGTCGGGCGAGCGGACTCGGGCTCTGGTGGTCCTGGGGGAGGTGTTGACCGGGGGTCAACAATCCCCCGTGGACCAATCAGAGCCCGCCAAGGGTGGACTTTTTATTTTATTTTTTTGGGCCTTTAAATGGCCGAATTTTCAAAAACTTAAAACACAAAATATTTTTGTTTTAAATTTTTCTATTTTTTGTGATTTTTAATTAATTTTTGGAAATTAAAATAAGGTATTTACATATTATAGCTATACATAGGTATATATACACTATATTGATTTTTGATTTTTGATTTTTAATTATTTATTTTTATACATTTTTATTCCTATTTTATATTTTATTTATTTATAGGATAAAATGAGGAATAAAAGGTTATTTTTATTTTATTTTTATTATTTATATACATGGGTTAATTAGTTAGTTATATACATGATATATACATGGTATATATACAAGATGTTTTTGTATTTTTAATTTTGTAATCTTTATTTGATTTTTGTTTTAATTCTTTTTATTTATTTTATTTACAAAACATAAAAAGGAATATTTACAAAAAGTTTTGGAAATAAAGAAATTTATTTACAAGGGGAAATAAATATAAGATAGGGGTTTATGTACATGGTGAAAGGTTGTTTTTAGGATTTTGATTTTTAACTTTTTATTTTGTTTTTAATAGGCTATAAATATGTACAAAATATATACAAGTATTTACAACATATTTTTGGATGAGGAAAATATTATTTATTTATTTACAAATATATACATATGTGAGCCCCTATCTCCCTCTACTTGGCTTTTATGCGGTCAGGCCCATGCTGAGCCCTCCCTTGGGTTAGGTTGCTCAATATTTATTCTAAATATTTCCCTCTTTTTCTTTTTCATCTTTATTCTTTTATTTTTGCACAAAAACATGCTAATTATCTATTTTTACAAACATGCATGCTTTTGCTAACTTTTCCTATTTACACATATCTACATGCATTTGCATAGGTTTTTGTAGCTAAAATATAAGAATAAAGAGTGATGAATGGGTATTCATCAAGTACTCCAGCGATGTATTGAGTATCACTTGGTGCTATCTTGGGAGAAGAGTCATTTTATGGTGACTCAGGGGACGGTGCTTGGCCATATCATCTCCAACAGGGGCATGGAGGTTGATCCGGCCAAGGTTGATGTCATTAGGAAACTCACACCGCCGTCCAATCTGAGGCAGCTACGGTCATTCCTGGGGCACGTTGGATTTTATCGGAGATTTATTCAGGATTTCAGCAGGATTGCCCGACCGTTGACTGATCTCTTGACGAAAGACACCGAGTTCCTTGTCGATGACAAGTGTCTTTCGTCGTTCGCGACTCTCCAGCAGTGTGTTATTGAGGCTCCTGTCCTCCAGTCGCCTGATTGGTCTCTCCCATTCGAGATCATGACGGATGCCTCCGATTTTGCCGTGGGGGCAGTGCTGGGACAGAGGAGGGATGGAGTTCCATTTGCCATACACTATGCTAGCCGCACATTGGATTCCGCCCAGCGGAATTACACGGTCACAGAGAAGGAGATGCTAGCCGTAGTGTTCGCCCTAGATAAGTTCAGATCGTATATCATTGGATCTAGAGTGACTTTGTTTACAGATCACACCGCCATCAGGTACCTCATGGCAAAGAAGGATGCCAAGGCCAGACTGACTAGATGGATCCTTCTACTCCAGGAGTTCGACATTGAGATCAAGGATAAGCCTGGAGTCAAGAATGTGGTGGCGGATCATCTCTCCCGACTAGAGCAGCCTGAGGATTCTGAGCAGATTGACCCTATTAGAGATACCTTCCCAGATGAGGTGATCCTTGCTATCGCCTCACTTCCATGGTATGCCGATATTGTGAACTTTCTCGTTGTTGGGAAAGTCCCACAAGATTGGCCCAGACAGAGACTTGAGACCTTCCTTACGAAAGCCAAGTCTTACCATTGGGAGGATCCCATCCTTTACCACGAAGGAGGGGATAGCGTCTGGCGTCGGTGTATTCCTCAGGAGGAACACCATAGCGTCCTCACTTACTGCCACAAGCTTGAGGCAGGAGGACATCATTCTGGGAGGAGAACGGCACAGAAAGTGCTCCAATCCGGCTTGTGGTGGCCTACCCTCTTCAAGGACTCAGATGAGTTCGTGAAGAGGTGTACTGACTGTCAGAGGATGGGCACTTGTGGACAGCGTGATATGATGCCGATGCAGCCCATTCACTTCTGTGAGGTTTTTGACGCATGGGGCATCGATTTCATGGGTCCATTCCCTAAGAGTCGGGGATTTGAGTACATTCTGTTGGCCGTTGATTATGTGAGTCGTTGGGTGGAGGCTATCCCCGCCCGAGCCGCTGATGCGAGGACCGTTTGCAGATTTTTAAGGAAGCACATCATCACGCGGTTCGGGGTTCCACGAATTCTGATTTCTGATGGGGGATCTCACTTCATCAACGACCAGGTTAAGGCACTTGCTAACGAGTTCGGCATAGACCATCGTGTTGCCACACCTTACCATCCACAGACGAATGGTCTAGCCGAAGTATCGAATAGGGAGATCAAGACTATTCTGCAGAAAGTCGTCCGCCCTGACCGAAAGGATTGGTCACAGCTTTTGGACTCGGTCTTGTGGGCATATAGGACGTCTTTCAAAACACCGTTGGGCACATCTCCCTTTCGCCTTGTATACGGCAAGCCATGCCATTTACCTGTTGAGCTGAGGTACAAGTCACTTTGGGCAGTCACAGATATTATCATGGATCCAGATGGTATGGGAGACCAGAGAAGGGCAGAGCTAGCTGCCCTGGAGGAGCTTAGAGATGCAGCTTTCTCAAGCAGCCTACATTATAAGGAGAAAGTGAAGGAGTGGCATGATTCTCATATCAGCCACAAGCATTTTGAGATTGGACAGAGAGTATGGCTGTTTGATGCGAGGCTTAGATTATTTCCAGGAAAGCTGATGACACGATATCCCGAACAACTGAGGTGAAGGTATGGAAATGAGGTCGTTGCGACCTCAGTCACTCGAATGCGTGTATCAAGAAAAATCAACCACTCAAACAGATAAAAATAATCAAGCACGAAAGCGAGCGGTCTAGCTATAAGATTAACCTGGTATAGCTCCCAGGGTCGAACACAAGGAGCACGGGTTGGCCTAGGGCCTACGAAGTAGTGAAAACAATATAAAAATAAAAGAAAATGTTTTTTAGTGGTTTTTAAGAAGTTTTATATTTTTTTGGATTTTTAAAAGGTGAAGAAAATAAAAGAAAACAAATATCAACACACTTTGGCAATTTATTTAACACACCAAAAATCAAGCAAAAATTAAAGAAAAATTGTTTTTTATGTTTTTTAGGTTTTTAAGTGTTTTTGGTGAATTTTTGGTATTTTTCTAATGTATATTTTATTTTATAAAAATCAAACAGTGCTAAAAGACCTAGGTACTGTCCAGCAAGGCTTGAAACCCAAAAATAAAATATTTATGGATCTCAACAAGCCCTGGAGGTAATTTTCCTGTAATCTAGAAAGAATAAGGAAAATTTGGGCACCTAAATTATTGTTTTTGGATTTTTATATTATTTATTATAATTTTTATGAGTTTTTAGGGGTTTTTAGATTTTTAAGGTTTTTAAGCAATGAAAAATAGCCAAAATTGGCTAGAAAATCAAACAACACACAAGAAACAGTAACTAATTTTTTTGGAATTTTTGAAGGTGTTTTTATATTTTTTTGTTATTTTTAAACCTAGACAGTAGCTAAAAAGGATGTTTTTGAATTTTTAAAAATACTAAATGAAATCAAAAATGTCCTCAAAAATTCTCAAAAATCCAACAACATGGCAGGAGCCATGTGTCAAATTTTCATCGAATTTGGAGGTGGTTTGATATTTATTCAAAAATCAAAGAGGGGGCACTGTGCACAGGGACGTAAGTGCAAATACCCGAAGCTCTGGGGGCCAAGGTGCAAAAATCCCAGCAAATCACGCGCGTGGCGCGTGCCTGGGGCACTCAGGGGCCTTTGGTAATAAAAACCAAGTTCCTGGACCTTTTGGTAACTCGTACCAAAAGTCCAGGGGCTTGGATGCAAAAATCCCACTAAAATCCGCACATGCGTGAATAAAATGCTCACAGGGGCATAAATGCAATTACCAAAAAGTTTATTTTCATTCAATAACCCAACAGAACTACAGGATGAAAGATGTAAATAGCCCAGACAAGGCACGTGGCGAAGCACGTGAGATCACATACACAGGGGCATAAAAGCAAATAAAAACAAGCACATGGTCCTCAGTGCAATTTACCCTACGTAAATAAAGCTACTAAAATATTTACAGGACTAAGACGTAAAACAAAAAGCTAAGAGGGGGCCTAAGTAATTTACCCCTTTATTCGTCGACGGCTGGATGCGCGCCACGTGGAAGATCGGGCGGTCCTGGATGGCTGGCGCTCCTCTTCGTCTGCCCTTGAGCCGGATCGACGGTGCAGGAGAGGACACGTGGGAGATCTAACAGCCTCAGGTGCCGATGGTTCCTCTCTCTGCTGCTAACGATCCTGATCACGCCTCGAATCAATCAACGGCTGCTGCTCCTCGAAGATCGGACGATCAAGATCAAAACTGGGAGCGGAGGCTGATCGGACGGTGCTGAAGGATGGTGGAAGAACACTCAGCCGGCGAGCTTCGCCGGCCTCGTGCGTGAGCTGTAGACCTCCTCAGCTGCTCCTGATGATCGGAGAAGATCCGCGGTGATGCCCCGCGGCTGGTGGTAGCCTCCGATGGCCCACCCGAGCCCTGGAGGGGCTCCGGCGAGCTCGGCGACGAACGAGCTCCTAGACTGAAGTTGGGAAGCCTCAGATGGCCTCCTTGGTACCTGCAAAGCAAACCAGGAGCTTCGCGGGTCGAGGGCAAAGTGCCTCGACCCAAGGAAGCGGCGTGAGGGTGAACGGGGCGTCGGGATGGATGAGCTCCGGCGAGCGGAGGATGGGGGAGCTCGACTCCCAGCTCCGGGGCGAGCTGGGTTGAATGACTGGGCGAAGAACGTGCGTGAGTGGATGGCGAAGATGATGGTGTGTCCCGATGATCTAAAGGGTACTCGATGTGGCCGGAATCAGCTGAACACGCCGGAGATGCGATTTGGGGGAAATGAGAAATTACACTAAATGGGCGAGCGAAGTGGATACCTGGGTGATGCGGGAGACTATGCTGGAGCTTAGCTAGCTCCTGGTCGTCGCCTCGAAGGGCGTCAAGGCCTGAGGCTCGAGCTCCAGTCGAGTGGCGGAGCACGGCGGCGCAAAGCTGCCGGATCAGTGACCGGCCACCTCCTCCTCGCTGCAACAAGGGCCAACGCGAGCTGTCACCTCGGTGGTTACGATGGAGGTCACGGGAGTGAAGGTAGGGAGCCAAAGATGGCGAGAGGAGGCGGCTGAGCTCAGACTATATAGTGTGGAGGGTCTGGCAAGAAGGTGGTGGGTAGGGCGAGCTGATGCGCGGATCCCGAGGCGAAAGCTCCGGCGAGCTTCTCGGATGTGACGTGATCAATGCGGACCCGGATTTGGGGCGAAAGGGATTCGGGTCATCAAAAGAAAAATCCGAGAAGATGGGTCGGGTGAACAGACCCGGGCTCTGGTGGTCCTGGGGGAGGTGTTGACCGGGGGTCAACAGTCCCCCGTGGACCAATCAGAGCCCGCCAAGGCTTAGTTTTTTATTTGATTTTTTTGGGGCCTTAAATGGCCGAATTTTCAAAAACTTAAAACATAAAAAATATTTGTTTTAATTTTTTCTATTTTTTTGTGATTTTTAATTAATTTTTGGGAATAAAAATAAAGTATATACAATATATAGCTATACATAGGTATATATACAATATATGATTTTTAATTTTGATTTTTAATTAGTTATTTTTATACACTTTTATTCCTATTTTATATTTTATTTATTTATAGGATAAAATGAGGAATAAAAAGCTATTTTTATTTTATTTTTATTAATTATATACATAGGTTAAATAATTAGTTATGTACAATTATATACATGGTATATGTACACATATATTTTTGTATTTTAATTTTGTGATTTTTATTTGATTTTTGTTTTGTTTCTTTTTTTTCATTTAGTTTATTTACAATATATACATAGATTATTTACAAAAAGTTTTGGAAATAAATCTTATTTATTTATAAGGTGAAATAAATAAAGAGAGGTGGTCTATGTACAAGGTGAAGGGTTCTTTTTGAAATTTTGATTTTTATCTTTTTGTTTTGTTTTTATACTTCATAAATATTTACAAATATTTACAACATATTTTTGGTTGAGGAAAATATATAATTTTATTTATTTACAAATATATACATGTGTGAGCCCCTATCTCCCTCTACTTGGCTTTTATGCGGTCAGGCCCATGCTGAGCCCTCCCTTGGGTTAGGTTGCTCAATATTTATTCTAAATATTTCCCTCTTTTTCTTTTTCATCTTTATTCTTTTATTTTTGCACAAAAACATGCTAATTATCTATATTTACAAACATGCATGCTTTTGCTAACTTTTCCTATTTACACATATCTACATGCATTTGCATAGGTTTTTGTAGCTAAAATATAAGAATAAAGAGTGATGAATGGGTATTCATCAAAAGCTACAGAGCAAATGGAAGGGACCTTATCTGGTTAGAAAGGTACACGACAACGGTAGCATCGACATATCTGAGTTGTCTTCTGAGAGTACCTTTCGAGTGAACGGCCAGCGGCTCAAGCCATTTCTAGATCATGAGCCGCGGGTCTTTAATCCTGCCCCTATTCATTTTGCGTGAGATGTGGTCGTTGACTCACATCTAATGCATCCCACACCTGAGTTTCACTGATCTTCCGCTGTATATAGATCCAGATGTCCATATCATCACATTCTTTAGTCCCACATCCCTTTCTTCATCTTGTGATTACGCTATACTTAGGGTGCACCTTACCCTAAGTATAGGGGGGATGTGAGACCTTTCGGGTATTTCTTTTGTTTCTGTCTATCCCTGTTTTTGCTGCCTATACTTAGGGATATTTCACCCTAAGTATAGGGGGGGTAGACCCTGTACATTCTGCACTCAGGTTTTCTCTTAGTATACAGCCTGTTATACTTAGGATTATTTGATCCTAAGTATAGGGGGGAGACCTGAGTCCCTCTTGACTTTTCATTTCCCTTTTGTATAGCCTTTCTTTTCACTTCCCTATACATAGCACGAGTTATGTCTTCTTCATCGCTCTTGACTCTGAGGACATCGTTCGAGCTAAGTATAGGGGGGTGTGTATATATTTCATATATACTTTAGCCATAACTCGTACTTTGTGTGAGTGTGTTAATAAATAAAAATGGCTAAAAACCACAAAAATTAAAAATTTTTCATGTACATAATCTTCTTTTATTTGCACATACATAGCTAGTGTACAAACTATTTTTGTAAAAATGATTTCAAAAATCTTTTGTGTAAAGCTTGTGTAAATATTTTTGTATCAAAATTATGTATATAGTACAAAATTTTTCCAAAATGTTTTGAAATTCAAAAGTTTGCAAAAATCTTGTGTAAATGTGTGTAAATATCTTTTTGCAAAACTTGCACTTCATGCATCATCCATCCATGATTTCAAAACATTTTTCAAAAATTTTGCATGATTGTAAAAATTTGTGTAAATAAGCATCTTTTTGTACATATGTATATAGTTTTTCTGGATGATAGTTGACATTTAAACTAGCCTGGAATCAAATTGAGAAATGGAGCTTGATCAAGATCTTAATCCACCTAATTTCTAAGAGGAACCTTATAGGGCTTAGGTTTAAGGCTTTTCAGGTCCAAGGTGACTTAATTCTTTGAGTTCACTAGGCTATGATCACATGTCATCTCAATGAGCCTAAGTAGAGCACTTAACAACAACACATGACTCATATAGATTATGGCTTTACTTGGACAACCGCACTATGCACCGAGCTCTCTACGGATGAGGTGGTGAGGAGGCAGTCTTCCTTGACTTGGGGTAGCATATGAGGGTAGTACTTCTAGGCGGAACCTCTCTTCTTCTTATAGTGAAGGAAGTGCGTCTCAACTTGGTCTGGTTGCCATGAGGTCTAACGACGGGAGTTGTGGGTTGCAATAAAGCTTCAAAAGAGGGATAGTCTACTGTCTCAAGAGGAAAAACTCCTTGTATATATGCTGCACATGTATATGTTGTACAGATGCATTTGAAAAAAAAAATGTGCAAAAAGAAAAGAACTCCAAAAAAGTGGTGGGTCTGAGAGAAAATGATAATCCCACCGGAGTATGTATATAAGTGCAATAAGCAAAGCTTGGTTTCATGATCCACCTGTTGTAGCTTGCAGCAGGGAGACTTGGCTACACTGGTCAAGCTCCCAAGGGTACTTGGCTACACTGGCCTTGACCCATTCTCTTCTTCCCCCTCTTCTTGAGCCGGTTGTACTTGAACTTAGAAGGGAATACCCCGCTCCTCGAGGAAAGAGTGGCCAGATTGAGATCATAGAGTTACCTTGTTGGGGAGGGTTGTCAAGTTGCCATTTCTGAGGTGGAGAGCTTAGACCTCACTTTCACAGGACAAGAAAAGATTCATGGTCTTCAGGGTTTGTGATTGATGACTTGTTCTGATCTGGAGCATTGAGGAGTCTTGATTATAGAGTAGTGGAACTTAGAGGCTGTTAGGTTTTAAGCTTAAGTCTAAATAAGGTTCCGACACATTAATAATCCAAAGATCTGATTGAGCTCCATACCCCAATTTAATGAAGGCAAGTTTAATAATCAACCTTGATCCATGTACATCCTCTTTTTTCTTTTTCTTTCTTCCTTTTTCACTTCTTTTTCAAATAAGTGTTTGCTAAGGGACTAGCAAAGTTAAGTATAGGGGGGTGATGAATACCCATTCATCACTCTTTATTCTTATATTTTAGCTACAAAAACCTATGCAAATGCATGTAGATATGTGTAAATAGGGATAATTAGCAAAAGCATGCATTGTGTAAAAACCTATAATTAGCATGTTTTTGTGCAAAAATAAAAGAATAAAGATTAAAAAGAAAAAGAGGGAAATATTTAGAATAAATATTGAGCAACCTGACCCAAGGGAGGGCTCAGTATGGGCCTGACCGTATAAAAGCCAAGTAGAGGGAGATAGGGGCTCATGTGTATATTTATGTAAATAAAATAAAAATTGTTTTCCTCACCCAAAAATATGCTTATAAATACTTGTATATACTTATAAAAGATGAAAACAAAATAAAAAGTTAAAAATCAAAAAGATTAAAAACACCCTTTCATCATGTACATAGACCCTACTCCTATATTTATTCAACCTTATAAATAAATAAAATTATTCTCTAAACTTATTGTAAATATTCTATGTTACATATTAAAATAAAAAGAATCAAAACAAAAATCAAATAAAAATAACAAAAATTAAAAATGCAAAAATACATTGTAAATATACCATGTATATAGATGTATATATATCTATTTATTTTACCTATATACATAAATAATAAAAACCAAATAAAAACACCCTTTTATTCCTTATTTTATACTATAAATAAATAAAATATAAAATGGGAATAAAATTGTATAAAAATAATAATTAAAAATCAAAAATCAAAAACCTACATATTGTATATATACCTATATATAGCAATATATTGTAAATACCTTATTTTTATTTCCAAAAATTAATTAAAAATCACCAAAAAATAGAAAAAAAATAAAATAAAAATATTTCATGTTTTGGGTTTTTGCTGATTCGGCCCCTAGCTATATGTATTTGTCACTTCTTGATTCAGCCACGTGGCCTTCAGCCATTGGCCCTGGGGGATGTTGACCGCCCGGTCAACTGACCCCCCCCCAGGACCACTCTTCACGGGTTCGAGCATCGGACCTTTTTCTCGGATTTATACCCGCTCGACCCGATTACCAATCACCCAAACCCCGGCTCCGTTTGACACCTCCCACATCCGACACCCTCGCCGGAGCTCCTGCATCGGGATCCGCGTGCTTCCACGCCCTACCCGCGCATGTCTTCCCGGACTCTCCAACCTACTTAAGCGAGCTCCGCCACCAAATTCCTCCATCTTTGGCTCCCCATTTCTTTATCCCGTGACCTCCATAGCCACCCCCGAGGTGACAGCTCCAGGTTGGCCGTGTCGCAGAGAGGAGAGAGTGGTCGGACCTCTGATCCGGCGAATAGCTCCGCCGTAGCTCCGCCATTGGTGCGAGCTCCGAGCCTCGGGCCCAGACGTCCCTCGAGGCTACGACCGAGAGCTTCCCTAGCTCCAGCCCAGTCTACTCGACCATCCAGGTAGTCCCTTAGCTTCCTTATTTGGTCTAATTTCCATTTATCCCCAAATCTCGCCGTCGCCGTGTCTTGTCGATTCCGACCACCTCACGCCCCCATTCGATCATCGGAACCCAGCGTCACCTCCGCCTTCCTCCGCCGCACGTTCTGCACCCACTCACACAACCCAGCTCGCACAGGAGCTGGGAACCGGGCTCCACCGTCTTTCGCCTTCACCGGAGCCCGCCGCCCCGACGCACCAGTCACCTCCACGCCGACTAACGGGGTCGAGGCACTTTGCCCTCGACCCGCGAATCTTCTGAGCCCCTTTGCAGGTCATTACGAGCCCATCTGAGGGCTTGAGTCATCCGGGCTAGGAGCTTTAGCTCCGCCGACCTCGCCGGAGCCCTCCAGGGCTTGGCTGGGTCATCGGAGCCTACCATCAGCTGCGGAGCTTCATCGCGGAGCTTCTCCGATCTCCAGAAGCAGCAGGCGAGGACCACCGCGTGCACAGAGGGCCGGCGAAAGTCGCCGGCGACTAGTTCTTCCAGGATCCTCGCCGACCGTCAGATTGACCTCGGTGCTCCAGATTACATCGTGTCCGTCCATCCACAGAGCTGCAGCAACCGCCAGATCTCCCGAGGATCGATCTCAGTCGTTAGTTACTCGAGGGTTTCGTCCACCAGCGCACCACAGCCGTCCGATAGCCACGTGGAGAGCCCTCAGCCGTTCGAGCAGGCCCACGTTTTCGAAGACAAAGGCGCCGTCGTCCAGAACCGTCAGATCAGCCACACGTCACTCATCCGGCCTCCGATATTTAATAAGGGGTAAATTGTCTTAGGCCCCTTTTCTTTTATGCATTTAGTGTTAGTCCTGTAAATATTTTTCGTATTTTATTTACGTTGGGATATTTGCACAATGGACCTCGTACTTTAGATATTTGCTTATATACCCCTGCCTGTGTGAGCCACGTGCTTCGTCACGTGTATTTTTGGGTTATTTGCATCATATGCCCTTGTAGTTCTGGATGGTTCTGAAATGAATGAAACATTTTTGACATTTGCATTTATGCCCCTGTGAATGGTTTAATTCCGCATGTGCGTGATTTCTTGGGTAATTTGCAGCTAAGGTCCTCGGATTTTTGGTACGTGTTACCAATTGGTCCCTGGACCTTATTTTTCTTACATAGAGGTCCCTGAGTGCCCCAGACACGCGCCGCGCGCGTGTTTTGCTGGGTTAATTGCACCGAGACCCCCAGAACTTAGGGTATTTGCACTTCAGTCCTTGTGCACAGTACCCTCTTGTGATTTTTGAATAAAATATCAAATCACCTCCAAATTCGATGAAAATTTGACACATGGCTCCTGCCATGTTGTAGGATTTTTGAGAATTTTTGAGGACATTTCTGAGTTTATTTGCCATTTTTAAAAATTCAACAAACATCATTTTAGCTACTGTCTAGTTTTAAAAACCCCAAAAAAAATATAAAAACAATTAAAAACCACAAAAAAATATTTTGTCTTTTATTTTATTCATTTTTACTACTTCGTAGGCCTTCGGCCAACCCGTGCTCCTTGAGTTCGACCCTGGGTGCTATACCAGGTTAAACATTTAGCAGGACCGCTTGCCTTGTTTCGATCGATTTTATTTTTCTTTAGTGGTCTGATATTTTTCTTGATTGAGCTGACTTGATCGCTTGGGTCGCAACGACCAACTTCGTACCTATACCCTAGCCTTCAGGTCGCTCATCAAGTGTCAACATCCACTCCAGAGCGAGTTCCCCTTCTAATAAGAGAAGATCTTTGTGCCCGTGTCGGGTGTGATTTCTTGGTTAAGTTCTTGAGTGTTCTTAAGTGTGTTCTCAAGAGTGCTCTTGAGCGGTCCAGAGTTTCATGCTCGTGCTTGTGTTGGAGCGTTGGTACTTGAGCAAGAAAGGGTTCGAGAAGAGTTGGAGCGCGTCCGTGACCGTTCTACTCGGGAAGGCTGGTTAGCTACAGGTTAGCTAACGCCGTACAGGTTAGGTTGAAATCGATAGCGGGATTTTGACCCTATAACAATTGGTATCAGAGCAAAGGAGCAGATCACAAAGCTTGGTCGGTGCCAAGAAAGTAGGTAAAGCTACGAGTGGCTGTTGGTGCAGTCGATCGCGGGAGCAAAGGATACTTGTTGGTACAAGTATATCTTCAATCGACGGAACGAAGATGGTGGGTATCACCGAGGGCATGGCAACATTGAAGCAAGTGATGGCAGTAGTGGAGTCCAACATTGGGACTTATGTCCACCACATTGCCATCTTGGAGGATCGTTCTTCACAAGGATCGGATGTTGGGGACAAGATCCAACGCTCAGCGGAGTAGATCAAGTCCTTGGAGGACAAAATGGAGGCGTTCGGCACGATGATGGAGGATCTACGTAGTGAGATCTCCCTCATCAAGAAGGTTATGGCGAATAGCGGGAGCTCCATGGAGGTGCAACGACGACCAAAGGTATCCAAATCCAAACCCTTCACAGGTACATAGAGCGCTAAGGATTTGGAGAACTTCCTATGAGATATGGAAGTTTACTTCGAGGCGGCCAAGACGAGGGAAACCGAGAAGGTTGTCTTGGCATCGATGTACATGTCGAGCGATACCAAGTTATGGTGGAGGAGCTGTGTAGCAGACAAGGAAAGACCGATGATATCCAGATGGTGGACAAGGCAAGTCACTATTTTGGCATTTATTCCACTTAAAATACAAAAAATTTAGCAAAAATTCTGACAAAAATATCAACAATAACGAAAGATATAAAAAAAAATTTATTTCCTCATTTTTGAAGTTTTTATAGCTATTTTAGAAATATAAAAGGCTACATCTATTTAAATAGATATATTTACTTATATTATTCTTAATATTATTATAATTATTAAAATCCCAAAAATAATTTCAATACCCTTAAAAAAGGACTGTTCCTTAGGGTATTTTCTAGATTTTGTCTTTATTTTATATATTTATTTTATATATTAGCTATATTTTCTATAATATCACCTATACTTGTATTTGTTTTTATTAAAAAGAAAAGAAAATTAAAAATTAGAAAATATAAATAGAATATAAAAATTATAAGATTGAAAATATAAAAACAAAAAACCATAAAAATTATATAATTAAAAACACACCCAAAAATATAAAAGAGACCGAGAGGGCAATTTTGGATTTAATTTCCCAATCTATCTTGTGTGCTCCATGTGTTTGACACTCTACACATACTTACACCTATACACATTATTTGTAGAGTTATAATAAATTTTAACTCCACATTTTTCTTTGAACTGCTTCATCTATTGTGGGTTAATTGTTGTGTGAATCACCTTCAGTGAGCGGTCGCATCAGCAATATTGTTCTCGTCTTTTGTGGAACACTAGACCCTCGCCAACAGTGTTTCAACACCCACCCCTTGCAACTCTGTTCAAATTTAGAAAGAAGATGTCGTTCCACTTTTGAGGAAAAACTTGAGATGGCCAAGATTCCCTACTAGTTTAAGTTAGGTAACCTCATTTATGCAATGGCGTACACGAGACTTGACATAACACATGCTATGGGCATTGCGAGCAAGTTCATGTAAAATCAAGGGAAGGTTCAATAGTAAGCAGTGAAGTGGATCTTAAGGTATATGAGAGGCACATCAAGTCTACTTATGATGTTTGAAGTGACATACCCTAAGCTACATGGCTATATTAATGTTGATATGTCAGGTGATGTAAACCAGAGAAAGTCAACTTCCGGTACATCTTCACCTTTGTAAGAGATAGATCATGGCAATCCAAGTTGTAGAAGTGGATTACACTCTCAACGACTGAGGCAGAGTATATTACAGTGCAGAAGCTAGTGATGAAATTATATTGCTATAACAATTTGTAAGTGAACTTGGATGTGATGATATTGTGCCAATAGTCATATGTGATAGTCAGAATATCATTGATCTAAGCAAGAGCACGATACTCTACACCGCACTAACCATATTGATGTCCAATGACATTGGTTGAGAGATACCATAGACAAGAAACAACTCATCTTGAAAAAGATTCACATAGATGAGAATTCGTCAGATGTGCCAGTGAGTTACAACTTTGTAGAGAGCTAAGCGGTGTCACCTCTTAGTGACCATGATGCCTTCAGCATATCCTCGTGGACAAGAAGGGGAGATTTGCTGATAGTATGTTACCTACTATGGTTACATCCCATGGTGGAGGCACAACAAGCACATCAAGTAATCTTTAGTATGTGCAATGTAAAAGCATAAACTGCAGCAGGTGATCTAGCTACGGTGTTCAAGCCATAGCACGTGTGTCCCAAGAGGTATAGTAGGTGACTTGTTATGGATTTCACACCATAGTAGGTGGCAGAGTGCTTGTGCGTAAATGAGCGGATCCCCCATGTGTGGACTTGGTGGTTTCATCCTCTTCCCATGGTGTGTGGCTCGTACGAGAGCATATGAGAGGCAAGAAGACACAACAATGAAGTCGTCTTTAGAAGAAGTCTAGGGACTTGTGTTCAATGAAGCGTCTTTAGAAGATGTCTAGGGACTTGTGTTCTCCCTTGGGTGATTCCTTCCTTCTCCTCTTGTTATCATTGTTTAGTGGCGTTCCTTGGTTGATACACAAAGAAGAGGTTTGCCTTGTGTCCCATTTTGAGAATTACTTATCACCATTTACAGTGGTGATTTGGATCAAGAAGGCTCTGTGATTTCCCCTCTTTTATTTTGGTAGTTTCAATGTTAAAATCATTGTGTATCTTTGTGCTTGTTATTTTTGGTTTATTTGCTTGCTTATTTGTTTGTGATAGTTGTTTGGTTGCCTTAGGGATCTAAGGTTTCATCCCACACGCTTTCGCAAGAGGGTTACTCATGTTTTAACCCCAGCAGTAGGCGTTTTCCGACTAATTCGAGTAAGGTATTGATCTCATATATCGCATTCCAATTTTGTGCCTTGAATCATGTCATATGTCATTGCGGATCCTCATTGATGGGTAGTGGACTTGGGCAGTTTTCGTGATGGTTTTTGCGATAGTTTTGTTTTTGCTCCACCTTTTACAATCATTCTCAGTGAGATACAATGTATGATTAAATTTTAAATAATAATAATAAATATATTATTCCACTATAAAAGTGTTCTAATGAGATTAATTGCTTAATTATAGAGTATAAATGAATTGGACATTTTCTGAAAATATTCACACATAAATATATGTACAGATTAAAAATTTGAATTGATGAAGCTAAGTACATGTGTTAGAACCTAGTTAAGATGTGTGTACTTCAATGCCTATGGAGGCAACCCGACCTAAGGTACTAAGTACATTAGAGTCATAGTATGAGACCCTTCATGGGTCAAGATCACAAACTATCGATTTAGCTAGCTGATTGATTAAATAAATGATTGCATCAAAAGAACTTGAGATAGGGTGTTTTGGTGGTTGAGTTGCGTCTTGAGGTCACACATGTGAGAGAGAGTGCATACCTCTTTCGCTACTTGCTTACTAGTAACTTTTCTTTTACAATAGGGGTTAGTGTAGTGTCTGTACTGAGAAATTGCTCATAACGTACTCATTTTCTGTGTGGTTAAAAAAGGTGCTTATGCCCCGTCATCACAATGATGCCGACATGGACTTTGGGAGATTTCAAGACTATTCTGCACCAGGGTGTACCATATATTTAAGTTTCTACTTTGGCTATACTTTGTTTACTTTTGAAAGACAGTTATGTTACATGTATTTTTATATACTATGATGGTATATTTTGGTGTTATATATATTTTGGACATGGTCATATGATATTATGTTATATATGTTATGTATTGTAGTTCAAGTGAATGCATCATTACTTTATTTTACTTTTCTCATTATCTAGCTTATCTGCTTATTGCATTTCAAATATGAATCTAATGCTTGTGAGTTGATTGTTGAGTATTAAAGCAGCATAGAATATTAAACTTTCGTTTCAGATATTGACTCATCTCAATCCATCGTATCTTTAGTTGTCAAACACAAAAGTGGGTGAGCATGAAAGACAATATATGGAATGACTAGGATTGCATCCCTATTTTCTCATCCTCTAGTTGAATGTGGGATCACTTGGGTTCTGCATAGACACTTTAATATAAGTAAATAGATTTTTTTTGTTGTTGAATCAACAAGCCTGTTAAGGAGTTCGGATCATCTATACTTGTTTTTCCAGGATTATACCGAGGTGTGCCATTGCATGTTATCAAGTAATATCTTCCACGCTCATCTTTTAAAATTTACGACGTAGAGCCTTTTTTGTGCTTGCACGGTATATATACCTACATAGACACATACCTACATACATAGATACACACACACACACACACACACATATAGAGATATACATACAAAGATACATAGAGACATACATACCTACATAGATAGATAGATAGATAGATAGAAACCTACACATACATACATAGATATACAGACAAAGATACATATGCATATATACCTACATAGATATACATAGATCTATACATACCTACATATATGCATGCATAAATAGATAGAGAGATACATACATAAATAGATATAGAGATACATACATATATACATATATAGATACCTACATATCTATACATATACATATACGTACATAGGCATGTATGCATAGATACCTACATAACTATGTATATAGTTACATAGATACATACATACTTATTTAACTAGACACGCTTATGAAGCTACCTACATAGATAGGAATAAATACCTACATATACATGTGCATACATACATACATACATAGATATATACCTATACACATAGATACATAGAGACACAAACCTACATAGATATGTGCATAAATACATACCTACTCACATTGATAGATAGTTACAAATACATACATACATAGATACATGTAGACATACATGCCTACATAGATACCTACACATATACATACCTACATACATGGATAGATAGATACAAACATTGAAATACACATACGTACATAGATGCAAATGCACATATATACCTACGTATATACATGCATGCATACATAGTTATATATACACAGAGATATACAGATACATACTTAGATATACATACATAGGCATACATATAAGTAGCACAAAGTTAAAAAAATAAGTAGAATGAACAAATTATATAGAAATGGATAAATTCTATTTAAGTGAATACATGTATAACACAATGTTAAGCTAACATGAACAAATTGCATCTAAAGGAGCAAAAAAACAATAAACTATATCTTCCAGAGCTTGGAAGCACGAAGGAGGGTGTATTGTGATGCCAATGGGGAGGATAGAGGGTGGTGACCGATTGTAGAAGACAACACACATGGAGGAATATAGGAGTGCTCCTATGGGAGATGGTGGTATGACGGGAAGGAGGCCGACCGGGGGGGGGGGGGGGGGGGGGGGGGAGGGGGCATCGGGGAGGGGAAGAGGAGGTTGGGAAAAGGGAGTGGGAATGGAGGTAGGATGGTGAGGAGGAGGGTGGCTGGGGAAGGGATGGACGTCGAGGAGGGAAGGAGGAGCTCGACTGGGGTTGGAGGAGGTAGAGAGGAGGGAGAGGAGGCATTTCGGGAAGGAGGAGGCTGGGGAAGAGGTGGGCCAGAGGAGGAGGAGGATGGGGAAGAGTGGGCCAGAGGAGGAGGAGGAGGGGCATGTCGGAGGAGAAGAGGAGTCGGGGAGGATAAGAATGAGGCTCTGGAGAAGGAGGCCGGGGAGATGGCGGGCCAAAGGAGGAGGAAGCATGATAGGCATGGCGTGGGGGCGGTTGAGGCACGGAGGAGAGTTCTAAGGCAGAAGAGGGCAGCAAGAGGGAGGAAAATGAAATGTCAGACGCTAGAAATAAGTGAAAGTGGTTGCACAAACTTTTTTACATCTTGAAAATGGATAAGAATAGCAAATAACAATGTTATTAAACAAAAATAAATATGCTCTATGTTGCGGCAGGTCAAAATGTTTGCAACGGTGCCAAAAAACCACGCAAATATTTTGTCACAACATTATTTTCAATGAATAAGTAAATGCCACCAATAATGATGATATTAAATAAAAATATATATGCTCTGTGTTGCAGTGGGTAAAGGAGAATTTTCGAAAATATACTTATTTCCGTCGGTTGATATCGATCATTGTAATTGGCTCGACGTAAATAATAACAATTCTAGTAGTGCATGTATGCATGCGTACACACATACATCCATCCAACCATCAATCCATAGTTACACACAAAGAGATAAATAGATAGATATATGTATGCATGAATGTATAACTATATGTACATCAATACATACATACATATGTAAATATTTATGTATGCTTGTATCTATGTAAAAATACGGATGATGGCTCCAAGGGTTCGATTGCTTTCTCAAGAAAAGCAAGGGACAAATTCTTAAAAAAAAACTTTATCTTACCTTATCTCACGGTGTACACGAGCTAAGATCCATCATAAATTCTAGTCACGCGATTGCCATATAGAGTCTCTTTTTTCTTTGATCCCTAGCCAAGGAAAAACTCGTCATGTAAAACAACTCCATCTCTTTAAAATATATTCTGCTCTTTTTTCTTTAGTCCCTAGCGCATGAAAAACTCATCATGCAAAACAATCTGCATCTCTTTCAAATAAATTCTGGTAATGTTTGTCCTTTTTGTCTAATTGATGTTGAAACCCCTAAACATTTCGTTTCCTATTGCACTTTTACCAAGCAAGTATTGGTAAGAATGAGCATGGGCCGGGCTGGGCCGGGCTTTGAAGGACCCATGCCTAAGTCCGTTTAAAAAATTTGGGCCTTGGGCCGGGCTTAGGCTCGTAATTTTTTTTGTTCAGCCCAAACCCAGGCCGACCCAATTCCTTTGGACCGGGCTTGGGCCAAGCCGACCAATCTCCATCAATTAGATATTATTAACTTTGAGTCTTTTGTTTCAAGCTAATCTCAACTCAAGTTACACAAGCCAAAATTGTTTAAAACATGTACCATAATACTTGTGAAACAACTAAAATTCAATTCTACCAAATCTGAAGATTTCTTATTTTACGCACGTGCACTCAATGCTAGATACCATGAATGTCTCTCATGTATAGAAATTGAACGAGTGAAACAAACTTATCCAGTTAACAACAACAACAGGTGCATCGGACCCTATATGTTAAAAAATGGGCATAAAGCCCATATTAAGTAAAGGTACAATAATAGAAAATGTTCTGATTGAAAAAATAAATAACAAATTCAAGAATAACCCACAAAATCTAAACTAAAAATTAATTAAGGAAAATTAATTCTTAATTGAAATGCAATGATCATCAACTCATGTCACACGCCTGACTTTCTTGATTTATAAACATTGTATGAAGATAGGATACAACAAGAGAGTGCACATGAAATATGTGGGAGTTTTCATGCATGTAGGATGTAGGAAAGGGTTCAGACCCTCTTCGGACCGGGCCCTTGGGCCGGGTCGGGCTGGGCTGAGCCAAGCCCGAGCCTAGCCAAAAATAATTTGGGCCTGAATATTGGGTCCAAGCTCGGCCTAGTATTCATTTGGGCATGGGCCGAGCCGGGCTTTTTGGGCTGGGCTTCGGGTTGGGCTGAGTCGGCCCAGCCCAATGCTCATCCCTAAGTATTGGCATTACTTAACCTTGATTTAGGAGAAACTTGCTATACAAACATCTTCACTACTACAAATTATTGTTCAAATTCATTCTCCTATTGGTGGCTGAAATCAATGGGGGCATTGGCTTAGTGGTTGATATGGAGGGAGCACTATACGAGAATGTTGGAGGGTAGAGTTAAATTGTGCATGAGGTAAAATTTATTCTTGAGCATATGAGAATAACTTGTTTTATTACCAACCTTTTGCGTTTGTTCAGCAATCTCAAGGGTCTTTTTATGTGCTAATTTGTTTCAACTGTCTTACTTTGTCCGTCTCTTTCAGAATGGAAGTACTACCCACTGGACATGCTCCGTGTCGAAAACTTTTGGAAGTTTGTATGTATTTTATTAGTACCTTTTTTTTCTGGTGAAGAACTGCTTAATCTTTATTTGTTTATTTTTGGGCAAAATGTCCCAGTTGTATTAAATATTGGGTACCATTGTTGTTTATTCCTGAAACCTTTAACATTGTTACGCCTTTCTAAATGATAATCCGCATTAAAAAAAGAAATACAGAGAGAAGTAAAATCTTAGGTGGAGAAATGAATCTAGGACTTCTAAGCTCTTCTGATTATTTTTTATCTGAATTTTGTTCAAAATATGACTATGATATAAACGCATATTTTCCCATTACAATTTAAGGTTACTCGTATTTTTAAGGTATCCATTTTTGGTACTTAAAATGTTTAGTTTATATTTTAATTATAAGTGTTTTTGTACTATGTATTTAGCGCAATTATAACTCAGGGGCTAAAGGCCCATGAGTAGTTTTGAATTTCGTCAAGAACTTCTATACATGAGAGAAAATGGAAGAAACAAGTAGAAGCTAGAACAAAAATGCCAGCGAGAAGAAGGGGCAAGAAATAAATTTGTTATAATTAAAGGATATTTTTAATTTTTAATCTTTTGACTTCCGTCTATAGCTACTAAGAATGTTTTGCAGAGGCCATTTGTGAGTTTAATAAGGTCCCAAATATAAACAGTCCTTACAAATTAATTCTAATTTAAAAATAGGCATTTCTACAATATGTCTTATAAATTTTGCCAATAATCCTACAACCCATAACTTCTTAATATTTATCTTTAAAATACGAAGAAGCAAGAAGATGTGATTGGCAAGATTTACAACGGTGCTGGTGTAAAAATATGGGGGGAATGATCAGGGTCGTTGGAAAGTGTGGGAAAGCCTCGTGTGCATCACTTCCCCACACGTGCGCACCTCAACTTGTGATCCGCTCCTTCATCTCTAATCAACCTCCGGTTATAGAAATATTTACGACCAGACGAGTCTGGTACCCCTGTTCGGATTCAGGGGTCCTATGGGTATTTTCGACTAATCAACCACGTCCCTCGTCGTGCCTCCAACCAGCCTGTGATGATGAGGCCCGAGGAGTAGCCATCCCTTCGACCCTTTCTAGCGGGGTTTCTTTCCAATCTGACCTCATAAGAATGCCATGTTATAAATCAACCTACGAATGCTACCCATACTATAGAACAGCGAGGGAAAAGAAAAACCGACGTTTTCCATGTGACATTAAATAACAAAAATTGGGTCTAAATCCAGTTATATTCCGGGCATTATCGTGTTGAATATATAGCAACCCATGTTACTCGTTGCAAATTAGTGTTTCCTACTTTGAAATCCTGATAAACTGGTATTTTCGTTAATTAACAACAATCATCCGACATCTTGAAATTTGAACTGATGCGTGAAACTTTAATTAAGATTGGCATGTAATATAATGAGACGGACACTGCTCAAGATGACTGTGATATGAGCCGCCTACATGACATAGCAACCATTATATTATTTATAACGAATTTTAATATTAGCATAATTTTAGTCAGCACATAATTAACATCCGAGCTACCAGGCTTCAAAAATCATATCAATTGGATTGTTATAAAAGTGTTCCGATATTAATAGCATTGCACGTAATCGACTCGGATTAAAATGTTCTAAAATTAATAACAGAAGAGTTTGAGGGGCTAAGTGCAGTAAGTACACTTTCGGTGACATTTCACTATTAGATATAGAGAAATAAAGTTTGCATCAGTTCCCGTTCTACATTTCTCTGATGCGAATATCTCTCCTCTCCTCTCCTTTCCTTTCCTGAAGAAGGAAGAGTTCTTATCTGCTGAAATTCTCCTCTACTTCTTTGCGGGATCGACTCTGTGATGAGGAGAATGAACAACGGCGTCGACACCGTGAATGCGGCGGCCGCGGCGATCGCGACGGCCGAGAGACGGGTCCAGCAGGTCACCTCGCAGGTAAAAGATCAGATCTTCGATATAATTCCGGATGTAAAATTCTTCAGGAATTGAGATCAGAATTGAACAACTGGAATTCTGAGAATTCCTCCTCTGATTTGTTCAGAAACTGATTCTCGGGCTTTTATTTCGAATAGGTAGAGTCTGTTCTTAGTTCATCAGCCGGAAGTGTTAATCAAAAAGAAGATTCTTCACTAATTTTGTTAATTATATTGCAAGATCAATGCTGTTTACACATCTTGTTAAAACGTGAAAAAGTTTGATGATCAAGAGTAAGCATTCCAATCGAATTATCTTGATGCAGAGGAGGAGATGGGGAGGATGCTTAAGCGCTTACTGGTGCTTCGGAGACGCGCAGAACATCCGGCGCATAGCTCACGCCAGCTTCAGCAGCCACGACACAACACCGGTTCCATTGCCCGCCCA
Source organism: Ottelia alismoides (assembly GCA_037367405.1). Classification (NCBI taxonomy): domain Eukaryota; kingdom Viridiplantae; phylum Streptophyta; class Magnoliopsida; order Alismatales; family Hydrocharitaceae; genus Ottelia; species Ottelia alismoides. The sequence goes on from JAZKJV010011004.1 coordinate 259,644, forward strand.
TGCCGCGCCGGAATTCGCAACTCACGTGCCTAATATCATCCTACCTTTCATCGCCCCACCGTCTTCGCCGACGTCCACCGAGCCCCCTTCCGTCGTCCACACGCCACCGGGCCCTCTTTCCCTCGAGGCGTGCTCCTCACACGCCCAAGCTCCGATGTACACGATCGGGCCTTACGCATACGAGACGCAACTGGTCTCTCCTCCGGTGTTCTCCGCGTTTACGACCGAGCCATCTACCGCATCTCGGACGCCTCAGGAGCATGATCACAATAACCAGTCATTGCCCGAGCTCCCATTGTCCCAATTGCTCCTGTCCTCACTGGATTCTAATCTTGTCAGGAAAGGCTATCCGCGACAACCGCATACCAGTCACTTCGTGTATTCGAGCTCCGGCGCCTCGACCCCGTTTGCGAATATCGACTCACGTTCCTCCTCCAGCAATGTCACGCGCCAAGCGTCGAGATTGAACAGCATGCGGGTCGATAACCGGAAGTGGTCTGTTGGGTTAGCTGAAGAAGAATCGACGGCGCATTCGGTTCATTGCGATGAGGAGGAAAGATTAGAACTGGATTCAACCGATGATTCTGCGTTGGAGACGGGTGCTGGCGACGATCGCTCCATGAAAAGACTAGAATCTGATGGTATTGATCATCATACAACCAAGTGCGGATCCAAGCTGCAATCACTTGAGGTGTTGCTGAATGAAGCATGGTGAAAGTAGAGTGTTTTGGTAATGGATGGTCGCCTCTGATTGCTTTGATTTTTTCGCATGTTCAATGCAAAAACATGTTACTGTACGCACACACACATATAGATACTCATTTCAGGTTAATTAGCATATATAATCTATCTTTTGCCCCCCTATTCGGTAACATTGTCCTTTATTTTTACTAAGGATGCAACCTGAAAGCATGTGTGTGTGGGGTAGACTCAAAATGCAGAAAATTGTAACAGAGTGCTAACTAGTTCCCTGTACACCTTGTTATAATTACATTGAATCTATCTTGTGGGATTTCTGTTCACTTAGATTTTGTTCATACTATAGTTGAACAATCAATTGGTCATTATCCCATTTGAAACCTTGATTTTACGACTAAAGATCCGTCGAATCCTTTCTTGAATACATCCGCTAAGTTATCTTTGAATCTATTGTAAATCATAATCCACACAAATCACTGATTGAGTTGGATATATCTTTGAGATTATTTATGTTGGTCAATGATAACAAGACTCCGATTTATTGGCTTGTAGCTAGGCTGAGAAGATCAAAATTGAAGCTCAAGCCTAGCAAAAGAAAGCTTAAGGAAGATGTTGGAGAGAATGAAAAGAATTACCTTCCATCTAAACCTAGAGCTGTCTTATATAGGAAAAAATCTCTATGGGTAAATTACGGAAACAAGGCGATAGAAATAAATAACATAACTATTCTAACCCCCAACCTCAAGCTGGAGCATATATATCTAACATGCTCAGCTTGGAACAACAATGATGAAATGGACCTCTAGCAAGAGCCTTTGTAAACATGTCTGCAATCTAATCTCCTCGTGATACATAAGATGTCGAGATGAGCCCCTTTTGGATCAGATCACGCGTATAGTGACAATCCACTTCAATGTGCTTTGTTCTTTCATGGAAGGCTGGATTATTAGCTATAAACAAAGCTGCCTGATTATCACATTTAAGATACATAGGAAGAGGTACTTCAATAGTTAAATCAGTCAAGACAGATTTAACCCACGTCATCTCATTACTACCTTGGGCCATTGCCCTATATTCTGATTCTGCACTGGATCGAGCAACGATGGTTTGTTTCTTACTTTTCCAAGTTATTGGTGAGCTGCCAACGAATACAATAAAGCCTGAAGTAGACTTTCTATCATTAGGACACCCAGCATAGTCTGCATCTGCACATCTTGTAACAGACAGAGATGTATCTCTTCTAAACAAAAGACAACACCTGGAGATGACTTCAGATATCTCAGGATCATAAAAACAACATTCATGTGAGCCTGATTGGGTTGCTCCATGAACTGACTTACCCTACTCACAACAAACGATATATCAGGCCGGGTAATAGTAACATACAATAATTTTCCCACTAGCTCTTTGTATCGTCTCTTGTCCACCTCCTCATACTCATTATCATAAAGCTTCACATTAGGATCCATAGGAGTAGTAGCTGGTCTACATCCTGTCATACATGTCTCAGATAACAGATCAGTAACATACTTCCTTTGTGTCATCACCATGCCTTGCCGATTTCGTGCAAATTCCAATCCCAGAAAATAACGAAGCGTACCCAGGTCCTTGGTAACAAACTGCTGGCCAAGAAAATCCTTAGCTGCTTGAATGCCCTGTTCATCACTGCAGGTGATAACAATGTCATCAACATAAACTAAGATAATCACAATACCTCGTTGGTCTCTCTTTACAAAGAGAGTATGATCTGTTGTAGATCTGACAAATCCCTTCCGTTCAATCAATTCTGAGAGCTTCTGAAACCAAGCCCGTGGACTCTGCTTCAGGCCATGTATGGCCTTTTGAAGACGGCACACCATACTAGACTCCCCCTCAGCAGCAAACCCTAGTGGCTGCTGCCTGTAGACCTCTTCCTGCAAATCACCAAACAAGAAAGCATTCTTGACATCCAACTAAAAAAGAGGCCAATCACGTACAACAGTAACAGCAATAAGGATCCGTAGGGTAGAGTGACGCGCCATTGGGGAAAACGTGTCCTGATAGTCCACCCCATATGTCTGGGTGAACCCACGAGCAACCAACCTGGCCTTGTATCAGTCAATTGTACCATCAGCCTGATGCTTAATAGTAAAAACCCACTTGCTACCCACAACAGACGCACCTGGTGGAGGATGCATGATACTCCACGTACCTCGTGAATGTAACGCTGCCATCTCCTCCTCCATATCTAGACACCACTGACTGCTTTGCAGTACCTCTTGACAAGAACATGGAATCTCTACATCTGATAACCCTACAACAAACTGCTAAAAGTCCTTGGATCAACGTTCCAAGGAAACCTGAGAACCAAACTCCAGCCCATATTTAGGATTCATTGTCTGTGCATGCTTCTGCCGTCGATGTGCAATATGGATATCTAGATCATCAACTGGAGGAGTAGAGATACCATCTGCGCCCTGTACCTTAGTCTGTGCATGCAAATCGCCCGTGCCATTAGAAGAACTCAAATGTTCAGTACATACCTCGGGCGTGAGTACATACCTCGGGCGTGCTGAATGATTGAGGAGGCACATGAGCAGAGAGCCGTCGCTGTTAGACCTGAGGAAAGAAAGTGGAAGACGGCGGTGGTGGTGGTGTTGGCGATGGTGGTAGTGGTGGTGGTGACGGAGTAGATCATGTACTGACGGAGGAGGAGTCATATAGATATCTTCTCCATCCTCAGAAGGAGCAAGTCTGTCACCTGTAGGAGAAAAATACATAATGGACTCAAAGAAAGTGACATCAACACTTACATATTACCGTCATCGAACATGATCAAAACACCGATATCCTTTTTGGGTTTTGGAATATCCCACAAACACACATTTGACAGCTCTGGGAAAGAGCTTGTCAAAACCACGAGAGAATCGACGGACAAACTTAATAGAACCAAAGACGTGTGGCGTAAGGGAGAAAAGATCCATCTCGGGAAACGCAGTCAAGAACAAGATGTTCTCCCCTAACACCGACGAAGGCATACGATTAACCAGATAACAAGCACTTAGAACCACATCTCCCCAATAGGAATGAGGAGCACGGCTCTGAATCAAGAGGGTTCTGGTAACATACAACATATGGCAATGTCTTCTTTCAGCCACTCCATTTTGTTGGGAGGTATATGCACAAGATGCCTGATGCACACTCCCATGGGACTTAAGGAATTGAGAGAGTTGAGTACTGCAAAATTCTAGAGCATTATCAGACCGTATGTACTTGACTCTAGCATAAAAAATATTCTTTATTTCATTAATAAAAGACTGAATAACATGACCAGCATCAGACTTATTCTGAAGAAGAAAGACCTACGACAACCTAGAAAATTCATCAACTGCAACAAGATAAAATCTGTGTCGTTGAAGATATGGGACACGACTAGGACCCCAAATATCAAAATGGAGCACTCAAATAAACCATGACTACTTGTACCCTGAAGACTCTGGAAGGAAGACCGATGATGTTTTCCAAGCTGGCAGGTCTCACATTGAAAAGTAGAACGAGGAGAAATCTATGGAAGAACATGAATCATCTTTTACAAAGGAAGATGACCAAATCGGAGATGTCATATATATGGAGAAACAGATCCAACATGAAAAGAAGAGACACCGTCATAAGGAGATTGCACCAGTCTGTAGAGACCCCCTTGCTCACGGTCAGTTCCAATCACTCTGCCCATGAGGATGTCCTTAAACACAAGAGCAGATGGATCAAATATGGCACGACAATGTAAATCTCTAGTGATTTGACTAATTGAAATAAATTCATTGAAAATTTAGGAGCATAAAGGACATTCTGAAGCCGTATCGCAGAAGTCAACTGCACCTCCCCCTAACCAGTAATGGGAGAGTGTGTCCCATCAGCTATCACCACAGATCGTCCTGTCTGAGATGGACGAAAAACATTCAACTGTCTTTTGTCACCACATAGATGGTGAGATGCTCCTGAATCCATGATCCAATCTGATAGGTCTACCCTGTAACAACTAGTAAGAGCATATGTTGTACCTGACGTGGATGTTGATGCTGATGCTGATGCAGCTACCCCCAAAGATCCTGGAGAACTTGTTGATCCCTGGCTAGGCATGATCTCTCTAAGTCGCGCTACCAGATCATCAAACCTCTGATCAGAGACATGTGAAGGACCCCCTTCCTGCTGAGTCTGCTCTGCAACACGTGTTGTAGTAGTAGGAAACACATGCTTGGAATAGAATGTTTCCTCAGTGTGACTTGTTCTGCGACAGTAAGTACATGGCTGTCGAGGGGGTCTGCTACCCCTCCCCTGCCACGGCCACCTCATCCACGAAATTGTGGAGGTCCTCCCCTACCACGGGATGCTGCCATGGCTGAGGACGTCTGAGACAACTGTGATCCACCAGGAGATATAGAGAGTATACTCAACCTGTGGTATGACTCCTCCATAGGAGGTATGGTAGCATCTGTAAGGATCTGTGCTCTGGCAGCATCATACTCATGATCAAGTGCTGCTAGAAATACTCCTGTCATCACTGAGTCCCTACATGCCTTGAGTTGTTCTGGTGTAGTTGTCAACGGAATATACCCATGCAACTTCTCAAACATACCCCTTAAAGAGGTATACAGGGTATGAAGAGGGCGACCGTTCTATTTCGAAGTGAAGATGTCATGTTAAAGATGCAGAATCTTCGACTCGTTCTTTGCAGGAGAATATGTAGCAGCAAGGATATCCCACATAGCCTTCATCGTGGGCTGACTCAGAATGTCATTGGTTATATCCATGGATACTGTGCCAGATAACCTTACACGTGTATTGGCATCATCGTCCTCCCATGAGGCGTTAACCCCATTCTTCTCAACAGGTTCCTCTTGTGTGAGGATGTGCTTCTTGACATTGCACTGCATCAGACTCAGGAACTGCATGGCCCACAGTTCATTGTTTGTTCCATCCATTTTCACAACGGGTGCTGGACCTTTGAAGGCACCCAGGGATGGAAGATCTACCTTGTTGTCTGACATGATGACAACAATATCTGTCGACTGGGGTTACACGATTAGACAATAATGTCTATGTGGACATATATGAAGGCAGATGTGGATGTAGACTATATCACAACTCCTTCCATGCCTTGAGGGTTCCTCTGACAAGTTAGAACGCACGCACAGATGCGCTGGAGATCAGGTATTTGCAGGTACAAAACCACGTACAGGATGCGCTAGGACGTAGCCGTACAGGAGGCGCTACACCCACGTGCAAGAGGCACTAGGGCTTGCGGGAGGAGCAGAAGGCACAGTCATGCGAGAGGCACAGACCGCGCAAGGTGCAGCCGCGTGAACGAGTGCAGATGCGCATGAGGGCACGAGGGTGTGAGGGAGCCGATGCGCATGAAGGTGCAGGCACAACCACGAGAGAGAGAGAGAGAGAGCGCGCATGCGCGCGAGGGACAGATGTGCGATGGCGCAGACGCGCAAGATGGTTGGGCTTGAGGTGGCAGCGGCGTGTGAGGCTTTTGGTGGGGACGAGGAATTAGGGCACAGGCACCAGTCTAGGACCATCGCTCTGATACCATGTTGGAGAAAATGAAAAGAATTACCTTCCATCTAACCCTAGAGCTCTCTTATATAGGAGAAAATCTCTATGGGTAAATTACAGAAACAAGACGATAGAAATAATTAACATAACTATTCTAACAGAAAAAGAAGAAATTCAAGCTCAAGTTCAAGGACATCAAGAAGTTTAAGATGAGTCGAAGATTTTTTATTTCTCTCCTTGTATCATGTACTTTCATTATAAGTCTGTACAAACCTCAAAGAAATCATGCATGCATTATGAATCTACATCTTAAGTATTCCACTATGAATCAGTTAACTAATTGACCAACCACTAGACTAAAATCTTTCATCAAATGACTAATGCAAAATCCCGATCGACTAATCCAAAGTCCTAAATCAAACCCTTCCATCTGAACCTAGTTGACTCAAACTCTTCATCTGTCGACTGATACCTTTTCAGTCGACTACTTGCCTAAATTTTAGTTAACTATTTGTTGTTTAACAGTAAAAAAATCAATTAACTTTGAACTTTCTGAAAAGACTATTGTAGTTGATTATTTTCTTTGCCAGACGCCTACTGTATTTTTCAATTAACTAGTTCAGTTTGTTCTGGACATATCTCTTCTGAACATTGTCAACCATCGGACTTCACTTACAATCAGGATCCTCTGCTACAGTGCAGAAGGTATTGTAATCGTGGGAGTCGTCCGATGGGGATCGGACGACCCTCATAGATGGCCGGGGATAGTCGACCCCCTATGAGGGTCGTCTGATCCCCATCAGATGGCTCCCACGATTACAGTACCTTATGCACTGCAGCAAAGGAACCGTTCCCCTTCACTTAAGCATCCAAGCAGCTACTTAGCACTTAAGAACATATAGATAGGAATCCACATCACTCGTTTGCATCATTTAAGTGAATTTGTAACTGACATCTCACTAGAATTCATTTGCATTCCTTGTGAGAGTCTTAGCAAGATAATTTTTTCTCTATGCCTCGTAGCAATAGTTTTAATGTTCCAGTGACATCTTGTGAGCTTGCTCATAGCTCTGTAAATTATTTTAATTACTATACAATGTATTGCATTATTTATATTTATGTGTACTTAGAAGTGTTGTAATGTACAAGTTGTACAGGTTCCTGATATGTGGGAACCCCTCTTCCTTGCAAGGAAGCAAAGTTTGTAATGGGACTAGACTGGTTGAAAACTTGAGTTAGGGGATTCATGTCATGGTTTTACCTATGAGGATTTCCATGTTAAAATCTCAATGTCATTTATGATTGCTTTGTTCTCTCTACTATTTTGCGGTTCAACAACATTACATATAACACTTCTCTTTATCTAAGAACTTGTGGTTGCAATGTTTAATGCTACATGATCATATGTTGAAATCATATTTGGCATCGAAGTAAGGTTAACACAAACCTCGTAACAATTAGATGCACATAGCTTGTGTCGGAGGCTCACTTACTAAAGGAAACTTGATGAATCGTCCTACATTTTTTACTAGAATGAACCATGCAAGCTGAAAGACTAAGTCGACTATCTTCCTTTTGTCGATAGATTTTATGTCCTATAATATTATCCACAAGGAGTTTCAACACACTGAAGGGGAGAAGACTTGATACACTGAAAAGGAGACACGGAAGATTATGCTAAGCGATGAACGTCTTATATCGTGCCATTTCAAAAGTAGAATTCAACATTTTAACGTATAAAGATCGCATACAAAATCTAGATATGCCTATCAATAACTCAGAGTCGTATGCCAAAAGTCAGAAAAATCTTACTTTAGATTAATGTTAAATTGTGAGTATGAAATATTTAAGATATGAAAGAGGGAGAGTTTAAAAAACACGAATTTCATGTTTAATGCGATCATGAATTGGTTAAGAAACTTTGGAAGAGTTTTTCTTCTTAGAGATCTCTAAATCAAGATAATTATATTACTTTTACTTTATCGGGAACACCATGTTACTATGATTGGAGGATCAACAAACTTTAGTATATCATCATCGGAGGGTCTCATGGACAATATTTTAGCCTTATGAAATAAAATTAGATAAACATTCATAAGCAAAGTTTCAAAGGAAAATATTGATCAAAACCGCGATGAAACTTTGATCAAGACCATGAAAAAAATAATGTTTATGCCTAGTATCGGAAAAGGAAAATAAAAGTTAGATGATTATTTTTTTGTTCTAACTTCGGCAATGAGAAGAAAAGTAAATGGGTCTGGATTCTAAAAAATGAAATTAAAACCAATCTTCAAGGATTCTAAAGTCAAAAGATAATAGAAGGAAAAATTACATATACTAAAGATCAAAGAATGACGAACAATTTGTGGAGGAGGTTGTGTTAGCATCTAAGATAATTCCATCATTAGTTAAGTACTTCTTCGATGTCGAACCAAGGATGGATTTTGCTACATTAATTGTTGAAATATAAAATGTGGAAGCGTCATCAGAACCAACAACAACAAAGCCTTTTACCACAATTAAGTAGGGTCGGCTACATGGATTCTTCGCCTCCATTCAGATCTATCTTGAGTCAATCCCGGGCTTATATCCACAAAACTAAGATCCCTTCATATGGACTCTTTCCAACACTTCTTGGGCCGTCCTCACCCTCTCTTAGCCGGCTCAACATCCCAACACTCGCATCTCCTAACTGGTGCATCAGCTGATCTTCTTTGCAAATGTCCAAACCATCTAAAGCGATTTTCTCGCATCTTATCCTCGATCGGAGCTACACCAACTTTCTTTCTGATTACATCATTCCGAATCTGATCTTTACGTGTGTGTCCACACATCCACCTTAACATTTTCATTTCTGCTACATTCATTCTTTGCACATTTTTATGGTTCACAGGCCAACATTTGGATCCATAAAGCATAGCAGGTCTCACAGCTGCTTTGTAAAACTTTTCTTTAATTTTTAAAAGAATTTTCTTATCACATAGAATAGCAGAGGCTCCTCACCACTTTAGCCAGCCAAAATCAGAATCAGGACAAATAAAATAAAGAAATATGAAACATGGAGTGCTCGAGATTTTTACGTGGAACCCTACTTCGAGAGAAGCGGCATGAAACTACGAGAGAAGGCCTCAAAGGACCAGCTCTTCTATTACAATCTCTCAATGGATACACGGGAGTGTGGAGCTTCTTATGTAGCCAAACAGATAGACCAGAGCTCCATCAATCGATGATGTGGGACTAAACATGAGAGGGGGTATGTCAATTATTCTCTAACACTTCCTCTCAAGCAGGAGCATAGAAAGCTACAACTTGCAACAAAAGAAAATATACATAACTCATCTTCACTCGATACATCTGAGATAGACAGGAGGAGACCCTCTAGGAGTAGTCGTTATTGGGAGAAGATCTCACACGAGGATGTGCCTGCAATGATCATGTCGTGCATGTATTAGAGTCGCTGTAGAAGAAATCCGGTGTAGAGAGTAGTCGATGCTTGAGAAGATGGTCGGTATGCAGTATTAGTCTGGAGTGTCAGTCTATCTTGATGTGGATGGGCAATAGAAGTTTGAGACGATCCTGCATAGAGAAGTCCATGTTGATGTCGGGGATAGACACCAGGTTATAGGGGATAGGCACCCGATGCGATGGTTGTCCTTCTAATGTCAAGGATAAACACCTGATGTAGAAGTGATCCTGGATAGTCATATGCTTACTTTTGTTAAGGAGCCACAAGTAGAGGGTCTTGATAAAAATCATGTAGATACATCTCAAGTAGAAGAATGTACTCTCTCTTACTCTTCCTTTCTCCCATACTTTATAACTCATCAAGTTGAGCAAAACAAAAGAAAATGTGCAAATTTTTTTGCTTTTCTTTCTTTTTTTAATCGCGTGCTATCTCTCTCTTAGTTGTACCCTCTTTTTTTCAGCTTTTCTTTCTCCTCTTTTTTTATACAATCAAGCCTCTTTTTTTGGCTCTTGGTTTTTTTTTTGGGGGGGGGGGAGGGGGTTGGAATTCGACTCTCAATTTGACCAGAAACACCCATTCCTCCATTTTCTTGCATTCTATAGCAGAGGGCCCCCCTTTTCTCGGGACCAAATAAAGCCTGAATCCATTTTCTTTGTTGTGCATTTGTCATTTTTTCTCTCAGCCTCATTGGAGGGCCACATCTTCCCTCCTTTTTTTATTTTTCAGCACCTAACATAACCCTCTCCCCTATCTATTTTTAATAAGCGAGGGGTCTCGAATCACCCCAAGTCTCAAGAACCCAACACAACTGCCAAATCAGGGAGAAAGGTCGTTGCCTGAAGGGAGCTTCGACGAGACTGCACGAGGAGGAGCTTTCAGAGAACGGGGGACCCTTGCACGCTGCCTGGAGCCAACATCGAAAGCTTGCAAGAGAGGATCCTCTTGAATTGATCTCCACATAGCATGGAGATGAAATCAGGATGACCGTTTCTCTCGTTCTTCTCGATTCTCATGTACTAATCTCCATGTTTGAGAGAGGCCCTCGTGGGTAAGGGTATAAGCAAACTGAACTTGAGCTAATCTACATTGGTCCGATTCAGTTCGTTTAGCAAGTAATAGATTCATGTTTGGCTTGGTTTGATAAGATTAGAATCATGTTTAGGTTCAGTTCGGTTCTCTTGCGGTTTGCAAAGGTTTGGTTCGGTTCGTTAAAGGTTGATTATACACAAAAATTGATCACAGTAAATATTTCCTTGTTTTGAGCACATGCTAGGTCTTATTTGACATGACAACAAAACAAAATCTTCAAATCTGGGGCACAAATACATTGTACTTACATAACTTCTGATGAGAAAACTATTTGATCATATTAGTTTTCTTCAAGTTCTTGCAAATAATAAAGTATCATCAATGCACTATCAACTAAGATTAAATAAATATTAGATAAAGAAAATAAATAATATAAATATTGGATAAAATTAGATCAACTAAGATCAATGGCCTCCTTGTAGAAGGAGGAGAGGGGTGTCAGCGGTCTGCTACTGCTAGAAGGAGGAGAGGGGGGCAATGAGCCACTGTTGGAAGGAAGAGAGGGGCACCAACAGGATGTTGATGCTGGACAGAGGAGAGAGGCAGTGGGTTGCTGCTAGCCTACTACTAGAAAGAGGAGAGGGATGCTGGCAGTCCACTATTGGTGGAAGGAGGAGAGGGGGTGACAGGCTAATGTAGGAACGAGGAGAGGGAGATAGCGGGTCGCTGATGCTAGAAGGAGGAGAAGGGGGTGATGGGTTGCTGTTGGAAGGAGGAGAAGGGGGCAGTGGGCTGTTGTTGGAAGGGGGAGAGAGAGGGGGTTTGCTGTTGGACATGCGAGCCCACGGCGAGCCACTACGCAATAAATGTTATTGCGAATATCATTCCCTGATCTGAAATGAAGAATAAATAATTTACAAAATATGTCCCTTAGTACAATTAGGGTTATGTACCATGGCCATCTTAATGATCATACGGCTGTTGATTCAATTATTGAATCATAGAGGCTGGTGCTTGGATGAATATCTAATGAGTTAGATTGAAGACTCATCAAACACCGTCAAATGATTATTAAGAGATGATCTCCGGCCTGAGTAGGAGATGGCAATCCTTTCTTGCATAGGCTGATATCTGACCGACCTCTTGATGCAGGTCCTCTGTAAAGAAATAGAGATTCGGAGGTGTCAGATTAGTTAGGTCAAAGAGTTGACTTAACGAGATCGAGATAACCAAAGTCTTATATCGTATGCTGTCACGATACAGGCACGCACCCTATGACCAGAGACAGATGTATTACTATATGTCCGAGTATGTACATTTAGCAGACCAATAGGTTGATAACCTAATCAAGGTCTATACACCGGCGTGCTGGTGTGCATGTAAGGGCATATGAGTAATACGATCTCTCAAAGGGATCATACAGGTTCAGTTACTGAATCGGAAGACATGAGCTCACTCATGAGATATTGGGAAGAATCAAATTCCGCGCATGGTCATCTCGCTTTGGAAGCTTGACTGAATTTGTATGATCAAGACCTAGGTATGATATATGCTTTTGGAAAGTATATGATCGATACCGACTCCCAATGATCAAATGATAAACTTACTGATAAAACCTTGAAGTAGACAGTATAAAGTTGATCTAATACTTCGAGTTTATTATGAGTCTTCCAGTATGCAGGATGTACAGGTATTGGGAATACCTGAGGATGATGTGATCATAAACGATTGTATAACTATGACGCTTCCATTCCTAGGGAGTGATGAAACGGGTCTGGGTTTTAGTGACTCCTCTCAGTAGACAAGTAATCTGATCTTGGTCCAAATGTTGGACATTGATCTGAATGTGATTCAGATGCAATGAGAAGATTAGATTTGCAATCTTGATTTAATCAAGCATCTATGTGATGAATCCACGTTTCATCATCTTTATTCTATCATTTTGGCCTTAAAAAACCCTAGTAAATGCGTGTAAATAGGCTTAATATAGGCATTTTAGCATTCATGCATATGTGTATAAATATTGTATAAAATGCGGTTTTTAAAGCCAAAATTATAGAATAAAGAAAAGAAAAGAAAAAGAATAAAATATTGTAAATATTTTATGACCCGAAACCCCCGAGACCTAGGCATCTTGATGAATAGGTCGACAAGGAATAAAGTAGGGGGAGATAAGGGCCAAAATACAGTGAAAATACCTATACATTATATTCATTCTTTATTCATTTTGGGACCTATTTTTGGTTCTACTTTTTATACATCAAATAAAGAAACTTTGTACATGAAAGTTGTAGATGATTAAATAAAGAAAAAGACAAAATTGATTTCACAGAAAAATAATGCACAGATAAAAAGTTATGGTCTGAATAAAAATCCAGAATGCCAACTTCCCAGACCCGTATCTCACAAATAAAAACTCCAAATGCAGCGTACTCACCTTTAATTGTATATAGAAGAAAATAATCTAATTAATGGTGGTGGTTTCGCATTTGGCGGAGCTACGGTCTGAAAGTTGACTTTTGGACCCTCATTGTATACTTGTACATGTTAAAATATTCAATTTATTATTTATTTATTATTTTTATAATTTTATATTTTTATAATGTTGTAAATAATACTTATAATAATTATGTATATTAAAATCAGAATAAAAACATCATTAAAATACAAATAAAAATACTTGTATATATTCAATACATAGGTATATTACCTATAGACATACCTATACAAAACATACTTGTATATAAAATAAATCAGAAAAATAAAATAAAAATATATTTGTGTCTATAAAAGTATTTTATAATTTTAAAAAATAAAAACCAAAATAAAATAAATTAAAATACCTAAATAAAAATAAAATACTTAAATATATAGATATAGATACCTATAGGGGTATAAATGCAAACTTGTAAAAATATACCTCATAAAAATAATTAAAAATCGGAATAAAATACTATATAAAATAATAAATATTTTTTATTAAATAACCTTAAATTAATTACATCATCTAATATTTTTAATTACATTTACAAAGTATTTATTTAAGTTTTTGTCTTTTTGCGGATGACGTGGCCCAATCAGGCCACGCCATCCGTTGACCATGGGTCAACTCTGTGACCCAGGTCACAGACCGCTGGATATGTGCGAGTGGCCATCTTCTTGGATTTTTCGCGGCCGCGTCTTTCACCATTTGAGGATGATTTCTTCTGCAAAGTTGATCACCTAAGATCCCTCTAGCTCGCCCAATGCTTGTCTCGGGCAGAGGTCCGTTGACGCGCTCGTTTTTCCTCGTTGAAGGAGCCTCGTCCACCATGTTTCAAAAACCCCCCAAAAACCCCCATTCCATTTTGAACCCTTCTTGACCGTTTCTTCTCTCCTCTTCGTGAGCTCCGGACTGGACCTCGTGACAGGAGGTCCTCCAGCCCGCTGGAAGAGAGGTTGAGCGGCCGTTGAGGTGCTTCCATCACCTCCGACCAAGAGTGGCCGTCGAGGTACATACCTTGGGCATCTTGGCCCTTGAGGTACTTTTTCTGTTTATTTTCGTGTAGCTAAGACAAGCAGTAGTCGTAGGATTAAGCTCACACGTTTAGTCTGCCCTTTTCACCTATTTAATCGCACCACCGACCCCCTCGCCGGAGCTACCTCCGGCGAGTCTTGGTTCCGCCTTCCACGCCATCACGTCCACCTGGGGGCTGTGGCATTTTGCCCACAGACCCCCTTAATCCCTTCTTGCAGGTCCCGGTGCTGAGAGCCTCGCTGAGGCTCGTTTTTGTTGAAGATCGCCGGAGAAGAAGCCGCGCGCCGCCGCCGCTGCGCGCACCTGGGAAGAACAAAACGCGGGGAGGGGGCACGCACAGCAACCGTCCATTCTTTCCCCTCTCCTCAGATCGCAGCCGTCCGCTGCTGAAGCCACCCCAGGCCTGATAGGCCTCCCGCACCCTTAGTTAATCCGGTCAAATTAATGTCCAAATCAATTAATGATATTCGTTGCAGTCGGATACGAGGGATTAATCAAAAATCACTTAGCTATTAATGTTAAGTGATGTAGTTTTTTTTACTTGGTGAAGTCCAAGGTCGATCTCAGGGAGGCATCTGTCTCCTTAGGTTGATTACATCAATTCACAAGTGCTCGAGATTCGGGGAACGATTTTTTTTTTTTTTTTTGGTCTTTTTAATTACTATGTAGACAATGCAGACAATCCTTAGCCAATTTCAAGTTAGATTTAATTGATATATCAAATTCAGTCCAAAAATTATGAAAATTGGCCAGAAGGTTGCTTATGATGAAAATGACCTACACTAATTTTTTTGGAATTTTTTGACTCAAAATGAATATTCTATGAATTAACTAAACAAACATTGTGATTTTCAATGTTTAATTTTTAATAAATATCAAAACACAATATTTCTCGGAACTAAAATTATCCTAGGAAGGTCTAATGATCAGGAACCTAGGAAAATTGACAGAACTAAAAAAATGTTGTGAAATGAATTAATTAAAATTAATCAAAGGAAATCACTAAACTATTTATTCAGGCCTCGTTATGCGTGCAAATGATGTGAAATTTTTATGGGATGTTAAAAACAATGTCCTTAAGCTACTGTGATTTTTTTGGTGATTTTTGAAGGCACAGATAATTTACTAAAAATCAAATGGCATCTCTGGGCAAAATATGACTCAAATCAACCAATTAATTCATTAATAAATCAAGAAAACCAACAAAAATACAACACGTGTGCTAACAGGTAGAGGACAAAGTTCTCAACAATATGCAACTTTTAAAATTCAAAAATAATCAAAAACGCATGCTATGGACACGTGCAAACATAGGGGTCTAAATGCAATACTGAAAAATAAATGTTCAAGAAATAAACATGCTGACAGGGACTAAAGTGCAATTACCAAGACTATGCAGGACTTGAATGCAAATTCTCCACGAATCACGTGCGCCTCACGTGATGTCTGCTTCACAGGGACCTTTCTGCAATTTTGGGAACCTCCAGGGGTGTCGGTGCAATTTACCCAGGCCGCACGTGCTCCTCACGTGGGGCGGCCTAGGCTCGGAGGCGTCGGAGGCTCGGATCGAGGGTCGGGGCTTCTGGAGGCTCGGGTTAGCCTCGGATCTGCTTCGGGGGACCCGAGCCTAGGCTTGGGTGCCGAGGCTCGGATCGGGCGACGTGGCGGCCTGAGGGCCCTTGGATCTGGATGGATCCAAGGGTGGTAGGTGAAGACGCGTGGCAGCGGGTGGAGCGTCCGATCCTTGGTGCGATCGACGGTCGAGGACGAAGGCGGTGAAGAGACGCGTGGCGGGACGAGGGCCGTTCGATCAGAAGATCGAACGGTGGCTGCTGTTTCTCCTTCAACGCTCCTCCGCCGCCTGCGGAGGAGGGGCCTGTGCTCCGGTGAAGGGGGCTGACCTCCGCCTGCCTCGCTGAGCTCCGTCAGTGAGCTCTGTCAGCTCCCAGCTAGCTCGGAAGCAGCGGATGAGGACGGCGAAGCCTCCGGTGGTCTCGGATTGGCTGGAGGAGGGCTGGAGCACCTGGTCGATGAAGCTCGAAGAAGGATCCGATGAAGCTCCGGCCAATGGTCCAAAGAGTACCTGCAAGTGTTAGCTGGATAGCCGAAGCGTGCTGGTGATCGTGGGAGTTGAATGGAGTGGTCGGAGAGGCCTGCGGGTGCTTGAGGTGATCGGGCGAGGTGGCTCCGGCCAAGCGGCGGAGCTGCTAGTCGACGGTGGTCGAAGTGCGGTGAATGGCGAAGTGGAGCGGCCCGCGAGGATGCTAGCACCGTCGCGGAGCTCGTCGGGATGTCGAGGAGGTGTGGAGATGTCCGTGGAAGGCGAATAAAATCGGAGAAGATCGGATGAAAAGAAGAGGATGATCGGAGAGGGGATGAAGGAGGTTACCTGGGGTTTGGGGCTCGGTTTTGAGCTCCAGGGGTCGTCGCTCCAGAGGTCGGTAAGCCTCGAGCTCGTGCAGCTACGCGGAGGGCGGCTGCGGCACGGCGGTGCACCGTGGATCTCGCCGGAGAAGAAGGTCCTTCGTCGCTCAACAATTCGGCCGCTTGCTGTCACCAAGAGGAAGCTTGGAGCTCGGGGTTCTTTCCTGGAGTGGCGGATGGGCTTGAATGTGGTCGGAGAGGGTGTATTTATAGGTCGAAGGTGGCGGCAGAGCTGGGTGAGTGGCGAGTTTCATGGAGGTGGTGGAGCGAGTGTGGCGGAGATGGTGATGTTCGAGGGTGTTGGCGAGGGAGAGGGAAGAGTGGGGAAGATCGTGGGAGAGTCAGTGGCCGGCGAGGGGGGCTGGAGTGCGGCCGAGAATAGAAAGGGGCGGCCCCTCCCGCAAGGCGGAGATCGTGGGAGAGAGGGGCTGCCCGAGGTAGGGGACGAAGTCCTGGCCGTTGGATCTTGTGATCCAACGGCCAGATGGAGGCGCGAAGCGGGCGGGTGAGATTAGATCTGGAGTGCCCAGATGAAGGGCTATGAGGGTGACACGTGGCGTGACGCGGGCGAAGTGCGAGCGGGCGGCTAGGATCGGGTCTAGGTGATTGATCTGAGGGTCACGATCCGCTGGAAGACGAGCGGTTGTGATGAAGGGATCGGGGGCGCGATCGGGCGGCCTAGAGGTCGCCACGTGGCTCGTTGAGGATGCGGCGCTAAGGAACGGTCCAGATGGAATGCGGGGTGGATCTGATGGCTGTAGAAGAGAGCGGACGTGGTCAGGCCTGGGCCGTTGGATCTGAGGTGCGATCCAACGGTGGAGGGCGCGGGCGGAGCAGACAAAGGGCAGCGGGCCGCGTGGCGCAATCAGAGGGCGCCACGTGGCCTGCTGTGAGTGGTCGAAGGGAAAGACACGTGTAGAAAGAGGAGGAGGCCGAATTTGGAAAAACTCAAAACATGAAAGTTGTAGATCTTGATGAGATCTACAAGTTTCATGTTGACCAAAGACGGAGATGAGGTCAAATATGATACATAAATACAAAGTTACATAAATATACATATGTAGTATACAAAATGACCCAAAAACCCAAGTTCCTCATACAAGCTCCAATTTCAATGAAATTAGTCTCATTTTGAAGGTCTTTTGATATGTAGTATTCTAAGAGTGAGTAGACCTAAGTAGGAGTTTGTATGCGGGCTTTATGTGTGTTTTAATGTACAAGGGTGCTCAGGGTATTTAGGCTCTTTTACAAGGGATTTTTGGCTTCTTATTTAAATGCAGATGAGCTCCTAAAATGCATGAATTATGGATGCATGCATGAATGCTATTTATGCAAGATAAAGGGAAATATGCCTCTATTTTCTCGGGAACAAGGCTCTATTTTTGACTTTTGATGTGATGAATCACAGATTCATCAACCCCCTATACTTAAACCTTGCTCGTCCCCGAGCAACTAAATGAAATGCGAGAGTGAAATGATTTTGGGTTCCATACCAAGGTCATGAACAAAAGTTAAAAATGGAGCCTGACTCGACCTTTGGATTAATTGTGTGGCGGAACCTTATTTGGACCTGAACTTAAGAGCTAACAGACTTCAAGTTCCACAAGTCTTCTATTCAAGACGCCTCAATAGCCAGGTCAGAACAAATCCTCAAACGCAAATTTCTGATGACTATGATTCTTACTTGTACTGTGTAAGTGAGATATAGCTCTCCACATCAGAAATGACTCGGAACCAGCCTCCTCTAACAAGGTAACTCAATAACCCGGTCCAGTAACTCTTTCCTCGAGGAGCGGGGTATTCCCTTCTAAGTTCAAGTGCGACCAACTCAAGAGGAGGGGGTAGAGAAAAGAATGGACGGTGGCCAGTGTAGCCACCTATCCCGGGATGCCTGACCAGTGTAGCCAAGTCATCCAGCTGCATTTCTTCGTACTCCGACAGGTAAAAATTTTTTTTCTTTGACTTGGACCTGTCTGATTTTTTTGGAGTTTTCTTGCAATTTTTTTTTTTTTTTTTTTTTTTTCACTATATACAATGTGCAGCATGTACATCAGGAGTTTTTCCTCTTGAGCCAGTAGACTATCCCTCTTTTGAAGCATTATTGCAACCCACAGCATCCCGTCCTTAGATGTCAACACCACTAGACTAGGTTGAGATGCACTACCCTCCCTAGAGGAGGACGGATGTTTCCACCCGTGTGCTACTCCAAGCTAAAGGATTCTACCTCCTCACCACCTCATCAATGAAGAGCTACGTGCATTGTGCTTGTCCAAGTTAGGTCATTATCTAAGAGAATCCTGCGTATGCACGAAATATTCTACTTAGACTAATCAAGATGACATGTGAACATAGACTTGCGGACTCAAAGAATTAAGTCACTTGACCTGAAAAATCTTAATTCCAGTTCCTATAAGGTCCCTCTGAAATTAGATGGGTTAAGGTCAAATCAAGTCCATCCTCAATATCTACTCATAACTTGGTTCAGAACCCACTAGCTTTTCACTTTGCATATGCAAGATATGCAGATGATGTGCAGATGACATGCTATGAATGAAATGCAAGACTTTTTTTTTTTTTTTTTTTTTTTTTTTTTTTTTTTTTTTGAAAATGCAAGATAATATGCAAGAGTAAATAAGAAGCCTTTTTGTTTTATTTTTCTGGTATACAACAATCTTTTTTTTTTATTATTATTTACAACAATCTTTAGTTGATATAATTTGTACATTAATTTATTATTAAATTTTTTTTTAATTTTTACAAAAGGTTTACAAGTAGTATACAAGTGTACAATTTTTTTTTTTTCAATTTTTACCCACCCATAATTATTGCAAATATATATATACAAAAATATGCGAAAGTACGAGCTATGGGTAAAGTATATATGTAATATATACACGCCCCCCTATACTTAGCGTGTGCTATGTCCTCAGAGCACAGAGAGCGAGGAAAAAGACATAGCTCGTGCTAAGCATAGGAGAGCCAAAGAGGAATAGAAAGTATAGAAGTCGTCTTGCCCCCCTATACTTAGGCTCTGGCAGCCTAAGTGTAGAAGAAGATCAAAAAATGGGGCGGGCGAGGTTAAGAGGGGAAATGGAGGAGTATATACACGGCGGGCATCGGTCCCCCTATACTTAGGCTCTGGTCAGCCTAAGTATAAGACAGGAATGAGTATGAGAACCGACGTGATCTGAAGGATGTACAATGAATAGATGCGGATCACTCTCCCCCTATACTTAGGATCTGGTTATCCTAAGTATAGTCATGAGATGATATGGAATCGGGGCGAGTGATTCGAATCACTGGGAGGGAGGGAGGGAGAGAATTTATATACAAGAAAGAGTGAGAATATACAAGGATTAAGAAG
Organism: Ottelia alismoides; assembly: GCA_037367405.1. Taxonomy (NCBI): domain Eukaryota; kingdom Viridiplantae; phylum Streptophyta; class Magnoliopsida; order Alismatales; family Hydrocharitaceae; genus Ottelia; species Ottelia alismoides. The sequence continues at coordinate 279,684 of JAZKJV010011004.1, forward strand.
GTTTGTGACGAACCTTCTTGCGGACGCGAGGAGGTGGATAATATACATATGTGTCGCTGTCGGAATCGTCCTCAGATGAATAATATTGAGGAGTAGGGATCGTCCAACGAGGGTCGACACACGGCTGCTTGCTTAGATAAGGCTTGAGAACAGCCGAACTGACCTCACTCATATAAATCACCTTGTCCGGACCCGATGAGGATTCCTCTGAAACTTCCTTCTCCAGAATGTTGAAGGAAATTTTCTTAGTCGGATTTCTAGAACCTGAATCATTAAGAGGAAGATGAGAGTGACGCGCCTTGAGAGGTTCGGGGGAACACCTCGAGGAATCAATTATCGACTTCCTCTCACTAAATAGCCGACTAGAAGAGGGAGCAACCGTGTTTTTAAATGGAGTCAATTTTGTCTGGGTTGTTTCCTTAGAAGGTCCGGGTCGTGGTGTGGTGCTGACTATGGGTTCCTCATCAGACGAGTCACCATAAAGATTGTAATATTCCTGAAGGGTCAGCACATGTCTCGGGAAGGTTCTAGTGGTCTCAGTCGGCTTGGCATTATTGGGCTCTTGTGTCGGATCATTGAAATAATCAAGGCAATCCTCAAAGGTCGTGTCCGACTCAATGATAGCTTCTGATCGTGAGTCCTCCTCAGAAGCTGTCACATTGGTGGTGCAAGCAGTTGATGAAGTGGAGGTGTGGGGAGTCTTTGATCCAATGGTCGTCCGAACAATCGGTCTCTCAGGTGTAGTAGAGAGGTGGGACTCATCTTCCTCTCGATGGTCACGACTGTCACCGGATGTGTGGGTCTCCTTAGAGTAAAGTTTATCAAAGAATGGATGAGGTCGAAGCTTTCCCAATGCTGAAAAATCGATCTCCCGAGTCTCGCAATCTATAGTCGCCTTAGCCAAGGCTAAGAACGGCTTCCCGAGAATAATCGGAGACTGGGAAAACTCTCCTCGGTGCTCGATGTCAATGATCGTGAAGTCCACCTGGAGTAGAGCACCTTGGAAAGTAACGATGACTGAAATATTTCCTCTCGACCGTTTGATGGATCGGTCAGCCAGCTGAACGATCTCTCTCGACTTCCTAAGTGGCCTGAGTTTGAGCTTGTCAAACACAGAGGTCGGGAGGATATTAATCGATGAGTCATCATCGATTCTTGCATGGGTAAATATGGTGTCTTTGATTTCACATTCAACTCGGGGCAACCGTTTGAATCTGCGGCTCTTGGTCTTTCTCCCCATCACCAAGGAGGTGGCCATAGACACTATGTGTCTTTCAGTCCTTGTTCTCTTATTGCCCGACCTCTTGGGCATCAATTTACTTCTCACAAATCGTTTGAGGTCGGGAAAGTGATCTATGACCTTTATTAAGGGAAGTTTGAAAATCAATTCTTCATCGAATGCTTCCCTTAGGGCAGGATCCAATTTTTTTAGGTCATTTTTATTTTCAATTTTTATGTGGTTTTTTGGTTTTTCAATTTTTTTGGTATTTTGGATAGATGAATGATTGGACTCTGGATTGGAGGGCAAGTGGTTAGTAGAAGAGGGAGATAGAATGGACTCCAGCTGTACAGACGGTGTGGGTTCCCTAATGTTTGCTTGGCTTTCAACCTCAAAATTACTCATATCCTTTTCCACTTTCATTCTCAAGCTGGCAGAAATTGAGTTCGATATTTCCTTGACATTTCTCAACTCATTACCGAATGATTCACTTTTCTCAATAAGTCTGGAAATGTCATCCTCCACAAAATTCCCATGACAATTCATGGGAGAGTTCTGCTCAATTGGAGGAGACTGCTGAGATGTTGAGGTCTCATACTCAACATACCTAGACTCTGGCAAGTAAAGCTGGGTCGAGTATGGATCATCCGAATGGCAGATATTGGTCAGAGCCTCATATGATGGAGTTAATGAACGAGGGACTAGTAAGTCTAGCTCATTAGTCCACTCCTGTGAATGTATAGGCTCTCCGAATGAAGGCTGGTTAATGGAGGCTTGATCACTAAAGTCAATCAAGTCTGGAAAATCATGATATTCAGGTCCCTCAATTCGGGTTGTTTGATCGATCAAATGATGCCCTAAGGTCAAGTCGGGAGGTGTATATGTAAATTGTTGTATGGTCCCTACTTGAGGTGAGAATGAAGTATACAGGGGCATATAATTCTGCCAATCATCTGTCTCATCAGTGGCTTGCTCTGCATTCGATTCTTTAATTCCTGCAAGCTCGCGAGAATAAGTACAATCAGCCCAAGATGGAAGTGGATCCGGAGTGTTAGAATATGGAGTAGATGAGAAATGCGAAGAAGCGGAGAAGTCAGTCGAAGTTCTGACTTCATAATCAGGTTGAGGTGGAGCCGACCACGGGTAAAAATCTCTCGTGGATGGCGGAGGAGAAAGAGAAGATGAATGGTATATGGTCGAGGAGGAGTGACCAGAGGTCATGGGGTATGGGGACCAATATCCCGACATCTTGAGGAGGAAATGATGAATGCAAGAAGATTGAGGTAGAAATGTGCAATACACAGGATAACACACACGACAGACACAAAGACAAACGCAAGAGCAAAACCCGGAGTTCACACTCAACACGGTGAAGGACCCGAAACCGAGTCCAATTAATCTTGTAAATTTTAAGTGTGGTTTTCAAGCAAGATAGCAAGGATTACGCGGCCTAAAGGGAAGTCGGCTCAGAGCCGGATGCGTCTTCCCTGTTTATCCTGTCGTCTAAGATACCGCCGCTCCTTCCTTTCTTCGCTCCTATCCCAAGCCGAGGGATTCAGTGACCACGCCCCTATCTACCTGCAAGCAGGCGGAGGCTGACAAGGCCGGAACTTCACCCCGGGGGGTTACTGGCAGCTTGTCGCGAAGTACCGCAATTTCGCCCCTATCTACCTGAGACAGGCGGAGGCTACTTGGTACTAGTCAAAGAATCTGAAAGTATCCGGCTTGTGATATTTGCTAGGATCAGTCAGAACGATGATATGGAAGACGGGGATTTGGGCTCTACCTTAGGGTGTTCACACACACTCAGGTACCCTCACTCAGCCTGAAAACAAGGTCGGGGTTACTCTCCCGCAAACAATTTTCAGTTTTATTCCCTTTTTATTGTCAATACTGTTAGCAGTCCCAGTTTTAAAGTAGGTTATCACTGAAATTTAATCACCACAAAGCACGCCTATCGGACAGTCCCAATTTCCTTTAATTAAGTGAGAAAATCAGAGGGGGAAATCGAGAAAAGCCGATGCAAGTTAAAATCTATGATGCGTATGCTAAGTAGAGAATACTTACAGTGATCCCTTCGCTTGTCGATGCAGGATGCTATACAGAATTGAAAACTCTATCCTATATGCAAATGCAGGCGATAAAAGCCGCTCCTAGACAGGCAGTTCTATTAGCGTGAAGAACAGATTGATTTGAACTAAGTCCTGCGGTCTAAGTGCGTCTTTTAAATGTGTTGTGTGGTCCTATTGATTACGAGCACAAACAAGTCCTAGATTGGCTCGAGGAGCCGCTAGTGCAAGCTAAGTTACCAATCAACCACACAGCACACGGGACACGGTTTCCACTATTTTTACACGCGCGAGAACCCAAACGGGAACCGCTGGAAACGATGCAAAAGAAATAAAATAAAATGAAAATTACAAGGCCTCTCTTTCTCTCACACAATCTAAGTGCTAAGTCTTCGAAGCGTCGCCGACTCCTCGCGTTCCTCGCACAAAAATTAAGATAAGGTCAGAGAGTGACACAAAAATAAAATAAAGCAAAAATAAATGAGAGAAATAATTACAAGAACAACCGGGGGTCAGACTACCCGGGGGTTAGAAAATCAAACACTCAAAATGTGATGTAAATTAACCTAAGCCGTGCCTCCCCGGCAACGGCGCCATTTTGATAGGCCTCCCGCACCCTTAGTTAATCCGGTCAAATTAATGTCCAAATCAATTAATGATATTCGTTGCAGTCGGATACGAGGGATTAATCAAAAATCACTTAGCTATTAATGTTAAGTGATGTAGTTTTTTTTACTTGGTGAAGTCCAAGGTCGATCTCAGGGAGGCATCTGTCTCCTTAGGTTGATTACATCAATTCACAAGTGCTCGAGATTCGGGGAACGATTTTTTTTTTTTTTTTTGGTCTTTTTAATTACTATGTAGACAATGCAGACAATCCTTAGCCAATTTCAAGTTAGATTTAATTGATATATCAAATTCAGTCCAAAAATTATGAAAATTGGCCAGAAGGTTGCTTATGATGAAAATGACCTACACTAATTTTTTTGGAATTTTTTGACTCAAAATGAATATTCTATGAATTAACTAAACAAACATTGTGATTTTCAATGTTTAATTTTTAATAAATATCAAAACACAATATTTCTCGGAACTAAAATTATCCTAGGAAGGTCTAATGATCAGGAACCTAGGAAAATTGACAGAACTAAAAAAATGTTGTGAAATGAATTAATTAAAATTAATCAAAGGAAATCACTAAACTATTTATTCAGGCCTCGTTATGCGTGCAAATGATGTGAAATTTTTATGGGATGTTAAAAACAATGTCCTTAAGCTACTGTGATTTTTTTGGTGATTTTTGAAGGCACAGATAATTTACTAAAAATCAAATGGCATCTCTGGGCAAAATATGACTCAAATCAACCAATTAATTCATTAATAAATCAAGAAAACCAACAAAAATACAACACGTGTGCTAACAGGTAGAGGACAAAGTTCTCAACAATATGCAACTTTTAAAATTCAAAAATAATCAAAAACGCATGCTATGGACACGTGCAAACATAGGGGTCTAAATGCAATACTGAAAAATAAATGTTCAAGAAATAAACATGCTGACAGGGACTAAAGTGCAATTACCAAGACTATGCAGGACTTGAATGCAAATTCTCCACGAATCACGTGCGCCTCACGTGATGTCTGCTTCACAGGGACCTTTCTGCAATTTTGGGAACCTCCAGGGGTGTCGGTGCAATTTACCCAGGCCGCACGTGCTCCTCACGTGGGGCGGCCTAGGCTCGGAGGCGTCGGAGGCTCGGATCGAGGGTCGGGGCTTCTGGAGGCTCGGGTTAGCCTCGGATCTGCTTCGGGGGACCCGAGCCTAGGCTTGGGTGCCGAGGCTCGGATCGGGCGACGTGGCGGCCTGAGGGCCCTTGGATCTGGATGGATCCAAGGGTGGTAGGTGAAGACGCGTGGCAGCGGGTGGAGCGTCCGATCCTTGGTGCGATCGACGGTCGAGGACGAAGGCGGTGAAGAGACGCGTGGCGGGACGAGGGCCGTTCGATCAGAAGATCGAACGGTGGCTGCTGTTTCTCCTTCAACGCTCCTCCGCCGCCTGCGGAGGAGGGGCCTGTGCTCCGGTGAAGGGGGCTGACCTCCGCCTGCCTCGCTGAGCTCCGTCAGTGAGCTCTGTCAGCTCCCAGCTAGCTCGGAAGCAGCGGATGAGGACGGCGAAGCCTCCGGTGGTCTCGGATTGGCTGGAGGAGGGCTGGAGCACCTGGTCGATGAAGCTCGAAGAAGGATCCGATGAAGCTCCGGCCAATGGTCCAAAGAGTACCTGCAAGTGTTAGCTGGATAGCCGAAGCGTGCTGGTGATCGTGGGAGTTGAATGGAGTGGTCGGAGAGGCCTGCGGGTGCTTGAGGTGATCGGGCGAGGTGGCTCCGGACAAGCGGCGGAGCTGCTAGTCGACGATGGTCGAAGTGCGGTGAATGGCGAAGTGGAGAAGCCCGCGAGGATGCTAGCACCGTCGCGGAGCTCGTCGGGATGTCGAGGAGGTGTGGAGATGTCCGTGGAAGGCGAATAAAATCGGAGAAGATCGGAAGAAAAGAAGAGGATGATCGGAGAGGGGATGAAGGAGGTTACCTGGGGTTTGGGGCTCGGTTTTGAGCTCCAGGGGTCGTCGCTCCAGAGGTCGGTAAGCCTCGAGCTCGTGCAGCTACGCGGAGGGCGGCTGCGGCACGGCTGTGCACCGTGGATCTCGCCGGAGAAGAAGGTCCTTCGTCGCTCAACAATTCGGCCGCTTGCTGTCACCAAGAGGAAGCTTGGAGCTCGGGGTTCTTTCCTGGAGTGGCGGATGGGCTTGAATGTGGTCGGAGAGGGTGTATTTATAGGTCGAAGGTGGCGGCAGAGCTGGGTGAGTGGCGAGTTTCATGGAGGTGGTGGAGCGAGTGTGGCGGAGATGGTGATGTTCGAGGGTGTTGGCGAGGGAGAGGGAAGAGTGGGGAAGATCGTGGGAGAGTCAGTGGCCGGCGAGGGGGGCTGGAGTGCGGCCGAGAATAGAAAGGGGCGGCCCCTCCCGCAAGGCGGAGATCGTGGGAGAGAGGGGCTGCCCGAGGTAGGGGACGAAGTCCTGGCCGTTGGATCTTGTGATCCAACGGCCAGATGGAGGCGCGAAGCGGGCGGGTGAGATTAGATCTGGAGTGCCCAGATGAAGGGCTATGAGGGTGACACGTGGCGTGACGCGGGCGAAGTGCGAGCGGGCGGCTAGGATCGGGTCTAGGTGATTGATCTGAGGGTCACGATCCGCTGGAAGACGAGCGGTTGTGATGAAGGGATCGGGGGCGCGATCGGGCGGCCTAGAGGTCGCCACGTGGCTCGTTGAGGATGCGGCGCTAAGGAACGGTCCAGATGGAATGCGGGGTGGATCTGATGGCTGTAGAAGAGAGCGGACGTGGTCAGGCCTGGGCCGTTGGATCTGAGGTGCGATCCAACGGTGGAGGGCGCGGGCGGAGCAGACAAAGGGCAGCGGGCCGCGTGGCGCAATCAGAGGGCGCCACGTGGCCTGCTGTGAGTGGTCGAAGGGAAAGACACGTGTAGAAAGAGGAGGAGGCCGAATTTGGAAAAACTCAAAACATGAAAGTTGTAGATCTTGATGAGATCTACAAGTTTCATGTTGACCAAAGACGGAGATGAGGTCAAATATGATACATAAATACAAAGTTACATAAATATACATATGTAGTATACAAAATGACCCAAAAACCCAAGTTCCTCATACAAGCTCCAATTTCAATGAAATTAGTCTCATTTTGAAGGTCTTTTGATATGTAGTATTCTAAGAGTGAGTAGACCTAAGTAGGAGTTTGTATGCGGGCTTTATGTGTGTTTTAATGTACAAGGGTGCTCAGGGTATTTAGGCTCTTTTACAAGGGATTTTTGGCTTCTTATTTAAATGCAGATGAGCTCCTAAAATGCATGAATTATGGATGCATGCATGAATGCTATTTATGCAAGATAAAGGGAAATATGCCTCTATTTTCTCGGGAACAAGGCTCTATTTTTGACTTTTGATGTGATGAATCACAGATTCATCAATAACCCTGAGTAAGTTCGTAATTACCCCGGAATCCTCTATAAACACGAATTACACCGAGGACCCTGAATAAATGCTTTATTTTACACTTGAAACCTTCCGTTAATTTTGTTCATTAACTCAACCACATGAGTGAGTTAATCTAACTAATCCATGAACTAATGTGAGTTGATCTAACTGATCCATGAACTAACGGCCACGATTTAATAGAAAGTTAAAAATAAACAAAATGACTTTCAGGCGTGGGGCTTCCAGGGCAGAGAGGGTCTTACAGGAAGGGTTGATGATGGTGAGGCTGCCGACGGGGATCCGGGGGTGGCGGAAGGCCTCGACGAAGGTGGAGGCCGTAGGGAGGGGCTTGTAAGTGGGACAAGGGACGTTGCAAGGGAGGGGCTTCCAGGCGGAGGGGGGGTTGCAGGATGGGGCTTCCGGGGGGAGGCGGGCGGGGAGGGGGCGTTGCAGGGAGGGCTTTCAGGCGAAGGGGGAAGCGATGGGTCAGGTCTTGCAGGGACGAGGCTTGCAGGGGGAGGGGGTGTCCAGTCGGAGGGGGAAGCGATGGGTCGAAGCCGCAGTAAGGGATCTTCCGGGGGGTTTGCAGGCAGGAGGGAGGGGGCATCGCAGGGAGGGGTCGGCAGGGGGTTGTTGCAGGAGGGAGGGAGGGGGCGTCGCAAGGGGTTGTTGCAGGAGGGAGGAGCGTCGTAGGGAGGGGTCGGTAGGGGGTTATTGCAGGTGGGAGGGAGGGGGCATCGTAAGGGGTTGTTGCATGCGGGAGGGAGGGGGCGTCATAGGGAGGGGTCAGCAGGGGGTTGTTGCAAGCGAGAGGGAGTGGGCGTCGCAGGGAGGAGTCTTCCAGGGGCGAGGCTCGCAGGGGCAAGGTTTGCAGGGGGAGGGGTGTTGCAGAAGGGAGGGAGGGGGTGTCCAATCGGAGGGGGAAGCGGTGGCTCGGGGTCGCAGTGAAGGGTCTCCCTGGGGGCGTCGCAAGGGTCTTCCAGGTGGAGGGGGGTTACAGGGGGGCTTGAGTTGGAAGCGGTGGGTTGGGATCGCAGAGAGGGGTGGCTTGCAAGCGCCAGGGCGGAGTTGGAGGCTGGGGGCTTCGACGATGGTGTCGGAGCAAGCGGAAGGGGAGGAGTGGGTGTCAGCGAGGAGGGGAACGGTGAGGTCGGCGAAGGACGTTGAGAGGGGTGCCTGACTGGAGGAGGAGGAGGTAGGCGAGGGGTTGGAGGAGAATGGTATAAAATATAAAATAATAGAAACTTAAAGGGTATAAAATGTAAAATAATAGAAACTTAAAGGATATAAATGTAAAATACTTGACGGATACCGTCAATAGTTAACGGAAGCTTAGATGTAAGTTAACACAGAGTTATGAGTGTAAGAGTTGCTTGCTATTCAGGGTCCTCGGTGTAATTCGTGTTTATAGAGGGTTTCAGGGTAATTACGAAATTACTCAAGGTTATGGGTGTAAATATCCCATTTATGTTTTGGTATTTAGATAAAGGATTAAACTAGGGGTGGGTTTGAAGTGGATTTGTTGTGATATGAATGTATTGAAGTTTGGAAAGTCAGTAATTATTGTGATGTGATTGTATTGAAGTTTGGAAAAGTAAGTAAAAGTAGTGTAGTTTATCATCTTTATATGATACGATGATATAATGTGTTATTTTTTTAATGGAATTGATAAAAGAGAATTGATGTATTTAATGTATTAAAAAGGAGAAAATGTATGTCCCACACTATAGAGAGGAGTGAGTAAAGAGGAGTTTACCCCCATGTACTTTAGCAGAAACCACCTTAAACTAAAAATCACTTCACAGGTCGAGATTCCACCAGACAACAACGAGGCTTTGTTTTTGTAAGTAAAATGGAGAAATGAGATTTAGTTCCCTTCTTTTTATTGGTTTGAGAGATGATGAAGAGATAAATACCATACCGAGAGATGCAATTGATAAGAAATAATGAATGTATAAATAATGTAAACATGGATGTAATTGATGATGTAATCACTTTATACGAGAAAGCTTATTTTGAGATGCAGTCTTCTTATCCAGAAAAATGAGGCGAGTGTCATGCATCTAGTGGTGGATATTCGATCAATTTGACTGAATCTGGATTATTCTGTTTGGGTTGAATTCGGTTAAGAAAATGTCATCCACCAATTGGATTAATTGGATTGGGTGAAAATGTAAAAAAAACATATTGCCCGTGTCAAAAATCTAAACCGAAGGTTAAGTAGTGATGGCACCATTGATGCATGAGAAAAGATAACATATACCAACATGCGGATATGGATATACGTGTTATCATATCTTCATCTATTTTTAAATACAAATGCAAATGCAGGTATGAATATTAATGGATGTTAAAAACTTTGTTACCATATCCTTAGAAAATGAATATGGATGTAAAACGAGTAATTAATTGCATAGAAATAATATTAGAAATAATCTATAGATTAGCTTAAATATACGTCTATTAGATGGAGTACATACGATAAATATACTAAATGTGCTTAAATTATAATTATTAATTAAAATATGTTAAAAGAAGATATAAATTTATGTTAAATATGATTAAAAATAAATCTATAACTATATTCATATATGAAAATAAATATGCGTTTACAAATGTTTGTGGATATCAAAATAATATCCATATCCGTATCCATTTTAAAAGGGTACGAATGTCAAAATCTATATAAAATGGATACGATGGCAGATTGGATACGGATATATTCATATTTATATGCATCCCTACCAAAAACAAGCAAGAGTCAAAGTCAATTGAAATGAAGGTTGCAAGGTGTTCAGTAGAGATGAAGTTTAAAGTTCAACTACCTTTTCATGCAATTTGTCCATTTACACCCCCCCCCCCATTGGTGGAATCTACATTCATTTCCCTTGTTAGCTTAGCTAATTAGTTTAGTTGCCATTCTTCTACTTTATTACACTTGGGCCATGGAATTTTGTTTTGACCATTAAAGCTACCAAACATCCTTAAAACTTTCATAAAACTCTTAAAAAGTAGTACTTTGGAGTAAGTTTCATCTCCTTTTGAGATCCCTTACTTGGAAATCAAACATAACATACTATCTTTCTTTGTTGTTCTAAGTCGAATTCTAGCTATAAATTCTCTGAAAATTTGTACTAAGTTTGATAGGTCCACGTGGATCAAAGCTTGACTTTTCCACTATAAATTTAGGCAAAGTTTGGTTACTAGGTTGAGCTGAGTTGGGGTATCCTCCTGTGAGTGGTCGGTGTTTGGAGGGTTGGGAGGGTTGGAGTGATATTTATGACGTGATATGACATTGATTATGTGTTAATTAACATAATTAATTATTATAATATGTATTTTATGTTAATAAGTGTATTTGAACATGGTTAAAATCATTATACCAAAGAAATTGCAAGGTCATTACAAGTAAACCCAACACAAGAATGTAGGGTTGGAGCTAGGGGTATGCCAGTACCACTTTGACATGGTGTTGTATTATTTTGGTGTTGTATTATTTTATTTGAATCGTATGGATTGTGTGCACAATGACAAGATAAAAATCACTATTTAAACACACAAAAGTCTTGCTTTTATTACAAATATTGTAATAGGAGGCGTAATTGATGATGGAATCATGACCACTTTATCATGAGATGACTTATTATGAGATAGAATCTTCCATGTCAATATAAAGAGACCAATATCTTGCTCTTTATCTGAGATAATTTTAACACATCTCCTACATCGTGAGGTAACTCATGAGTTAATCTTGGACTGTTTAGATGAGAAATAACGTATCTTTATCTTGGGATAAAAGAACTTTCTCTCAGAGTAAGCAATCCCCTAATGAAATGATCACATCATTATTACTCCATTCATTATTCATTATCCCTCGTCCGTATAGTATGTTAAGATATGTTTTGATGGTATTGGGAGGAATGACCTTAGGATATGTTGATATGATAGGTAGAGAGTGATTAAATATAGCGAGTTGGAGGTGATAAATTGCATTTGAGTTAATTGATGTTGAAGTCGTTGATATCAAAAAAAGAGAATAATGTACTTGATTATTAGAAAGAAATCACAACACAATATTCCAGCTTTTTATTCTTTCATTCCCTCTGTAATTCAGTTTCTTTCTATTGTTCTTTCGGACAGATCTGTTATGCACAGCTATATTACCTCCTATAACACATATCCACAGCCTGATCATTTGACAAGTAAGTTTAAGGATTTGTTTGGTTGCTGGGTTGGGTTGAGATACCCCAGTGAATAGTAAACTGTGAGGAGGATTGGAAGGGTTGGAAGGAGGGGTACATCGGTGTACCCAGGGACGGAACTAGTATATATTATGGGGGGCCATGACCCCCTATGATTATTATATGTCACTTGTACAATGTATTAAGTTTTTAATACGACCCCTTCTTAACTGTGTTATAATAAATGTTGTTAGAGAAAATTTAGAGTTATTAAATGGTTAAGTGGTTGAGTATCATGGTTGTTTTTTTTTTGGAGACCAGGGTTTGAATCTTATAACCATCAATTTTGCTTTCTTTATATGATTTACCTAATCACTTCTAGTATCAAAATAATTTGATATACAATTGTATTCAAGTTTATTTATCTCTCCCATTGTTTTTATTACTCCTTATAAATAAAATACATTTTATTATTTTCTTTTAACCACGAATTTTTTGTTTCAAAATTTCACTTGATAATTTAACCTTTTTAGGATGGATTTAGATACGCTTAAATTATTATATTTATTCAATTTTAAAAATAGCTACTGAAAATACCAATATGTTTGAAATTCTAACATTAATAATAGAATTAAATTCTACATTTATCAAGATTGAAAGAGGCTCATTTTAAAAATATCATTTCTATTTAAAAATATCATTGGAAAAACATAGATTTTCTATTTTTGAACATTCATAATAGTTGTATACTCGGCCACTCCTTGATGAAATTCATGGTTCCTCCCCTGTGTGTATCCCAACCCAACCCTGCCCAACCCTACAACCAAACGAAGCCTAAGAGAGGGTTGGGTTGGGTCACAGCTCATTTTTAAAATTTCTTGGACCAAGCCCGACCCATTAAGGAGCTGAACGGGTTAGGTATTCAAGCCCCGGTCCACTGACTAGGTCTAATTTGAAAGTATCAATTTGGTAACAACCCTATTCAAGGTGTTGAAACTCGTTATGGTACAAGGATTGTCACTGTATTTTCTTCCTTTACTTCTACTTTTTGTTATCCTCGATATTTTTATTTTTTTTCCATATTATTTAGGTTTGTCCCCAAACTTAGAATTTGTGGCTCTGTCTCCCGTAAACAGCAACCTAAGGCCATGAAAAAGTTCATCCTTTGTTTTTCTACACGGTTTTGAAACTCCAGCACAAGATCTCTCTCTGTATATA
>JAZKJV010011007.1:0-256433 GCA_037367405.1 Ottelia alismoides
TATTATCCCGGCCCTACCCCGCTGTCATGGCCAGTACCGACGGGAGTGGGGCGGACCACATACGTTGCAACCCGCTGACCAGCGATCCCCGACTAGACACCATATCCACCTCGGGAAAGGATAATGCCAAATTGATTATTTTGTACTTGAGATGATCATCGGTTCTTCAACCGAAATTATACCATATAGTAATCAAAACAATTTTGATTTTAAGGAAATTTGCTAGGCAAATTCCCAAGTCCTATTCAAGCAAGAAGTTTGATGATTGTAATTCCAATTAAGGTTTAGATCAAATCTAATTAACTAATTGGTTGGGGCCAAGTCAATTAGGCAAATAATCATGTTTCAATATTTCACAAATATTTTTCAAGATTATTTCACGAAATTAACAATTAATTTCACTAATTGACAATCACTTGGTTCTAGATTAGGAAAGCAATTTCAGCAGTGACCCCTACTTACTAAAATTTGGCATATCTCAATCATATTAAATCCAAATTAAGCAAAGTCAATTTCTAAAGTTTGCTAATTTGATTTAGGACAGAACCTAAGTGATGTTTCACGCATTTCGAGGCAAGTCTAAACAGTAATTAACATTTTAATCACGTTCAGATTCACAGTTCCCGCAACAGTGCATACATGTTCATTAAAACGACCATATCTCGAGCATACGAAATCCGATTTACGCAAACTCAGATCCTATGGTTTCCTTATTTAATGGGGAACATAATCCAAGTATTAAATTCGTGTTTAAACAATTTAAACAGTGCCGAATTTATTTACTAAACAGATCTGCGAAATCAAATGCGATGAAAACTTTCGCGACCTTAACGAACCCAAGTCGTCCTCGGTTAGCGAATCACTATTCGAAACCGTCGACCTATAGCTCTGATACCACTTGAAGGATATGGTTAGATCCTCAAGCGCATCACGAAGCGTGAGCGTCGTATCGAATACGACGAGGAGCGACTAGTCGCACTAGTTGCTCGATGCAGCGGAATTTAAAATTTTTATACGACGAAACCACATGATCCAAAGAACACTTCTCGAATCGTTTCGTTTAAACCACAAACAAGTAATAGGATTACCTCTTGAAGCGTGGTTGCGATCGAGTCTCTAAATGAAGAGACCTCCTGTCTCAAGTCCGATCCGACGGAGGAGACGCTTGCGAGCGTGGGGATGAACCGCGTGCTACTCGCAATCCATGTTGATGATCCAAGCGGCAGATCTCCTGATCTCGACACACGAGATCCATCGTCTTCTTCACGAGCGAGGCACACCGAAGGAGACGGAGATCCACGAGCAGAAGAACGGGCAGCATAACGACGATGCCGCGGTGACGGAGAACCTCTCCATGGCATCCATGGTGGAGGACGACCATGAGAGGGAGAGAGAGGGCTGACCTCTAGAGAGAAAGAGAGAGAGAGATGCTTCTCAAGCATTGTGTGTAAAGAGAGAGTATGGGTATGCCTCTCTATTTATAGGGTTTTGGGATCCATGGATCTCAATCCATGTGTCATATAAAATCAATGGTTGAGATTGATTTATGACAATCCAATGATCAAGATTGTTGTTGGTAAAAGCCAACAACTTGTGATTTAATTTTGATTAAATATATTTGATAAATCAAATATATATTAATACCAAATTAAACCAACTAAATAAGGAGTGGAAAAACAAATGAGAGCCTCCTTCCCTATTGGGAGGAGTGGACGGCCACCAATTCCATAAAGGAATTGGTGCCGCCCCCCTCTTCCCATATGGGGAGGGCAATCCCATGGATTCTCATGGGATTGCATATCTCCTTGTTTTTCTCTCAACTTATTTTCCAACAATTATTCACCAAAAAATAAGTCTCAATTAATTTTGGGAATATTGCAATCTTGACATTGGAATATTGTGAATCACATTCACAACCCAAAACAAAATGTAATTTACATTTTCAATTAATTAGACAATGTGTATCCAATACACATTAATAATTAATCTACTAATATAAATTATATTTAACTCTCTCTAATACATTATAAATCACATTTATAATATATTATGAATAATTGGATATTACTATCCACATTATTCTTATCCTTGATAATTAAATCATATTTAATCATCTTGGATCTCTTTATCTCATGTGTTCAAATAATATGAATCACATTCACATTATTCACATCTTTGATAATTAAATCACATTTAATTATCTAAGATAACTCTCCTTATAATATGAATCAAATTCATATTATTCATGATAATTAAATCACATTTAATTATCCATTTTCTCAATGCTCGGATACATATATCAACAATAGAATTATCCATGAACTCTTTCAAGGACAATGCGCTTTCTCCGCGAATACTTGGAGATAAGGACAGGGCGATTGTATTGTTCCACGTATAGTGACATGGATATTGAGATCACATCTCAAATCCAGATCTCGGGCCTCCCATAGATGCTTGATTAAATCAAGACCGCAAATCTAATCTTCTCATTGAATCTGAATCACATTCAGATCAATGTCCAACATTTGGACTAAGATCAGATTACTTCTCTACTGAGAGGAGTCACTAAAATCCAGACCCGTTTCATCACTCCCTAGGAATGGAAGCGTCATGGTTATACAACCGTTTATGATCACATCACCCTCAGGCATTCCCCAATACCTGTACATCCTGCATACTGGAAGACTCAGAATAAACCTGAAGTATTAGATCAACTTTATACTGTCTACTTCAGGGTTTTATCAGTAAGTTTCTCATTCGATCATTGGTAGTCGGTATCGATCATATACTTTCCAAAAGCATATATCATACCTAGGTCTTGATCATATACTTTCCAAAAGTATATATCAAACCTACAAATTCAGTCAAGCTTCCAAAGCGAGACGACCGTGCGCACGGTATTTGATTCTTCCCAATATCTCATGAGTGAGCTCATGTCTTCCGGTTCAGTAGTGAACCTGTATGATCCCTTTGAGAGATCGTATTACTCATATGCCCTTATATGCACACCAGCGCGCCGGTGTATAGACCTTGATTAGGTCATCAACCTATTGGTCTGCAAATGTACATACTCAGAAATATAGTAACACATCTGTCTCCGGTCAGAGGATGTGTGCCTATATCATGACAGCATATGATATAGGACTTTGGTTATCTCGATCTCGTTAAGTCAACTCTTTGACCTAACTCATCCGACACCTCCGAATCTCTATTCCTATGCAGAGGACCTGCATCAAGAGGTCGGTCAGATATCAACCTAAATGAGATAGGATTGCCATCTCCTACTCAGGCTGGAGATCATCTCTTAATAATCATTTGACGGTGCTTGATGAGTCCTCAATCTAACTCATTAGATATTCATCTAAGCACCAGCCTCTATGATTCAATAATTGAATCAACAGCTGTATGATTATTAAGATGGCTATGGTACATAACCCTAATTGCACTAAGGGACCTATTATGCAAATTATGTATTCTTCATTTCAGATCAAGGAGTGAATTGCAACAACATTTATTGCATAATGGCTCGCCGTGGGCTCGCATTTCCAACAACATCTTGGGTCTGAAGTTGTTCAGAAACCAAGAGAAGAGGATATTGGGATTGCCACAACATGGATACATTAAGAAGATTCTTGAACGATTCCGTATAGATAGTTCCAAAAAAGGATTCCTACCCTTTAGACATGGTATCCACCTGTCTAAAGGAATGGCTCCTCAAACTATTGAGGAAAAGAAAGCCATGGCTGGATGCCCTTATGCATCAGCTATAGGAAGCTAAATGTATGCCATGATGTGTACTAGGCCAGATATCTGCCATGCAGTGGGAGTGGTAAGTTGTTACCAATCCTGCTATGGAGAACACCACTGGAATGCAGTAAAGAACATATTTAAATATTTAAGACGGACGCAAGATTACATCTTGGTCTATGGAGATGGTGATCTCCAAGTCTTGGGATATACAGATTCTGACTTCCAATCGGATATTGATGATCAAAAGTCGATATCAGAGTTTGTGTTCCTGTTGAATGGTGGTGCTGTGAGCTGGAGAAGCAAGAAACAGGACACTACAGCAGATTCAACAACAAAAGCCGAGTACATTGCCGCATCGGATGCTGCAAAGGAGGCGGTGTGGTTGCGCAAGTTCGTGCCGGAGCTTGGCATAGTTTCCTCTGATACTCCCATCCCGCTACTCTGTGATAACACGGGAGCCATTGCCTAGGCGAAGGAACCCAGATGGAATCAGAAGAGCAAGCACGTAGAAAGGAAATACCACATCATTCGGGAGATTCAAAAGCATGGTGACATCATCATCACCAAGGTGGCCTCTGCCGACAACGTTGCTGATCCTCTTACCAAACCTCTAACATAGAAGGTTTTCTACCAGCATGTAATAAGTATGGGTTTAAGGATTGTTCATGAATGGTTGTGAGGGCTAGTGGGAGATTGTTAGCAATGTGAGCCCGAGGCAAACCATTCTTGCAATAAATGTTATTGTAATAAACGATTCATCAATAAAAGATATTGATTATGTTTGTTTCACCCCCTTTCTGATATTGAATAATTGCACTATAAGGTCCCTCTGTACAATAAGGGTTATGTACCATGGCCAACTTGATAATCATTAAGCTGTTGATTCATTGATTGAATCATAGAGGCTGATGCTTGGATGAATATCTAAGGAGTTAGATAGAGGACTCATCAAGCATCATCAAATGATTGACAAGTGATGATCTTCAACCTGAGTAGGAGATAGCAATCCTATCTCATTAGGCTGATATCTGATCGACCTCTTGATGCATGTCCTCTGCATGGGAATAGTGATTCGGAGGTATCAGATTAGTTGAGTCAATGGGTTGACTTAACGAGATCGAGATAACCAAAAGACCTATGATGAAAACTGTCACATCATAGGCACACATCCTCTGACCAGCGACAGATGTGTTGCTATATGTCTGAGTGTGTACATTTGACAGACCATTACGTTGATGACCTAACCAAGGTCTATACACCGGCGAGCTGGTGTGCATGTAAGGGCATATGAGTAATACGATCTCTCAAAGGGATCATACATGTTCACTTGTGAACCGGGAGACATGAGCTCACTCATGAGGTATTGGGACTGATCAAATTCCATGCATGGTCGTCATGCTTTAGAAGCATGACATGAATTTGAAGGTAAGATATATGCTTTGTGAAAGCATATGATCTGTACCAAATCCCAAGGACCAAGATTGAGAAACTTAGTGATCAAACCATGAAGATGACAACGTAAAAGTGATCTATATCTTCAGGATGATCATGAGTCTTCCAGTATGCAGGATGAACAGGTATTGGGAATACCTGAGGGTGATTTGATCATAAACGATTGTATAACCATGACGCTTCCATTCCGAGGAAGTGATGACACATGTCTGGATTTTAGTGACTCCTCTCATTTGAGAAGTGACCTAATCTTAGTCCATGTACTGGACATTGATCTGAATGAGATTCAGATACAACGAGAAAATTAGGTTTACAGTCTTGATTTAATCAAGCATCTATGAGAGGTCCATGGGATCTGGATTTGAGATGTCATCTCAATATCCAAGTCACTATACGTGGAACAATACAATCGCCCTATCCTTATCTCCAAGTATCTGAGGAGAAATAACATTATTCTTGAATGGTTCAAGAATAATTCCATAAGATCTAAGCATTGAGAAATTGATAATTAAATGTGATTTAATTATCATGATATATGAGGAATTATCCAATATAATTAAATGTGATTTAATTATTATGGATAAGAATAGTGTGGATAGAAATATCCAATTATTCATAATATATTATAAATGTGATTTATAATGTATTAGAGAGAGCTAATTATAATTTATATTTGTTGATTAATTATTAATGTGTATTGAATACACATTGTCTAATTAATTGAAAATGTAAATTATATTTTATTTTCGGTTGTGAATGTGATTCACAATTTTCCAATGCCAAGATTGCAATATTCCCAAAATTAATTGTGAATTATTCTTGGTGAATAAATCCCAACAAAAGTTGTTGGAATAAATAATAGAGAAATTCAAGGAGATATGCAATCTCATGGAAATCCATGATATTTCCTCCACTTGGAAGGTGGTAGGCGGCACCCAATTCCTATATGGAATTGGTGGCCGTCCACCCTATTTCTTGGGGAGGCTTGATCTCCTTTGTAATCTTCTCCTTATTTGATTGATTTAATTTTAGGATTGATGTATATTTGATTTATCAAATATATTTAATCTAAATTAAATTATAAGTTGTTGATTTTTACCAACAACAATCTTGACCATTGGATTGACATAAATCAACCTCATCCATTGATTTTATATGTCCCATGGATTGAGATCCATGGATCCTAAAACCCTATAAATAGAGAGGCATACCATGCTCTCTTGTACATGCTATTGGTAGCACATCTCTCTCTCTTTTCTCCTCACATGCCAACCCTCTCCCTCTCTCTCTTGGTGGCCGACCACCAAAACCCTAGGGGAGGATTTCGTCGCCGCCTACGCTACCGCACCACCGCTTCGACGCTCTGCAGTTCTCCGTCTTCTTGGAGTGCTACGCTCACGAAGGAGACGTTCGATCTCGGACGGCGAGTTCAGGAGTTCACCGTGCTTGGATCAACTCGTTGGATTGTGAGGACAACGCGACTCATCCCCGCGCTCGCAAGCCGCTTCTCCGATGATCGGACTTGAGACAGGAGGTCTCTTTTCGTAGAGACTCGATCAACCACGCTTCAAGAGGTATTGCATTATACTTGTTGTGGTTATAGATGAAATGATCCGAGAATCATTCTTGGATCATGTGGTTTCATCGCATGAAAAATTTTTAAATTCCGCTGCACCGAACAAGTAGTACGACTAGTCGTTCTCCGTCGTATCCGATACGATGCTCACGCTTCCATGATGCGCTTGAGGATTTTCCCATATCCTTCAACCATCCACTCCTACCCAATCAGTGACCGTCTGCTCTTGATCAGACGATCAATTCCTCATCATCAACCTCCCGTCCACCTCTTCCAATATGTGCGAAGAAAGAAACCACCTAACTTCCCTGATTTTCCCTCAGTTGTCAACCAACCTCTTGACCATCTTCTACCTTTATCTTCTTCTCTATCCACCCTTAACCGTACTAACTCATTAACTAACCTAACCCTAACTCCTCCATTGATTGGTGGTGGTTGAAACCACCACCTGGAGGTATAACCTCCACCAACCTCTCCTCTACAAAACCCCAATCTCTGCCTCCGTCAACCGCATCCGTCCTTGCATTCATCAGCTTTGAGCCAGTCCTCCACCTTCGATGATAGATATGGTGTGATGTATTAAACGAAGATTGAGTCCTGATCCCCGACGCAATCCTCATCTACTTCGATGAGCTACAACTTCTCAGTTGTTCGAACTGTGGTCCTGTAGCCTCAGGTCCCACAAGCGAAGACCAGAGCATTGATTGCTCTAATTTCAGGCCTGTTCCATCATCTTCGATCACCTCAGTTCATCATCATCATATTCCTTCAGGTAAGAACTCTCAGTTTTGTTCCTTACTCCTCTTTCACTTCTCATAATTTTTACCACTTCATACCACAACATCACTTAACTCTGATCATCCTTCAAGCTTTAAACTCTCTACATTCTCGCATACTCATCTTCTTCCCCTCTCCATCTCTCCATCAATGACTCCATCCTGATTGTCTAACCCCGTGCAAAGGGGTTTAGAACCCATCAGGATTAGAGCCCAACTCCTCCACTGAGTTCCCATTTCGCTTAAATATCATCTCTATAGACTCTTTTTGTGGGGTTGTGCGTTGCTAGCACTTGAAGGTGAAAGAATAGCTTGATTAGTCAAAAATTCCAAGATTCTATGATCACCTTCACCGACTCTAAGGAACATAAGCTGATACTACAATCTAGAAAGATTTTCACCATCATCAAACCGTCAACATCTTTGTGAGGCGGTTAAGAGCCTACCCAAACCATTAGCATCGAGCTAGCAGCTAAAGAGGAGGAATATCAACTCCGTTGGGGCATTGCTTGATCTCCGCCACATGTGGATGAGTTCTTTTGAGGAGAAGACGCAAACATCGTAGGATCGAGCCTGATTGGACATTATCCAACAGTCAATCCTTGGCCACGACATCATATCCAAAGCGACACTCCGGACCAGAGCCCTAGTGCACCTGAGCCTACGATGAAGAAAGAGAAGTCGACACGTGACTCGATCCTACTCGAGCACCCGAGCCTCACACCGACCCTGATACATACGTGCAAAGCATGTGCTCTTGGGTAAATTACAGACTAGCCCCAGAGTTCTTCAAAATTGCAGACAAGTCTCGCTTGATGAAATTTAAGAACATCCTGTTGGGTTTTGCTATTTGCCAATTAGTACATTTGGACCTATTTATAATTAAATAATGTATTTTATTACATTTATAACCCTGTGATGATTGCTCAATAACTTGTGAACCATATTTCTATAATTAATGAAATTAATGTGTTTGAAAGCTCTCTTTGTGTTATTTAATTTGGTGTACTTGTTTCCCTATTTTGTTTTATCATTCACACTTCATTATTAATAGAGCATAAATTGTCTCTTTGGCCTATTTTAGTCTTAAAATCATGAATTGGTCGGATTGCCTTCTTTAGCACACTTATTGTTCATTAATATATTAATTATTTTCATATATATTAAATTGCTTAAACATGAGCATATTCATGTGTTATGCATTTGTTCTTTGTCTTGCATTTTATCATTATTCTCCTTGTAATATAAGCGCATAAAAGTGATTTCAAAATTGCATGCATCGCCTTGTGTTGTGCTTGTTTGATCTAGAGAGCCTACAAAACACCTAGATAAATATTGGACTCCTTAATTGAATTAAATAAGTGCCCGTGTCTCCGTTTTCGATCCTGGACTTGCCCAAGTTATAAATTTAAATAGAGACACACTTCATAGAGATTTCTCTTAATTCTGAATGATCTGTAATTGGCCAATTTACAATGAATAATAATTATAATTGTCAATTAGAGATTCATCAGATGGCGTTGTTTCCGGGGACATGACACATTGTTTGATTTGATCTAGAGTTAATTATCGATTTTAGTTATTTTTAGAGCTTTTTAGTTTAAGTGCTTGTATTGTTTTAATTTGTTATTCTATTCTATTTATCTTCATGTTGTTAGCTATTTAATTAGCTTAAATTCTCTTGAGAATTGTTCTAACATTCTTACTATTTTGTAGAAGGGCCTACGGAGCCGACGAACATGGAAGGAACATGGAGGCAGGAAGCTTGGAGATTTAGCTATAGAGATCACTTGGCAATTATTTTAGGAGAAATTTTTAGTTTAATTAAATATTGATTTTTTGTGTTGTATTTTTTTGTATTATTATTTGTAATAATCATGTAATTTTCCCTATTTACATCAGTTCACGATTGAGTTCTCATGAATGTAAAAAAATACCTTTATTTATTTATTCTTTGATTGTGTGGATGTGTCAAGAGTAATTCTCGACATAAGTAGCGATTTAAGTCAAGACACCACGATTCAATAGATATATATTAGGTCATTTTTTCCTTATTCATAATTGTAACATAGGATACATAATTATATCTCATAAGATTCACTTAATCTTAGGAGATTCATTGAGACGCACATACGCTATGTTCTATCTAGTCAGAATTAATTGAAATTCTTCATCTCTATTAGAACTCCTGCTAGGTTTAGTTTTTTCATCAACTTGAATCATATTGATTAGATTTTATAAATTCAATCTCGCATCTACATGGAGAGTGTTGAGAATCATTATAAGTATTCTTAATCGACCGCATACATCATTGATTTCTGCTTGCATTTCGTTCTCCATCTTCTCCCTCAATTTTTGCCAACCTAAGGATAAAGGAAAAATGGAATGTATGTTAGGCATTTATTTGGCGGTCACTTTAATCAAGCAATAACCAATCTTATAATTCCGACTGAATTATGCAAGTTGACATCAAATAACTCGAAATACAACCAACCTTGTATTACGGGCAGTAAAATCCTCATTGGACACAAGTACTTACCCTCAAACAAAGTGGGCGAGGACTTATCCGTAAGGTTAGAGCCCAAAACCCTGGACTTCCACCTTAAGTCTCCAAATTTTACTCTCGCAGATTATATTGTCCGCGCTTATAAGTTCCTTTTGGGGTGTGATATTGAACTTGACGGCCCAAGAAGATCACTCCATTGTTTGAGGGCTTACAAGACTTCAATTGGGTGTAGTAGGAAAATCCCTATATGCTTGTTAAAGATTGTTTTCCCACCAATTACAATTGACAAGATAAAATAGACCGAACTCTTAAGATTTTTACATGTTGAGTTGGTGAATATATTCAAAGGGGTTTGATTGTATTATATTGCGTAGGTTGATTCTGTGCATTTATGTGCACCATAGTATGAGTTTATTTTGAATCTAGCGTGCTCTTGTCATATCCTTTTTGATATCGAAGATGGATAGTTGGTTAGAAATTTGTTCGGACTTTGCGATCCTTTCTTTGAACCACCCAAATATGACATCTTCCAAGGTCCAACCACCTTCTTATTCTGTGCCTTCTTGGATCTGAAATAACCATTGTTTCAATCCGGAGTATCATGATTCATTCCTAGGGAGCGGTTACATCTAAATCGATTCCTTTCTTTCTTCTAGTCTCATCGAGGAAGAGAATTGCCTTGGTGAGATCGACTTGATTTCATTGTCTTCATCACGATCTCACTCATATCATCTTTTTGATGAAGGTTTAGAAGATTCTTTCATGATTCCTCCAAAGAAACAGAATGGAGAGGAGGAAGAGCATGAGGATCAGATGTAGATGGTACTAGCTAGGCTAGCGGCCTCAGAGTGGAATGCAGATCTATTAAGAATGCAGATTGTCTAGTTACATTTGGATTTAGATGCACCAATGTGGCATATAATCTTCTGTAATATTAGATGACTAATTGGTTGAGTCAGTAGAGCCATAGATAGAATATGAATTGAAGCCGATGTTTCTTAGACTGTTGCTACATTTTCATGGGAATGCACATGAGGAACCATACACATTCTTAAGGGACTTCGAGTTGGTATCTACTAACCTTAGATATCCTAGGGTCAACCAAGATTACATAAGACTCAAAGCTCTTCTTTTTGCCTTAAGAGATAAGGGTGATTATTGGATGAAGAACTTGGGGGTTGTAACTACCTATACACATTTCAAGGACCTTTTCCTAAAGAAGTTCTACCCTTTGAGTAGAAAAATCACTAGTTTCTCCCAACTTCCTAATGAAGCATTCTGTGATACATGAGAGAGTTTCAAAGATATACGGCAGAAGTGACCTTGTCATGGGCTAGAGCCTACCATCCTGGTTTAGTCAGTTTATTGTGCTCTCAACCCTGAGGTGCATGGTTTAGTTAGTGATGCTTGTGAAGGCAGCTGCACTTCACATGATATGGACACCATCTGAAAGTTGTTCGAGAGGATGACCGAGACGAGCCAGGCATAGACCGTGAGGAGAGCTCAAACAGATACCCCATAACACTCTTATCTAAAGGGGGAGAGAGGTCTACATTTGATCCATTTGAGGACTTGATTCCTACCATGGGAATCATATCAGTTTAGCTAACAGTTGTGGAGAGGATCGGCATGAGGATGGATGAGTTGGACAATAATTTATCCAAATTACTGAAGCAGATGACGAAGCTAATAGAGAAGGTATCTAAAATCAAGATACCTGTCGTGCCTACATCTACTGCTCCTATTTATCAAGTGCATCATGTTCAAGAGCAGCCGATGTTAGGGCCACCTCAGCCATGGGTAGAGGACCAAACTTGTACCCATTCCTATCTGCAACAACCACCATCTATAGAGACAGTTACCAAGGAGCCTTCCTAGGTATGGGAGGTAAATAGTGTGTGGTACACACATGACTTTGCCAGGTAGGAGAGTTCAGGGGATCGTCTTTCTTACCAGCGTCCCTTAACTTTTTATAACACATCATTTACCCCTACACCTATTCCAACACAACAGAGCTCTGGGGCCTTTCACTCCCAGGCACCAAGGCAGTAGCAACTGTACGTCCGACAACATAAGTACCAGCTGGGCTAGCAGGGACCAGTAGCGTAATATCTATGACATCATCAGTAGTACCAGGGCCATCATGGCCAATCGTCACGTTCATCTCATCCTTCTTCGCGCAGTAATCACCATCGTCAGGTCCCATAGATTTTCAGCGGTAAATACTCGAGGAGATATGTTCTTACATAAACGAAATATAGGATTTGCGAGTTGGCCTCAACAGCTTATCCCGTTTACATGACGAGCAACCTACCCTTTCTACATCCATTCCTGCCCAGGTTTAGGATAATGCCAACAACCTGAACAAGACTCAGTAGCAACATACTTATGATCAGGTATACTACTTAGATTCACATAAATCTAAGCCTGCAATCCTTCTTTTTTATTGTATTAATCACGTCACTCAGGAGCAGAAGAACCATGGTCATGCCTAATCGGGTAGGGGACATGGAGAGAGCCATTTCTGAAGCTCACCATGAGGAGACTTCAGAAGATGATGAGGTCAGGAACTGTCAGCAACACCTTCAGCATGAGATGGAGACATCGAAGAGAAGAGAAAGGAGGAGTACGAGAGCATCATTGTAGCACATATCATATTCAGAGTCTATGGAGGACCTTGCACCTTCAATTAAGCAGAATGTACCTTCAGCAGACATTCCTCAACCTTTAGTAGATAATTGTATTTCATATTCCAAGTTGTTTGTAAAATATTCCGTTGTGAAGAACCCAGTTTCTTGAAATAAAAAGCATGTTCCATTTATGATTTAGATTCTTCACATTCTTCTCCTGCTTGTTCAATCCCTTTCCCATGTGCTTTAATGGTAGGAAAGCGTGCTATTAACAAGATTCAAAAAGATGATCTTGAAATGATTCATTTTTGTAAAGATAAAGTGATGCAATCTCAAAATCACTAGAAATTAGTCACCAAGTGCAACTAGGATGCTTGCCCAAATCAACCACCAAAGTACATGGTTATTTGAATATAGGGTGTGTTGTCGAGGAATTATGACTGAGGTATTATGACCATGGGGTTGCCGAATAAAAGTATTAATCCAATATAATTGGTTGCACTCTCGCAGGGAACACATACAATATATATATATATATATATATATATATATATATATATATATATATGGGAAAAGGGAGTATGCACCGGCGGGTGCAGCTAACTAGCTACACCCGGCCATTTTTCTTATTGGTTTTTTATTTTTTTGAAAAAAACTTATTAAGATTTACTTAGTTTATTGACAAGAATATGTGTTTCAAATTTCATGCAAAACAAACACTCCTAGCATGCCCATCTAGATATGGTCAATTTCAATAATTCTGAAACCGTTAAGATGTCATAGCCTTGATGGAGATGATAGAAATGTCGAATTTAGTTGAAATTGGTATGATATCATGGTGATATATGGTGCTTTAAATCCCCCTAGGTTTCATTTCAAAAACGTAAAAAATCAATGAAAAAAAGGGCCGGGTGCAGCTAGTTAGCTACACCCCCGGGTGTAGCTTCCCCAGCCTCTATATATATATATATGAAAACAAATATTATGAAGTAGCACAACACCCAAGAAAAGGTACTGCAAAGGGGCTACTGTGATAGTGTGAGCAATATCCAACCTTATGCAAAATAAAGAAATGAACTCTGTGACAAAGGCAATAGTTGCATGATAGAAACTATAAAATAAGGGTGGGCAGACTTTAGTCACCACCGGTAGCAGACTTGGACCATGCTAGAGCTAACACGTCTCAATAAAGTAAAGGAAACGGTAAGTATAAATCACATATTATATTTATTTAGATGAAACATGCTCCTAACAATAAATAAAAATATGCAAAAGATGACAACACTAGATACCAAATAAATAGGGGAAGAAAGGGGAGATGACACTCGATAGGAGAGCTGAGCTACAACAACTGAGGGAGGTTTTGGTGTATAATAGCGAGGGTAGAACATGGGCGGTAGTACTGCTGTGGTGGAGGGTGGTAGGTCTTTCAATTTGTTGTAGCAGGGTTGGAAGGATATGGAGATGGAGGTGGCGGAAGTGGTAGTGATAGCGAGGAGTGTAGATGAGGACGAGGTTGGTGGCAGTGATAGAGAGGAGGTAGAGTAAAGGTAGAGGGGATTGGAGTTGATGGGGTCTTGGAGAAGGAAGAGGGCTGGAGGGAGAGTGTGGAGATGGAGGTTGGTGGGAGGAGAGTGAGAAGAGCAGCCAGTGGTTGAGGGTTGCTGGGAGAAGGGGAGAGATCCGGGGAAAGAGAGAAGAGGCTAGATCTTAGGGAAGAGAGGAAGAAGAGGGAGCGGAAAAGCGGATGCTGGGAAAGGGATGGTAAGGGCTCATATGGGTTTTTCTTGTCTATTTCTGTTCTACCATGTCTTGATATCCCTCCCCCTCCTTTTATAACATATAAGATCCCCTACAAGACAAAGGGAACAATGCATTTTCATGGGGATGCACCACTGTTTCAAAATAGGAAAAAATGGGTGGTGCTCTAATACGAGTGGCACAATCCAAAAAAATATAAAAAGAACATTTACACATAGATCCCTAAGATTTGACATATTACAAAAGAATCACGTGATTTATTCTTTTGTTGTCGAATTTGGTCGGTCCTGGCTGCATCAATTCCCCCTAGTGAGAAGAATCTTACTCCAACAAAATAGCATCGTAGTAACTTTGCTGGAAGATAACACAAAATTCTCTTAACTCCTATTTTCAATCCACAAAATGTTCTCCAAATGATATTCTTTCCACTTTAGGGTGAGATTGTGATATGTTGCTGACTTGCATATATCAAGGGTTTCGTTAACGGTATCTGAATCCAATGGTGTTGCGGTGATTGTTGGTGACGATTTCATATGTAGAAGCTCTAGTATAGTTGTATCTCTATCAACATCTGATATTGATGATATCCTAATATCTAGCGGGAAATGCGTTGCATAAACATTTGGACCCATATTCTTGATGATTCTGAAATGACCATTTTTTTGGGCTTAATTTGTGGTAGGTTCGCTCAGGAAAATACTCT
The DNA here is from genome assembly GCA_037367405.1 of Ottelia alismoides. Classification (NCBI taxonomy): domain Eukaryota; kingdom Viridiplantae; phylum Streptophyta; class Magnoliopsida; order Alismatales; family Hydrocharitaceae; genus Ottelia; species Ottelia alismoides. The sequence goes on from JAZKJV010011007.1 coordinate 15,155, forward strand.
ACCTGAAAATGATCCATAATCGAACTTCCTTCCCTGAATCCCATCTTTCTCATGTGGGTATTGGCTTGTTTTGGGTACGTGGTTGTTGTAATTTGGGATTTGGTATAGATTTTATGGTGGAGTTGATGGGCAGGTTAACCATATGGTCAACAATTGCACCAACCCACTCGGATTGAACTATGGAGACTTGATCAAGGACATATAGAATTGGAAATTCGTAAAAACATTCGAAAGGAGATTTCCCAATGGTCTGACAAGAAAATTCAGTACGAAGAACTGATTCCCATTGAATAGTTTGTTCTCCTGCGATGCAATGCATCAAATGTCCTAGGATCTGATTATTACATCTATTTAGCCATTGATTTTGCGGTGATATATAATATTATATTGTAAATGCATGCCTGACTTATACCATGACTTGATTCCCTTATCTGACAAAAATGAATGAGGTATGTAATGCACGCAGAAAATTTCCTTAGAGAAGGGACTAGCTATATGAGATGCATCTGAGTACTTCCTATACCAGACAAAATACAACACTTCAGAAATCAGATCAATCATGGCAAACTCAGAGTCAACCTTCCTAGTGGTTTGGAGAAGCATGATTACATAGTCCGTAGGGATATCTTCCTGATGATGGGTAGGAATGGACCAAGGGGTATATGGGTTCGAACTCTTCTTTTGATCCTTTGATGTCATCTGATCATGAGGCACGTGGAATAGGCCGGCTTTAAGGACATAATTCATGTGGAGTTTATTGTCTCGTAGAGGTGGGGGTTTCTTGGGCATAGCATCCACATATTCTTTTAGGTCCAGGACAACATCGTAGTCCATTTTACCTAGGTTCATAGCATTGTACCAAATCTCTTTACCGACAAGAATAAAAGTGATTAGTGACTCCTAAGGTTGAAGTTGGAAAGTAGTTGTATAGAGAGTCTTAGGCGATTTGTGTACAATAAGGTGACTGACCATCATAGATTTTTGGAGAACCATATTGGGGCCCTCGCATCAGTCAGTTGTCATGTGCTTGGGATTAAAAGCATCAAGTCAGGGTTGAAGGGTGATTCGTGTCTTGTCTCTTATGTAGGTATCCTTCATATCCATATGGGTTGTACCTTGACCAAACTGCTAAGAGTGTCCCACTAACAGGTGATGCACATCCATAGTCGCTAATGAATATGCGATTTGTCATCTTAATACATTGATCTTAACTTGAATCTTTAAACAAATTACCAAATAAAAGTCTCTAATTAAATAAATTAACAAAATATAACTCTTAATAAAATAGACTATATATCTTGTAAATAAGTCCACAAAATAATTAAAAATACAAATCACAAAAATGTTGAAAAAATGGTTGTAAATAATCCCATGTAAATACCCAAACTTCCTTGATTTTTAATAAATTCATATCGAATTAATTATTTTTCTAATTTGTACATAAAAATATATATAAAAATACAAAAATACAAAATAATTTTATCTTGAATAAATACTTTTAGATCTTGAATCGAAAATATCATAAAGTCCAACTTCTCGGCCAAATTCCCGCTCTGTATAAAATCCAAATTCACAAACTTACTTTTAAAGTTCAAGTTATAAAATTATCTATCCAATGAAAGTGATTTCATTAAAATCGAAGCTCGTTTGCAAAATGTTGGTTTTGGGACCTAATTGTATATTGTATATTTTGTACAAACTTTCATTTGTTGGTTTTATTTCACCTTTCTCTTAAATATTAAAAATCTAAAAAATTAGATCAATGTTTATTTATTTATTTTATATGTTATCTAATTTTATCTTGATTTTATCTTATTTAAAAATTACAAAAAAATAACAAAATACAAAAATACAGTATTTTATTATCTATAAAGTACCATCAAAAATATGTTTTATACAAATGACCTCTTTTGATTTTGGATCCTTCACAAATGTTGTAGATCTCGTCGTGTCAAATAACTTTCATGTTGAGCACTTTTTGATTTGACTTAATTTACTATTTCTTTTTTAGTTTTCTTCAAATTATTTTTTTATTTTTTGAGTGACACGTGTCATCCCCTTTTTATTTTTATATTTTATTTTTAATTAAATTTCATTATTTTATTTTATTTTATTTTATTTTACTTTATCCTTTCTCTCTCTTCTTTCTCTTCTTCTCTCTCTTCTTCTCTCTTCACTCTAGATCATGTGCATAGCGCGTGATCCCTCCTCGCCTCCCTCACTCCTCCCCGTTCTCCCTCCACCACAAGCAATGGTTACTCCATCACCAACGACCGCAATGCACAACCTCTCCTCTCCTGCAATGGTCGCACCACCTCGCATCTTCATCGGCGGCCATTATGCCTCATGCCCTCCTTCTATAATGCCCTTGTCTCCCCTTTGTTGTTCACTAACCGCTAATCTTGAGATCAACAGAGAGAGAGGTTCATCTCTCCCTCCTCCAGTGGTGACAACACGAAGAGGACCTTGAGCAAGGATGTCTTCTCCCGTCTCCGACGAGATACGTGGATCTCTGGTCCACGTCATAACCGCTCCTCTACTGCACGAGCTTTTGGAGCTCGCTCGCTCCATCGAGGCAACGATAGAGGAAAACTCCTTCATTGTTCGTTCACCACTACCCACACCGTTGCCACATTTACTGCCGCTTCATGCACCACCTTCGTTCTTCCGCCACCTTCATGCACCACCATCACCGCCACCTTCGTCACCCTATCAACCACCACCTCGCGTGACCCACCTGCTCGGCTCATCCGAGCTCTTCGACCACCTGCAAGTCGTGCAACCTACTCTGTTTCCAACGTGCCTCCGCACTTGGCCCATACACCACCATCCCCATCGCCATCAACTCGTCCCCAGCTTCTCTATCACTTGCTGTTTGCCGCCATCTGTTGAATACTTCTCCTGGGTGGCTGTGACGTTGATCTCATCATGGCCGTTATGGCTGAAGCAATCATAACGTCCAGCAAATCTCCATAAATCTCGCATCTTAAATTTGAGCATAATATATTATAGGAGTTACGTGCATTCGCATGGAATGACCGTTTGCATCTTAAATTTGAGCATATATTATAGGAGTTACATGCATTTGCATGAATTGGCCGTTTCTTCTTTAACATGCATTTTTGTTCAACTTCTACAATTGGTACCAGAGCCACAAACTTTTCCGAGGCTTAGGCGAGGATGGCGATGATCCCAGGCGGAGGCGGTGGTAACAATGGTGCTAGTGGTGGTAGCAGAGGCGGGAGTATTCACTCATACCAGTACCCGCAATTGACGACGACGAACTACACCAGTTGGTCCACCGTGTCCAGGCCATCATGGAGGATCAAGGCGTCTGGGCAGCAGTCCAGCCAGAGAATGACGACACCATCGACATCAAGCTCGACAAAAGAGCTAAGGCGCATCTACTCCATGCTCTTCCCGAGGATATCCTCATGCAGGTCGCCATGAAGATATCATCGAAGGAGATTTGGGAGGCCTTAAAAACAAGATTTGTTGGAGCCGATCGTGTCAAGAATGCTCGGCTCAGGGCATTGAAGAGCGACTTCGATGCCATGCGAATCGGTGATGGAGAATCCCTCGACGATTACGCAGGAAGGCTGACCGTGATGTCGGTGAGGTACACCAACGTCGGCGGCACACTGGATGACACGGCCATGGTAAAAAAACTATTCGATACTATGCCGGATCGATGCTTGCTCGTCATCGCTGGCATCGAACAGTTTTGCGACATCGACACGATGTTGTTCGAGGAGGCACTCTCTCGATTGAAGGCATTTGACGAGCGCACGCGTCCGCGTGGGACTAATGCTGGTGTAACCTTCAACGGCCAGCTACTTCTCACTCAAGCGGAGTGGGAAGCGAAGCAGAAGAGAAGCAACAACGACAATTTTTCCACAGGCCAGAAGGGCAAGGCTCCAACAGGTGGCGGGAGTCGTGGCTGCGGTAATGGCGGACGTGACAAGAGCCACATTCGCTGCTTCAATTGCCCCGAGATGGGGCACTACGCATCGCAATGTAAGGCACCCAAGAAGAAAGTAGATGCCCATCTCGCACAAACCGATGATTCAGAATCGACGTTACTCTTCGCTGCTTCTGAGGAGATACCACAAAGTGGAATTTTGTTACCACAACAAACTCAAGGCATTCAACCGATAAATGAAGATTGCATACTATCGGAGCTGCACCAGGCCAATCGTAGTGCCATCTGGTTCCTTGATAATGGAGCAAGCAACCACATGACCGGTGACAAGAATAATTTCCAAGAAATGGATGAGAGTGTCACCGGGAGAGTAAGATTTGGCGATGGGAGATCTGTGGAAATCAAAGGAATGGGCTCCATCCTTTTTGCTTGCAAAAATGGTGAGCAATGGCTTCTTGAGGATGTATACTACATTCCCAGCCTACAAAGCAACAAGGTTAGCTTGGGCCAATTAACAAAGAATGGCCACAAGGTGATCATGGACGAAGATGTACTCGAGGTGTTTGCTAAAAGCCACATGCAGTTGATCATGAAGGTAAGGCGTTCAGAAAATCGCCTCTACAAGATCGAGCTCAAACTAGTTCATCTATCTGCCTCTTGGCGAGTTTGGAAGATCCAGCATGGCTATGGTATGCACGGCTGGGTCATGTCAATTTTCAGACATTGAAGATGTTGGCCGACAAGGAGATGGTCAGGGGAGTGCCATCAATCATTCACCCACACCAAGTCTGCCATGATTGTTTGGTGGCAAAGCAGACTAGGCATCCGTTCCCAAAGGTTGCTAATTTTCGTGCGGAGAAGCCACTCGAATTGATCCATGGAGATCTATGTGGCCCAATCACACCAATGACAATAGGAGGTAATCAATACTTCATGCTTCTTATTGATGATTACTCTCGTTGGATGTGGATATATGCGCTCCGATCAAAGGACCAAGCATTCTCGACATTCACCAAGTTCAAGGCAATGGTGGAAAACACATGTGATAGCAGGATCAAGATACTACGCACAGATCGGGGGGGGGGGGGGGGGGGAGTTACTCTCAATCGAATTCACTCGACTCTGTGAAGATGCCGGTATTGTTAGACACTTCTCTACCCCGTACACACCACAACAGAATGGAGTGGTGGAAAGGAGAAATCGCACGGTGATGGACATGGCTCGACCTCTATTAAAAAGCATGTCAATGCTGGGGAGTTTTTGGGGGGAGGCGGTGAGGCACGCAGTCTATCTCCTAAATCGGCTACCGACAAAGGCGATGGGAAACCACACTCCATATGAAGCTTGGAATGGAAGGAAGCCATACCTAGGCCACATTCGAGTGTTCAGCTGCACGGCACATGCGAAGATCACCACTCCATACCTAAAGAAGCTTGATGATCGTAGCAAAGCGATGGTGTATCTTGGTGTCAAGAATGGAATTTGGTCTCTTGAAAAACTTCCTGTTGGACAGAAAGCAATTGGCCTCAAATGGGTATTCAAACTCAAGAGGAACTCTGATGGGGAGGTGATCAAACACAAGGCAAGATTGGTCGCTAAAGGCTATGTGCAACGCCAAGGTGTCGACTTCGGGGAAGTGTTTGCACCAGTTGCTCGACTAGACACAATACGCGTCATCCTTGTTGTCGCGGCAAACCGTGGATGGCAGGTGCATCACTTAGATGTCAAGTCGGCATTCCTCAATGGAGAACTACAGGAAGAAGTTTACGTTAAACAACCGGAAGGGTTTGTAGTACAGGGCAAGGAGCACCTTGTGTACAAGTTATGTAAGGCGTTGTATGGCCTCCGGCAAGCGCCACGGGCGTGGAATACTCGTCTTGATCGGAGCTTGAAGGAACTTGGTTTTTCAAGATGTAAACATGAACAAGCTGTGTACACCCGAGGGAAAGACCGTACTGGCATTGTTGTGGGGGTGTACGTAGATGACCTAATTGTGACAGGACGAGATCCATGCACTATTGCCGAATTCAAGAAGCAAATGATGACCGAGTTTGAGATGAGTGACCTCGGTTTGCTACACCACTACCTTGGCATTGAAGTAACACAGGATGAAGATGGGATCTCTATAAAGCAAGCAACATATGCAAAGAAAGTGTTAGAACAGTTCGGCATGCATGAATGTAACCCCACCATGTATCCCATGGAGCCGAGGTCACAACTATACAAAGATGCTGAGGGATACCCGGTGGATGCCACGGAGTATCGCCGGGTCATCGGATGTCTCAGGTATCTCCTCCATACTAGGCCGGATATGGCTTTCGCAGTTGGGGTGGCAAGTCGGTTCATGGAACGACCCACCTTAATGCATCACAACGTTGTCAAACAAATCCTGAGATATCTAAAGGGGACAATACATTATGGGTTGGTATATGATAGAAAAGCAGAAAGCGAGGTGATCACTGGCTACACAGATAGCGATCTGGCCGGAGATCTAGACGATCGTAAGAGCACTGGAGGAATGGCGTTCTATATCAATGAGAGCATTGTTACTTGGAATTCTCAAAAGCAGAAGACTGTGGCACTATCGTCTTGTGAGGCCGAGCTCATGGCGGCTACAGCAGCAGCATGTCAAGCGCTTTGGCTCCAAGGTCTGCTGGCTGAGTTGATTGGAGAGGAGCCGAAACCTATGAAGGTATTTGTTGACAACAAATCGGCAATAGCGCTAATGAAGAACCCAGTATTCCATGGACGCAGCAAGCATATTGACACCCGGTTCCATTTTATTCGTGAATGCATCGAGAGAGGACAGATTGTTGTTGACTTCATTCGAACGGAAGAACAACGAGCTGACCCCTTGACAAAAGCTTTGCCGGCTACAAAGTTGGGTACAATGCGACATCTACTTGGCGTTCGTAACCTTGGACCACTCCAGGATAAGGGGGGAGAATGTTGAATACTTCTCCTGGGTGGCTGTGACGTTGATCTCGTCATGGCCGTTATGGCTGAAGCAATCATAACGTCCAGCAAATCTCCATAAATCTCGCATCTTAAATTTGAGCATATATTATAGGAGTTACGTGCATTCGCATGGAATGGCCGTTTGCATCTTAAATTTGAGCATATATTATAGGAGTTACATGCATTTGCATGAATTGGCCGTTTCTTCTTTAACGTGCATTTTTGTTCAACTTCTATACCATCGACCCTTCACAGAGGAGATCCCAACACCTCACCTCAGTCAGCCCACACTGACGATCACCAGACACCTTCACGCACAACCATCACGTGCTGTGTGGTCCTACATCCCCGCTGCTGTGTTCCGCCTTCCTCCTCGTGTGCAGCCGCATGCACCCACAACACTGCCAGCTGCCTCTCCACACACGTCCCCCACTCGTTGAACTACGCTCGTCCCGAGCCCACTCCTCTCACCTTAGCGCCGCATGCTGCCCGCCCTCGAGCTCAGCTGCCCAAGCTCCCCCCTGCATGTGAGCAGCATGTTGGGGGGGGGGGGGAGGGGGATTGCGTCCAGGTCCTTGTACTTCTCTACAATCACACGGAGGCTTCCCCCACTGAATCTCATGTGCACAACACATGCCCCTTGGGCAAATTTGCATAAAATCCTCAGGATTCTGTGTAATTTCCTCTGAGTCCCCATCAACATTTTTATTTTATTTTTTTATTTCAATTTTGTATTTAGGATCCTACATTTGCACATTTATTTGAACTATCATTTTTGATCTATTTTTAATTCCAAAAATAACAAGTTGTAGAACAATTCACTTTCTACCTTGTGGTTATTTAATGGTATTTTTGTGAGATGTTGTTGATTTCATTTAATTAATTTGGTAGAAATTATCATATTCACCTACTATGTGCTCTTTAATTTGTATTAAATTATTATTTTATGTCCAAAAATTGCTAAAATTTTATATTAGGTAGATTTAACTGTCATTTATCACATGCCCCAAAATCATCATTTGCATGCATATCTAGGTTAAAAAAAATTTCTGACTTGAGTATTTGATTTTAAATTAATTGTACATTTAGTATTTTAGGAAATCAAAATTTTTCTGGATACCTCTCACATAGACCTATCTAGGACAATTTAACTTCTGAAAAATAATTATGTTTAATTTAATTTCTTAGAAATAATTAGGTTTTCTATTTATTAAAATTAAATTACTCAAAAATCACATAGTCTGCATTTTAATTCATAACAAATTCATTGTGCATTCGGAAAATCCAAAAAAAATTATAATAGCCTACTTTTGCCTATTTTCACATTCTGGCCAAGTTTTAGTTTTTTAGACCTCATTTGATTGAAATTTGCATTTTAATCCTCAAAATTTTCCAAAATTACATTTTCATCGTTAATTATGTAAAAATACCGAAAAATCTACTTCGAAAACGGTGCACTAGATTTGATAAATTGAGCTTTAATTTGTTCCTTTGCCTCATTGGGTCGACCCTAGGGCTCACCTAGGTTAAATAAACATATAACCACTCATTGCTTAAATTGGTTAAATTAATTATTCGTGCGCTTAATTTATGATTGATTCTCAAGTGCCTGACTACAACATAAAAATGATGAATTAAATAGGGTATTTTTGGGATCGTCAAATGGCACCATTACCGGGGAGGCAAATGGATTAGGTTTATTTTAAAAAACTTAGAGTTAGGTTTTCCATTCGCCCGGGTAGTTTGACCCCTGGATATTTTTTTATGAATATTTTCTTGTAATTTTCTCTTTCTTTTTTTAGCATTTATTTTCATATTTGTCTATCTTTTATCTCTCTAATATAAATCTTTGTTGTCGTGCGAGTACCGATTGGATTTGGAAGTGGTTTTTGTTGAAGCTGACTGTTTAGGTGCATCGAAGATATTTTCTTTGAGAGAGTTTTTTATTTATCATTTAATTTTGTAATTATTAATTTGTAATAATTTAGGTAACTGCTTGATTTCTAACGTATTCCATTTGGAATCTCGTGCATATATCGGGACTAGACATTGGACCATCGTGGTTGTATGGTTTTCTTGTCGTAGGATGGACTTGCACATGTGACTCGTAGAGATTATATATGTTTTATCAGCTTGTGCTCGTAGCTCATAGGACCACACATCACTTTAACATGATGCACTTATAAGTCGTTCAACTATCCAAATTTATATCAACTCTTCTCGCTAATAAAACTGTCTGCTTAGGGTGTTTTTATCTGTGCATATCATTTAATGTAAATTTTAAATTCCTTGTATTGCATCCCGCATAAAGAATGTGAGGAATCACGGTAAGTCTTTTTTCTTAGCCTGCATCATTAAGTTCACGCTTGTATCTGCTTTTTCGATTCTCTCCTCCTCAGTTTTTACAACTTCAGACTTAAAGGAATTGAGATTGCTCGTTAGGCATGATATTTTTGTGCTCAGATAATATTTAAATGGTAACCTTAAATTAAAATCAGAACTGCTAATCAAGGCAACTGTAAATTAATTGATATAAAATTAACCTTGTGTCTGGTGGAGAGCAACTCACTCATTGTAGTAGGAGAGAATCGTACACTTAGGGTAGAGCCCAAAACCTAACCTCCATGTACTCACATTTATCAAAGATTGTTTTATTAACCAACTAAAATCGAAAAGATAAGCAACCAGACTCTTGCGACCTTCATTGTGTTGAGTTGGTGAAACAGGGGTTTGCTTGTCTGCCTCTGTTGTATGTGTTGTGTCCATTTTGCTCTCTGTTTGGATCATCTTCTTTATCTACTTCTTTCCTTCCACTATGTACTCCTGATCCACCTCATACCCGAGGATCAACCCATATCATCCCAACCCTGAAGTCGGAATTTCGATGGACTTCACCACCTCAACCGACTTCACGGCTTCTTCGTACTCCTCACTATCTACACTTTCTTACCCACCTGATACCCTTTCATACAAGTCTAGCACATCGTATACCCCAAATCTCACCAACCCTTTAAACTTATATCATGAGCAAGCAACTGTTGAGAGTAATGAATGGTCAAACATGGGTCAAGATTGCACCTATACACCTTTGACCCAAAGACTTCCTTCAGATGACCAACTAGAGAAGCCCACACTTTATATCCACATTGACTGGATCGAATCTCACATGCCTTCCTATTATGCACTCAATGAGACCTCATACACAGAGGATTGGATCTAGGATCCAGCTCCACCTTCCCACTGTCAGTGGACATCCGATTATGAGGCTCAAACTATCTCTGCAAGAGACCCATACTCAACTCATTATGTGCCTATGTCTAGGTATGCTGAGTATGGAACCTCAACCTCTCAACAGTATCATCCCACTCATTCCATTAATCTTCCCAAGAAAAAATAGAAGGATGAATACTCTCAAATCAAAAGAAATGTGGAATCATTGAGGAATGAATTCAGAAAATCTTTGGAAAGAGAAAAGATAGAATGTACTAAACAAGGTATATATGTGTATTCAAATAGAGATGATTTCGAGGATTGAAATGACAATAATGTTCCAATACCTCCTGCACAGCTGAAGTCACACTCACTTCCCCCTACTACTAACCCCTCACCTTCCTAGTCAGTGTCTATACAACTACCTTACCACATTGAAGAAAAGATAAAAAATGGAAAACCCCAATCCCCCAAAAAATGAAAAATTAAAAAATCAAATAAAAATTAAGGTCATGATGAAGTTGGATGATTACCTAGGTCCTTCTCAAGGGGACGATTTTGTTAAAATGATCATTCATGAACTTCCCCTAATCAAGGCAATGGAATACTGCCATGACCTCAAAGAATTTGTGAAGAAGAAATTGATGACTAAGAGATCAGGCAACTAGAGATCTAGAGTTGAAAAACATATTGTATCCATGGCCTCCTCCTTGGTGTTAAGGAAAATCAAGAGCCATAGAGTGAAGCGGCTACCTAGGGTTGAATGTACACTCAGAGATACCCTCTTTACCCATGCTCGGATTGATGATGACTCCATAATAAACATCTTCCCGATCACCATCTTCTATGAACTTGTACTAGGACCTATTAAGAAGACGAGACAAATCATTCATCTTGACAATCAAACTATCAAACGAGCGAGAAGAACCATTTCCGTCATCATCACTTTCCAAGGTGCTCACATAGAGGTAGATTTTACGGTCATTGATACAGAGCACCATGGGGAGTTATCCCAATCTCCAATTATCTTAGGAAGGCCATTTTTAGCCTCCGCTAAGGTGGTAATTGATTGTGAGATGAAGGACATTAGGTTTCCAACACTAGGCCCCCCACACATAACTAGGCCTCTAAGAATACACATGACTCTAGGGCAGCGCACAAAGACCTCGACAACCATGACCCACAAGAAACCAATAAAACTCCCTCAGGGTTTAGTCGATCCTAGACTAATCCTCTCTTCACTTCTTTCCCTAATGAGGAAGGTCTTATTCTTGGTTCTACACCTGAGATATCGGTTGCTAGACCTACCTTTGATTCTCCTCACACCTCCATACAGACCCACACCTCCTTCCCTGATACTTCTCCTATGATGAATCAATATTCAAGAGCTTATGAGGAATTGGACCATATTTATGAGAATCATCACGGTTATTTGAGTGGTCCAATTTTTGAGTCGGTAGTAATTTATGAAATACTCGAACCATACAAGGATCTGACTTGTATGCATGCAGAAACCTTTTGTGTCACAAAAACTCATGGACATCAGAAGGTGACATCTTACTCCCCATCCATCACTCACACTACCACTAGGAACAAGCTAACAATGCCTAATCAAAATGAGGAAACTCCCTCGAGAGGTGTCATGACCCAATAGGAATGTGTCAATGAATACGATGATTCATCGGATGAGGAACCCATAAATGCCACACCGATTACTAATGACAAGGGGTAGAACTCTGACCTTCCTTCCCCCGTTGCTTCACATAGGAACAAACCATCTAAGAAAGTCACCTTTGACCTTACAAACTAGGTGACTTCTGAAGATTCCTTGTCAAGTTCCTCATCTAGTCCTGAAGTGGTACATTAGGTAAGCATAATAAGTATAACAGTTATCAAAGGACACTTACCTTTAATTGCCAATAGTTAGAGATCCTCTAAATATGACCATTATTCTTTTGAGGACGACTCTGACAATGGTTGGACCTCTTCATCCTCCGTCTCTTCCCCACCCTCTACATATCCACACTATCTCCCACTGTTGAGGATTGGGTTCTTAGGAGATGGTGAATTGGATGCAAGAAATGATATATTTCCTACTGTTGAGGATTGGGTTCTTAGGAGAGTCTCTTGGACTGGAACTTTGGGTAACGCTTTAACTCCACTCTTGTAATTGTAGTCTACACTTAATGTCATATCCTTATGCTATATGTATTCAAAGAGAGTCTCATAATTAGAGAAGTTGGATACCATTTGGTTAGAGATTGGTTCAACTTAGAAGTTTAGGATCACCAAACTAAGAGTTCATCAACGAATCATCTTGTATATTCACATGCACATTTAGGGATTAATATAACTTATTCATTTTTTATTTGCTCGAGGACTAACAAAGTTTAAGTATAGGGGTAAGATGAATCTACAATTCATCATCTTAAAACTTTAACAAATAAAAGTACCTAAATTAAATAAATTAACAAAATATAAGTCTTAATAAAATAGATTATATATCTTGTAAATAAGTCCATAAAATAATTCAAAATAAAAATCACAAAAAATGTTGAAAAATTGTTTGTAAATAATCCCTGTAAATATCTAAACTTCATTGATTTTTAATAAATTCATACTGAATTAATTATTTTTCTAATTTTTACATAAAAATATGTATAAAATACAAAATACAAAATATTTTTTATTTTGAATAAATTCTTTTAGATCTTGAACCGAAAAAGCCATAAAATCCAACTTCTAGGCTAAATTTCCACTCCGTATCAACTCCAAATAAACCAAACTCACTTTTAAAGTTAAAGTTATAAAATTATCTATCCAATGAAAATGACTTCATTAAAATCGGAGCTCATTTGCAAAATGTCGATTTTGGGACCTAATTGTATATTGTATATTTGGTACATACTTTCTTGTGTTGGTTTTATTTCACCTTTCTCTTAATTACTAAAAATCATAGTTTAATGTGTATTTATTTATTTCATATTTTATCTAATTTTATCTTGATTTTATCTTATTTTAAAATTACAAAAATAGCAAAATACAAAAATACGGTATTTTATTATCTATAGAGTACCATCAAAAATAAGTTTTGTACATATGACCTCTTTTAGTTTTGGATCCTTCAGGAAAGTTGTAAATCTTGTTGATATGAGAAACTTTTATGTTGACCACTTTTTAATTTGACTTAGTTTACTATTTCTTGTTGAATTTTCTTCTAATTTATTTATTTTTGATTTTTTGAGTGACACATGGCCGCTCTTGGAGCCGTCACGTGTCATATTTTTAATTTTAATTTTATTATTTAATTTTATTTAGTTTAATTAATTTTTATTTTATGTTATATTTTCCTCTCTTCTTTCTCTCTCCTCTCTTTTCACTGTAGATCACGCACATAGTATGCGATCCCTCCCCGCATCCCTCTCTCTTCCCAGTTCTCCCTCTACCGCAAGCGACCATTACTCCTTCACCAATGGTCGTAATGCATAGCCTCTCCTCTTCCGCAACGACCGAGCCATCTCGCATCTCTGCCGACATGAGTTATGCCTCATGCCCTCATTCTATAAAGCCCCCGTCTCCCTTCGTCGTTCACCATCCACCGATCTTGAGATCAACAAAGAGAGAGGTTCAACTCTCCATCCTCTAGTGGTGACAACACAGAGAGAACCTTGAGAGAGGACATCTTGTCCCATCTCCGGTGAGATCCTTGGTTCTCTGATCTACACCACATCCACTCCTCTACTGCACGAGCTTCTGGAGCTCGCCGGCTCCATCGAGGCAATGACGGAGGAAAATTCCTGCACTATTCGTTCACCACTACCCACACTGTCGCCACTTTCACCACCGCTTCATGCACCACCTTCGTTCTTCCACCACCTTCACACACCACCTTTACTGCCACCTTCATTGCCCCAGCAACCACCACCTCGTGCGGCCTACCCGCTCAGCCCATCCGAGCTCTTTGACCACTTACAAGCCACACAACCTCCTCTGTTTCCTGCACGCCTTTACACTTGGCTCGTCTGCCACTGACGACATCGCCATCAGCACAACCCTAGCTTCTCTATCCCTTATCATTCACCGCCATCGACCATTCATAGAGGAGATCCCACCACCTCTCCTCGGTTAGCCCCCACCGACGATCACTAGATGCCTCCGTGCGCAACTGTCGCACGTTGTACGGCCCTCAATCTCCATCATTGTGTTCCGTCTTTCTCCTTGCATGCAGCTGCGTGCGCTCACAATACTGCCAGCTGCCGTGTGCCCACAACCGCCTTTCCTTATGCATCCCCCTCCCCCCTCGTCGAACTCCGTCGACCCGAGTCCAATCTACTCTCCTTTTCACTGCACACCGCCCTCTCTCGAGCTCAGCCACCCAAGCTCTCCCCTAAGGTGACTAGCACCTGGGGTATGGGGAGAAATTATGTCTAGGCCCCTATACTTCTCTATAATCGCACAGAGGTCCCTCCAACTAAAGTTCACGTGCACAGCACACACCTCTTAGGTGAATTTGCATAAGTTACTTGGGATTCTAGGTAATTTCCTTGGATTAACTATCGACATATTTATTTTAATTTTTATTTCTATTTGGCATTTAGGATCCTGCATTTGCATGCTTATTTAAACTACCATTTAACGTCTATTTTTAATTCCAAAAATAGGATGTTGTAAAACAATTCATTTTCTAACTTGTGGTTATTTATTGGTATTTTTGAGAAATTATCATATTTTACCCACTGCATGCTATTTAATTTGTATTAAATTATTCTGTGCTCCAAAAATTGCTAAAAAATTACATTAGGTAGATATAATTGTTAATCACATGCCCCAAAATCATCACATTTGCACACATATCTAGGTTAAAATAAATTATTTTGTTACTTGAGTATTTGATTTTTAATTAATTATACATTTAATATTTTAAGTAAATCAAAGTTGTTCTGGATACTCTCAAATAGACCTTTTTAGAATAATTTAATTTTTGAGAGATAATTAGGTTTGCTATTTATTAAAATCAAATTACTAAAAAAATTACAGTATGTATTTTTAATTCATAATAAATTCATTGTGCATCCAAAAAACAAAAAAATAGAGTAGCCTAATTTTGCATGTTTTCACATTCTAGCCAAGTTTTAGGATTTTAGACCTCATTCGATTGAAATTTGCATTTTAGTCCTCAAACTTTGCCAATCTTGCATTTTCATCATTAATTGCATAAAAAATACCTAGAAAATCTGCTTTGAAAACCGCACACTAGGTTTGATAAATTGAGCTTTAAGTTGTTCCTTTGTCTCCTTGAGTCGACTCTAAGGCTTTCCTAGGTTAAATAAACCCATAACCACTCATTGTTTAAATTGGGTAAATTAATTATTCATGTAGTTATTTTTGTTTGATTCTTAAGTGCCGGACTACAACATAAAAATGACAAATTAAATAGGGTATTTTCGAAATCGCTAGTTGCGATGTAACAACATACACCATCTTCATAGGTTGAGGTAGGGGAAAATTTAATGAGGCACTGGCATCGACTAGTTCTATGGTGCTCTCCCTTAAACCAGGTCAAATCATAAGGTCAATCCCAAGGTTCTATTTTCACCTTTAACTTGTCGACTACCTCTTGGGTAGTGAAATGTCTTATGCTTTCTCCATTGGTTATTAGGGAGCAATAACAATCACTATGGGCATATGGGATGCAAAAGATGCTCTTTTCTATCCAAGCCTCATCTCTCTCAATTCTAGGTGCTCGTTTGAATTGTGGCACGACCTTTGTTGGTGCATTATCATCTCTTTCAAGGTCATCATGCTTAATCGAGGAAAAAGGTCTATTAATGTTTGCATCAACCTTACTATGAATTTCCATTTCATCACCTTTATTCTTTCATTTGGCTTGTAAACCCTAGCTAAATGCATGTAAATAGCATTATTTTCCATAAAATAACATATAGTGTTTATTGTATAATTATGGTATAAAAGACTGTATTTAAAACCAAAAATAAAAGAATAAAGAAAAGAAAAGAAAATTAATGAAATTCCATAGATATTTGATGACCCTAATCCCCGAGATCTAGGCATCATGATGACTGGATTGACAAGGAATAAAGTAGGGGGAGATAAGGGATAATAAATACAAGAAATCCTAATTCCCAATTCGGAGACCTATTTTATTCTTTACATCAAATCAAGAAACTTTGTACATGAAAGTTGTAAATAAAAATATATAGAAAACTACAAAATTTTTTTCAGATGAAAATAATGCAGATTGTGATTTCTACACTCGTGATAAAAATCCAAAATCTCAACTTCATCGACCTGCATCTTCTCCATATGAACTCAAAATTCATCAAGATCACTTTAATTGTATTAATTTTTAATTACCTTTTTAATGAAGGTGGTTTCATTAAATTTGGAGTTAAGATGCAAAAGTTTGGTTTTGGACCCCCATTATATAATATACCTGAATAAAATAATCATTTTATTTATTCTTTATATTTTTCATACTTCTCTATTTTTATAAATTTGAAATATTAATTATAATATATGTACATAATTAGAATAAAATAAAATAATGAAAAAGACAATAAAATAAATAAGTATACTATAATATATAGATGAATTATAATTGAGTATACCTATATAATAGATAGCTATATTTATTTAGGTGTACATATAACTGCAGAAAAATACACTAAAAATATATTTAAGAGTATTTTAATAAGTTATAAATATATAAATCATGAATATAAAATAGTAAAATTTAAAATACATAAAAAATAAAATGCATACTTTATAGATAAAATATACATATAATTAAACTTGTAAAGTAATCTATAATAAGTTTACTTGTAAAAATAAATAAAAATCATAATAAATGACTACATAAAATAATAAGTATTTTTATATCTAGACCAAAACTTAATAAAATCATTATCATTTTAATTTCAATTAATAAAACAATTCCCCTCTATTTTATTGTTTTGTGATCTGATGTGGATCAATTGGCGTGCATCCTCGTTGACCCGCTGGTCAACTGAGCCAACTGCACCCCTAGGTTTGTCAGACAATGTTTTAACCCGATTCCCTTGATTTCCCCCTATTTTCCTTTCATCCTTTCATCTCGATCTCTTCACAACTTTTCTTCCTCGATTCATGTTGTTTCACACTACATTGATTCCTTGGACAATGGGGGCACTGAGGCAATCATAATCATCGATCAAACCTCACCGTGAACATATACCCACCTCCCTCTTCTATTTGTTTTTTTATCTCACTCCATCTTCGAAATCCCCAAGTATCACAGTCCTCAAGGTAGCTGGTGACAACAGCTTCTTCGCCCTGCAGCTTGGCGGGGAGGAAGAGGCATGCCGGTGAAGATCCGAGCATTGCCAGATTAGCTGGCGGAGCTGCACGATGGTTCCCTGTCTCTCAGGAAGAACCTTATTTTTCTTTAGCTAGTTTTGTTCATAGTATAATGAATAGCCTAGTTTAGGATTTATTTTTGATTGCTTTTACTATTGCCAGAGCTTCTGCTCCGGCCACTGATTTGCCATCATCCTCCTGCTACTCCGTCCGCCTATCACCTCCATTCTTTTCACCCTCGAGTTCTGAATACCCTAAGCATGTTCATCTACCCTGATCCTTGCTGGATCAGGTAAATGGCTCTCCTCCTCTGTTGAACACCGGAGAATCTCCACCACCTTCATCTTTGCTCGCCTTCCTTTTTCTTCGTTGGTTCTAACCCTACATGTATTGGAGGATAAAGACTCATCCTGGGTCGATTTTTGATTCAACCGAGGTTCTTAGAGCTGGTTCCCTTCACTCTAGTGACCCTCGGTTCCATCTAAGGCCTCTAGGAGCTTCCCACACCCACCGGGAACCTTTGCACATCATCACGAAGCCAACGACCGCTAGAGTAGTGCAAGGGAGCAGATCGAAGTTCGCGCACCGATACATGGATAAGTTAAGGACTAGAGCCGTCAGATCACCTTATTGAGGGGTAATTTGCACATTTAACCCTCGCATTTTGTAATTTTCTTTTTAATATTTAAATATTCATCTGTAGTGTATTTATTTTTATAATATTTTTAGTTTAACCATTAAACTTTTTATATTTGCGTTTAGGTCCAGTCTACGTCACCTTACGTGCCTGCGCACGTGAAGGGATGGGGCATTTTGCACATAACCCCTAGCCTTTCTATATTTCAGTTTAGTCTTGTAAAATTAAGTCCACGTTTTAAACTTTTTGGTTATTTTGCAAAGAGAACCATGCATTATATATTAATTATAAAAATACCCCTTCAGGTATAGATTATTAGAAATATTTGGGATTTTTTTTTTATGTTTTTTCACCCCAAACTTCTTTAGTGTGTTCGAGAACGGTGCTAAACTTTAAATATTTACAAAAATACCCTACCGGGTTGCATTTTCTTTTTGTTGATTTTATTTTTGTTAAAAATAGTTCATGTGTCCTAAAATTTGTAGAAAATTAGGATAAATATCTTATATGTTATTCTACCACATATATTTTAATCAAAGTATTTTATTTAATATTTCCATTTATTAAAAATAAAAACCGAGCTATTTTTTACTGTCTACTTAGTAAAATACAAAAAAGATATAAAAATGTTTTGAAAAATTCCAAAAAAGTTATTTGTTGCTTATTATTGTATTTTGCACCTTCATACCAAAAATACTTAAAAATAGAAAAATAAAATCACTAAAAATTTAAAAGCTCCAAATTCCATATAAACATTATAAAAAATTCTCAAAAAACTCCAAAAGTTGTAATTTCTATTTTTGTTCTTTATTTCTAATATATATTATATACTAGAATTTGTTTTGGAGATTTTGAGCTATTTAGCTATTTTTGAAATCCAAAACAATTCAACCTATAAATTTAAGTCATTGTTTTGACTTTTTAATTTAACTAAGAAGCCAAAATATACCAAAAATTTATCAAAAAATCATAAAAAGGAGAAAAACTTTATAAAGACAAAACATTTTATTTTCTTATTTTTTAAATATTTATAGCTATTTATAAATTTAAAAAGCGATATATATATATATATATATATCTAAATAGCTATATTTACTTATATTTTTACTACTATTATTGTAATTATTACAAATCCCAAAAATATTTTTATTACCTTTATAAAATAAAAATGACTATACTCTAGGGCATTTTCCTAATTTTGTTTCTATTTTATATATTATTTTATATAATAATTATATTCTACCTAATATCACCTATATAGATATATTATTTAAAAAACAAAACTAAAAATCAGAAAATATAAAAAGAAAATAAAAATTATAAAATAAAAAATCCGTAAAAATATAAAAACAAAATTTTTTAAAAAATAAATAACAAAAAACACACTAAAGTCATAAATCTTCACAAAAACCTAAAAACATTTATTGTCTTTTGCTAATTTTTGTTATCTATCCCCCTTTCTCCCTATGTTCGACCTCTATTACTTATTCACTATACATATTTTCAAAATTATAATAACATTTAATTCCACTTGTATTTTTCATTGCTATATCGATTTGTGGGTTAATTGTTGTTGCATTCGGGTTTCATGAGCAGTCGCCTCAGCGACATTTTATCTTCGCTCTTTGTGAGGATATTTTACACCCTCACCAAATTCATGCATAATTTCCAAGTTTAGTGAGGGAGCAAGAGAGAGCGAGAGAGGAGGGCCTTTAGCATAGTCACATTTCTGTTTATTTTGTGAGAGAGTGTTATTTTATTTTGCATAATTTATTTGTAATAATACATGTGGACTTGGACTTGAACACTCGGGCATAATTTCCATGTGTTTGTTCACTTGGGGGCTCACCGATTTTCTCGTGATTTTATCGCCTTTATTTTATTTGTTTTCTGTATTTTGATTTTTTCACCTTATTTTCATTTGTATTGTGGAATGAGCCCTTAGTTTTGTAGGATTGCTTTCTCGTAATATAAGTCCAAATACCTAATATGATTCATGTACCTATAGCTTCTATGTTTGGAGTTAAATCAAGAATTAATTGTTGAATACTTGGATTTGAAACTGCTTGCTGTGAGAGGTCTCCATACATCGCTTGCAGGACCCACTGTGGTAGGTATCGTTGAGCCTCCAAGACCGGACTACTAGGTTTGTCTTCTAGTATTTAACATTTGGTTCTTCGTGATAATATCAATTCCTGTTTAGGGCGATTCCTTTATTTGCATATCGTCATATAGATTAGCTTTAAAAATTCGTTGCCTTGCATCCCGCATGGAGAGCGTTGGGAAGCACTATAAGTCTTCTAACTGAGCATTCATCATTTTAGGCACCAAGGTGAAATTTCTATCTTAGTGTTGCCTTGTATTGATTTGCCATTCTCTCCCTATGATTTTGTGCACCTAGGGCAAAAAGAAAATCCAAAAAAATTTCATTAGGCTTTTTGCATTGAAAATACTCAAAAAAGTGAAAATTAAAAATTAAAACAAGGGGACTGCTAATTGAACTTTGACCTAAATAAAAGTGGTAACGAACATCAAAGTTTAGGGTTCACAAACCCACATTGTATTCAGGTACACTCCAAAGTGAGCAAGGCACGACCCTTAAGAAATAGAGTAAAAAACTTGATCTGTGGCTGCCTCAACTACCACCTGAGACCGATAAAGTATTGACGTTTCTATCGTACGTGATCGAGTAGGTGATGAATCTCTATTCTATTATTTTGGCCTTAAAAACCCTAGTAAATGCGTGTAAATACCATTAATTCATGCATTTTAGCATTCATGCATTTGTGTGTAAATATTGTATAAAATACAGTTTTTAAAAGCTAAAATTATAGAATAAAGAAAAGAAAAGAAAAGAAAAAGAATAAAATATTGAAAATATTTTATGACCTGAAACCCCGAGACCTAGGTATCTTGATGACTAGGTCGATAAGGAATAAAGTAGGGGGAGATAAGGGTCAAAATACAAATAAAATTCCCTTTTATTTTATTCATTTTCCTTCATTTTTGGGACCTATTTTTAGTTCCACTTTTCATACTTCAAATAAAGAAACTTTGTACATGAAAGTTGTTATAATTAAATATAGAAAAATATAAAATTGATTTCATACAAAAATAATATACTGATAAAAAGATATAATCTAGAATAAGATTCCAAAATCCCAACTTCCCAGACCTGTATCTCACAAATAAAAACTCAAAATATATAAAAATCACCTTTAATTGTATATAACTTTTAATAAGCTATTTAATGAAGGTGGTTTCATAGTTTTTGGAGCTACGATTTGAAAGTTAGGTTTTAGACCCATATTGTATACTTATACCAATTAAAATATTCATTTTATTTATTATTCATTATTTTATTAAATTTAGTAAATATTATTTATAATATATGTACATAATAAAATTGTAATATAAACATCAAGAAAATATAAAAAATACTCGTATAAAATACATAGGTAAAATACCAATAAGTATACCTATATAGATAATACAACTATTTATTTAATTGTACATAATACATTTGATAAAAAAAATAAAAACATATTTAAGTGTATAACATTAAGGTATAAATTTATAAAATAATAAATTTAATTAATAAAATAAAAAATACAAAATAAAAATAAAACATTAATGTATATAAATAAATATACCTATATATAGCCCTTAAAAGGTAATTTGTAATTGTAAATCTCTAAAAAATAAATAAAAATCATAATAAAATAATTCAAAAAAATAATAAATATTTTTTATTTTATAACCTAAAATTATAAAAATCACTTAATATTTTTAAATGAATTTCGAAATCATTTTCCAGGATTTTTCCTGGTTGGTCCACGTGGACAAACCAGGAGGGTCCGAGAGTTGACCGCGGGTCAACTCTCTGACCCTCCTCTTGCTGCGTGTCAGACCTCATTTCTCACCTTGTTTCTGCCAATTTTGGGGCTCGCACCCTTCATCCTTGGGCGTCGACTTCTTCTTGGATTTTTCTCCTTGTACATCCGTGATCCACGTCGGGTACTTGGATCTTCCAAGATTTCCCTCGTTCGCCCGTGACCACTCTTCGATGGGCACGCCGTGACCACCTATACAAAACCTCGTTAGATCTTTTCTTCCTCGTTTTGAACCCTCTTTGACTTGTTCTAGCCCCAATTCTTCGAGTTCTTGGATAGAGCGTGGTGATAACACACTCTCCCACTCCTCGGAGGCATGGTTAGGCTGCCGAAGAGCGCCTCCACCTCCATCTCCAGCCATTGGCCGTGAGGTACTATTTCTGGCATTTCATACCATCGAGGTCCGCTTTCTCTTTATTGTTTTGGCATTTTTAGCTTCACCTTAGTTTTAGGAATCGATTACTACCATCCATTTCGCCTTGTATTCAATCGAACACCTTCGCCAGTACCTCGCCGGAGCTTGCTTTGGCCAGCTCCATTCTTGCACCCCACGCTTCCATCACGCCACTGCGGGGTCGAGGAATTTTACCCTCGACCCCATAACCATTTCCTTGCAGGTACAAGCATCCTAGAAGCGCCTGGGGCTCGTTTTGGTTCGTCGCCGTGGTTCTTGGAGCCGCCAGCTCCGCCAGCCTCACGTGCATCCTCCGGTTGACGTCGGAGCATTTTGGAGCCACCAGTACCTAGAGCATACCTGCAGGAGTCGACTCGGCCCATTTTGGCGCTTCCAAAGCTGCGGAGGAGGAGGAGCGAGGCCGGGGAAGTTCGCCGTCGAGGACCTTCTTCCCCGTTCTTCGTCATCGTCTCTCAGCCGTTAGATTAAGGGCCTCTGCCTAGGCTCCCAGCTGCCGTTCGATCCTGGCCAGCCACAACCGTCTGATCTCCTTGGCCGATCTGATCTCGTGCATTGGATCGCGAACTGTCATCTGCTCATCGTAGAGCGACGCGTAGCAAGTGAAACGCCCCGCACCATCTGATCCGTACAAAGGCGTGGGTATTTTGCAATCTATCCCTCACTAATTTTTGTATTTAAATATTAGAACCCAATCTTTCATTTTCCGTTCATATCGTTTTGTAATATTTGCATTTAGCCCTCAAAGCTTTCAATTATTGTAGTTCGGTCCTCGACCGTGTCACCTCACGTGACTTTTCACGTGAGGGGACATTTTGCGCCTGGACCCCGATGCTTCTATGTATTGCTAATTAGTCCCAGAACTATTTTATTGCAGTTATAATTTTTTGGACATTTTGCAATTAAGCCCTTGGGTTTTGGAAAATTACATTTCGGTTGTCGCTAGGGGTGCACGTGTTTATACACGTGATTTTGGTGATTTTGCAGCGAGGCCCTTGCATCTTTATTTATTTATATTCAATCATGTAACTCAAACATTCATTAATAAGTTTTTGTAGAAATTACACTTTAGCCCTAGACTTTTATTTATTTACAAAATACCCTTGCTAGTGGTGTAGTTTCTCTTTGTTGTCTCTAATTATTTCATGCATCCACAAATCTCTAAAAAATCCATAAAAATAGACAACTTCCTGTTGCATTGCTCTATCACACCATATTTTTATTTTGCATTTTTGAGTCTTTTTAATATTTATAAAAAAATAAAAACTCCCTGTTTTATCTCTGTTTGCACTAAAAAATACATAAAAATTATAAAAAACTTTTAAAAATTGCCAAAAAATATATTTTATGTATTTTTGCATCTTTAACATCCAAACGAAAAATCATAAAAATATAAAAAGAAAAATCATAAAAATGGAAAATCCCAAAAACCTTTATAAAAATATAAAAAAATCATTACAAATCACAAAAATATAATTTCCATTTCTGAATTTTCTTTTTATTATTACCTTCATATTAAAATTAATTTGGAGAATTTTTGACCCTGTTTGGTATTTTTTATCTTCAATTTAATTTCGAGTATTTATTTTAAACCCTATTTTGGATATTTTTGACTTAAAAATATATAAAAATTAGAAAAAAATCTGGAAAAATAACGAAAATAGTAAAAAATTACCTAAAATACAAAAATATTTTATTTTCCAATTTTTGATCCTTTTTGTTAATTTTTATATTAACCCTAGCTTCCATTGTATATATATCCTATATTTATCTTATTTTATAATTTAAAAGAAAAAGAAAATACAAAAAATATACAATATAAAAAGAAAATATAAAATCAAAAAACTAAAATCAAAATATAAAAATATAAATTAAAAATAAAATAAAAAATTTTAAAAATTAAAAACAACAAAAATAACACATATATAGACACATACTTCACAATCATTTTTGTGTATTTTTGTCCTGATCTACCTGATTGTTCCCTATGTTCGATACTCTACACATACTTGCACCTATACACATTTTTATAATAAATTTTCTCTTCGCATCTGCTTTTCATTATTTGATCATATGTTGTGGGTTAATTGTTGTTTAATCCGGATTTCATGAGCGGTCGCTTCAGCGACACTGTGGTCCCGCCTTGTGTGAACTACCTTAGACCCTCACAAAATTTGGCTTAAACAAATGGCGCCGTTGCTGGGGAGCGTCAGCTTATAGAGTAGAATTTATCTCTTCACTTGCCTAGCCATTTTTCTATTAGCTCTCTTTGCTTGATTATTAATTTTGAACTGTCTAACGTCTCTTTCTTGTCTTCTTGAAAGGGACCGCGGATCGTGGAGGATCTCTTAGGTGATTCTACGCAGCCTTGGGACGAGGAGCCATCTATTCTGACCTAGCTGGCTGGAGAGAGCAGGAGGCTCTTTAGAGAGAGAGAGAGAGGATAGTTTATGATTTTTACTTTCGGTGAGGGAGAGAATTATTTGACTATTAATTTGTAATAATACAGATACCCAAGACTTTGGACTCTCGGGCCCAATTTCCAAATGTTTGTTCACTTGGGGGCTTACCGCAGATTTCTGAGCTTTTATCACTTTCTTTCACTTTGTTTACCGTGATTTGTCTTTCCGCCCTTTTTAATATTTGTTTGTTGGAATGAGCCCTTAGTTTTTAGGCTTGCTTGATCATGTAATCTAAGTCCAAACACCTAACTGATTTGCATGCACCTATAGTCTTCCCGTTTGGACTTAGAAATTAATTAATTACTAAAGTACTCGGTCTCGAAACCGCGTGCCACTAGAGGTCGTATACAACGCTTGCAAGACCCATTGTAGCGGACACCGATCGGCACCAAAGACCGGACATAGGATTCATTTGAGCACTTAGCATTTGGTTCTTCATGTGCAGCAATTACCTGCTTAGGACGATTTCTGTGTGCATATCGACATATAGTGTAGGTTTATAAATTCATGTTTTGCATCCCGCATGGAGAGAGTTGGGAAACACTGTAAGTCTTCTAACTGGGCATTCATCATTTAGGCACTAAGGTGAGATTTCCATTTTAGTGTCGACTTGCATTGTTTTTTCCGACCTTCTCCCTCTGTTTTTGATCAAATAGGAATCAAAGAAAATAAGGCGCTTATATTGAATCTACTCAAAACAAGTGATGACACAAAAAAAATAAAATAAAATAAAAAAGAGACTGCAAAAAATACTTGACCTAAATAAAATTGATTAATTGGACTCATTGCCTTGGGTGAGAAAAGCCCTCATTTGTTTTCATGTTGCATAGGAAGGTCTCTTTCCCAGTGATAGAGCGGCTTCGTAAGGATTTAGAGTCCAAAACCCAGCCTGTGGCTGCCTTGTGTATCACCTGGATTTCTGAAGTATTGGTGCTTCTATTGTACGTAGACGAGTAGGGCTGGGTCAACAATGATGCTGTCTGTTGTGTAGAGCATCGACCTCATCTGAAGTATCAAGCATAGGCCACACCTTCACGGGGGTGTCTGTCTCATCGTCTGGCGTCTGAGTAGGTTCTTGCACGCTCATGGGTGATTCCGTTGCGAGCGAGATACGAAGTATTGGTTTCTCCTATCAGCTTCCTCCCTCTATTTCTTTGGCTGAGTAGGGATCTAGGAAGGGTTACAAGGACCTTAAAAAGTACAGAGTACAAGTTACAAAGGAGGAGGACAAGTACGAGATACTTTTTCGCCAGTACTCTCTCTCCTATAGGAGTAGCACTCTAAGGACTCGTTAAAAGATAATTTGCCTGAATTCATATCTAAAACCAACAAAGATAACTGCCGAACCTTCACAGCTTCACGGGTCGAGTTGGTGAATCCATTGATTTGTGGTTTGATTGGTTAGTCTTATTAAGGTCAAGATCAAAAGCATTGTGCACTTGCGTAATTTTGCTCTCCTTTCCATTTGACCCTTGCTCATTGTGAGCCTTCTACTGTTTTACACTCCTTTATTCCTCGTTTACCTCCGTACTCTTCTTCCATCATCTATCTCTTTTTATCCTCTCGAGATGTCATCACATGGATGGTTTAGTCGGGATCCTGCCGATGCCCACATCGATTCCATGTCACCAACATCTTCAATAAGGCAGGGTGATCTCCAAGAAGTTAGTTCAGATCTCGTGAAGACTCCCCTATTCTCTCTTCTTTTAACACTTGTCTTTCCCCAATAAATCCGTTGTTTGGGATGGACTCACAACTCGAATTAGCTCTTTCCCTCCAAATTAATAAGGATTACTCTTGTCCTAGAATTAACCCCCTGTGGATGGAGATTGATTTCAGTCAATATCCTATGCTCCGTTCACAACACTCTGGGATTGACCTTAATTCCAGATTCATCTCAGCAGTTGGTGTTCAGAAAGAAACTGATCAGGGTTTACTCCGTCATGCAGATTCTCAACCTGATCACGAGCATGAGGTTCAAATCGATCCTGAGATGGCTCCAACTAGAAGAGGAAAGGGTCCGCAGCCCAAGCCAGCCGAACCAGCAGATCAAGGGGAAGGACAGTACACTACATAGAATGAGGTCAACAGTCAGTTGCTCTCTTCTATCCAGGATATCCAACAACATCTGACCAACCAGGTTTTGGCCCAGACCGCATTCCAAGATATGCTTAATGACTTAAGGAGGAGGGCCGACGAGAGAGATGGCAGAAGGGAAGGAGAACCAGACCCTGATGATGAACCAAATCTGGGAGGTGTGGGCGATGAATTTTCCGTTGGTGGACCCTATTTCGAGAGAAGGGAGGAAGGACCACCGCTACCGAAGCCCACGTTGAAGCAAACATATAACCCTGGAGCGGGCCACATTACCGAGTGGATTCAAATTCCACAGATCCGTGCCCACTTCGATCTAAAGCCACAGTTTTTGTCCCTGCTCCCCACATTCCATGGGAACACCACCGAAGAGCCTTATATCCACCTCAAGAAGTTTGAACACATCTGTTCCACCGCTCACTACTCCGGTATTCCGTTGGGGGTAGTCAAGATGACTGCCTTTTCCTTCAGCCTCCAAGACAAGGCCTTGTATTGGGTCGACCACTTGGGGAAGGTAGTCATGACATGGGAGGCGTTAAAATCTACATTTCTTCACAAATTCTACCCTCTTGGTCGTCTGAACCAGATGCACGCTCGCATCTCTAGCTTCTGCCAACAACCCCATGAGATGATCCATGAAGCGTGGGAGAGATTCAAGGAATTACAAGAACGGTGTCCCCACCACGATATTCCCAAGACTAGTCTCGTGCAACATTTCTTCGGTGGGCTGACACTGGAAAGCCAAAGACTCATCGATGCCACTTGTGTAGGCTCACATTT
This sequence comes from Ottelia alismoides, assembly GCA_037367405.1. Lineage (NCBI taxonomy): Eukaryota > Viridiplantae > Streptophyta > Magnoliopsida > Alismatales > Hydrocharitaceae > Ottelia > Ottelia alismoides. Next base: position 42,879 of record JAZKJV010011007.1, read on the forward strand.
TAACAAGGACGTGGATGCTGTATGGAACATTTTTGAGGAGATGGATGAAGGAGAGGCTGCTCAGTCCTCATCACAAGCCTACATGAAGATGCCCTCCACCATCAATAAGCCAGTCAATATGGCTACCCATACCGAAGACAAGTATGAGAGCTCCAATCTAAGCATTATCGAGAGCCAATTGTCTAAGGTAGACATCATTGAGAAGAGGTCCCAAGACCTCAAAAAATTGTCTATTATTGAGAAGAGAACGCAAGGCTTGGAGAAGCTCAGTTTGATTTTTCAATAACTAGAGCAGCTAGTTTGAGCCCTGAATGCCAACGCTTGCAACTCTGTGTCTGCTACTGTCGAGAACCCCGTTGAGCAGAAGGAATCACCATATATATAGCCTCCTCAGCCAAGTCTTTTGCAACTTCCACCAGTTCATCACGTATATTACGTGCAGGTCCCGGAGCAACCCCCGTAGTCCCAAAACCAGATAGTTGTCTATAAACCCGAGCTGCAACCAGTTTACCCAGAGCGGTTTCCTCCCCCCACTGCAAATTCAAGAGATTAATGGTGTATGGGAACACGATCAACAGCTGACCCACCCTCAGGGGCATCCCTTGGGTCAGAACTCAGCCAACCGGCCACCTCACCAGCAACAGTAGGGAGGGAGACTTTCAGCCCTTCCAACCTCAAAATCAGTAGCCTCAGCAATATGGGAACACGCGGAAGTAGGGATATCAGCAACAACAGTCTGGCTACCGTAGTCAAGGCTATCCTCTGCAGCAACCGGCTGCATCATATCACAATTCATATCCCTCCCAACAGTATTCACAGTATTCCTCTCATCCTCTTCCCCACCACTTTTCGCAGGGTTATTAACAACAACCTCCTTCACATTATCAGAACTAGAGGGCCCAAGTGGGCGATTCCTCTGAGGTTGCACCGGTGAACCCTGCCCTTGCCTGTCTGGAACAACTTGTCAAGAATATGGCTGAGATGACCTAGAAGATCAACGACCTGACGGCTGCCAAAACCGTTTTACCAGCCCAGGTCGAGGCCAATCCTAATAATTTATGACGCAAGGAGCAGACAGTTTGCAGTGATCTGCCCAATTCAAGTAGAAATGATTTGTTTATATCTAATGCTGTTACTCTTAGGAACGGTAGATCGATGCAGCCATCGACAACTGCAAAGGGAAAGCACATTGCATCTGACGGGGAGTCGTCGGTCCAGCCAGCACGAGGGCCGAGCAATAGTTTTAGAGGAACACCATCTGCAGAAAATTCACAAAAAATGAAGAAAACACAAAAAATACAAAGAGATGACAACAACCTCGGTGGAGACCAACCGACATTGGAGATGCCTGTACATGGCATAGCACCGGCTTCAGCCTTGAAGAATCTTGCACATGCATCGAAGCCAAAGCCAGCACCAGAAGCCGGGCCTACAATTTTTGGTCCACACATTGTATATGATTCTATACTTTTTTGCCATATACCTGTAAACAACATATGGACATAGTCTTGAATGATATTATTAAAGAATCTGTAAGTATTCATTTTCCAGAATCAATGAAAAAGCATAAAAAATGAAAAATTTGAAAAATGCTTTGTCTGATCCTGCCATTGTGAAAATTATCCAGAATTTGGTATTGAACATGCCATTGATGAAAGCTCTTGAGTACATGCCAGCTGTGAAGAAAGGACTGAAAGATGCATGTACAAATAAGCATAGGCCTCATCTTCACAACTCCAGAAGCAAAGGTGACAAGTCTGAGAAGCACATTCTTACAATGTCCCCAGTCAATGCAATCAGCAATCTCCCGGATAAGAAGCCAGATAAGGGAGCACCACTTGTTTGCTGTCAGATATTCAATCAGAAGTTAGAATGTGCTTTGCTGGACAACGGATCTTCTGTCAACCTGATGCCAACATCACTGCTTACAGAATTTGGGTTAGGACCGCTCAGACCCACAAAGATGATTATGCAATTCGCAGACAAATCAGTCAAGTGGCCTAGGGGCATGTTGGAAGACGTGATAGTCATAGTTCAGGGGAAGCAATTTCCAGCCAATTTTGTCGTACTCGATATGGATGTCTTCACTCCTCTGCTCCTCACCCTAATCATACTTAGGTGACCTTTCCTGCGAACAACCAATGCAGTGGTGAATTATGGCACTGGAGAAATCACCTTCAGCTCCAGCAATAATAAAATTAGGATAAAGGCCACGTATGATGCAAGACAGCCAGAAGAGACATCTGCAGCATGTGCAAGGGTGACCAACCACTCCAAAGACTGTGACTTTTTGGCCGAAATTCAGGACACCAACCTCTTTATGGATGATAACGAGATCCATGAATTCCTCTACCCAGAGGAGGGATTGGAGAATGCAGTCGAATTTCCCCTGATTGATCATGATGATGCATTTATTGAGTTATTTGAGGAGACCCAGGTGGGGATGATGTGCTTTCAAAACCAAGAGCAAGTTATCGAAGAGTTATGCGATGAAAAAGAAGTAATTGAAGAGTTCTGTAAATTATTGAATGATGAGGCAGAACAAGGCATGGTGGACTCCGAACAGATGAAAGAACCACCACCTGATTTGATAGCTGAAGTCACCACTGAAGCCGCTCTGACTCTGCTCGAGCTGAAACCATTGCCCTCCAATATGAAGTATGTCTTTCTTACGGGAGAACCTAACATGCACCTGATCATTATCAATGCTCATCTGACCACAGACCAAGAATCTCGTCTGATGGAGATTCTTGAACGTAGCTGCAAGGCGATAGGCTGGAAAACTTCGGATCTCCATGGGATCAATCCATCCTTGTGCTCGCATCACATCTTCCCTGAGTAAGATAGCAAACCCTCTTGAGAGTTTCAAAGAAACTCAATCCAAATCTGCGGGAGGTTGTTATGAAAGAAATTAAGAAATGGTGTGATGTGGGATTTATTTATCCCATCTACGACAGCAAATGGGCGAGCCCTCTGCATGTGGTGCCAAAGAAATCATGGATCACCATCGTGAAGAACGCCAAATGAGAGGAGATCGCGACCAGAGTACCCACTTCTTGGAGAGTATGCGTGGACTATCGAAGACTTAATCTCTCCACCAAGAAGGACCACTTTCTGTTACCCTTCATCGACCAGATTCTTGAGAGATTGGCCGTGAAGGAATACTTCTGCTTCTTGAATGGATACTCTGGGTATAATCAAGTGGTTATAGCTCCTGAAGACCAAGATAAGACCATATTCACCTGTCTATTTTCTACGTACTCCTTCAGACAGATGCCGTTCGGGTCCCAGCTACATTTCAGAGGTGTATGCTTGCAGTTTTTGCTGATATGGTGGGCAATTTTCTTGAGGTCTTTGTGGACAACTTTTCGATCTACGAAGCTTCGATCAATGTCTTGATTATTTAGACCGAGTCCTACGGAGGTGCTACAAAGTGAATCTGGTGCTCTCATGGGAGAAGAAAAACTTCATGGTTACTAAAGGAATTGTGCTGGGTCACGTTGTTTCTAAACGTGGCATGGAGGTTGACCCGACCAAGGTGGAGGTAATTTCCAAACTTGAGCCACCTACAACCATCAAATAGGTCAGGTCATTCTTGGGCCATGTCGGTTTTTACCGATGATTTATCAAGGATTTCAGCAAGTTGGCCAGACCATTGACCGAGTTACTTGGCAAGGAGAGTGATTTCATTGTAGATGACTACGTACTCCTTGCATTCAATCAATTGAATGAACTTATCACTCAGGCCCCTGTCTTACAACTACCGATATGGACTCATCCTTTTGAGATAATGACAGATGCGTCATATTATGCCATTAGTGCTGTTCCTGGAAAAAGGAAAGATAATGTGCCATTTGCAATTCACTACGCTAGTTGAACGCTCGATGAAGCTCAGCAAAACTAATAATCACCGAAATGGAGCTGCTAGCGGTAGTCTTTGCCTTGGAAAAGTTCAGGTCGTATCTCCTCGGATCCAAAGTGATCATCTACATAGATCATTCGACCATCCGGTATTTACAACAGAAGAAGGATGCTAAACTACGTCTTATCCGGTGGATCCTTCTCCTCCAGGAATTTGACCTTGAAATCAGAGATAAACCTGGGGTAAAGAATGTGGTGGCCGACCACTTATCTAGACTTCCTAAACCAGAATCTCCCAAGCTGAGCTTACAATCAATCACAGAGACCTTTCCAGATGAGGCAATTCTGTCAGTCACCTCGCTCCCGGGGTATGCGGATATTGTGAATTATCTAGTGACCAAGAGAACCCCACAAGATTGACCGAAGCTGAAAGTAGACAAATTTTTGTCTAAAATCCATTTCTACCAATGGGAGGATCCATATCTATTCTGTGAGGAGGCAGACTGTATCTGGAGGAGGTGCATTCCTCAGGAGGAAGTTCCAAGTGTCCTCGCATTGTACCATGATCGAGACTCCAGAGGACATCATTTCGGAAGATGAACGTCAACAAAAGTTCTTCAAAGTGGCCTTTGGAGGCCTACATTATTCAAGGATATAGAAGATTATGTCAAGTGCTGCACTGACTGCCAGAAGATGGGCGGAACCACAAGAATGATAGACATGATGCCTTTGAAGTTCATTCAGATATCAGACGTCTTCGACGCATGGGGAATCGACTTTATGGGCCTATTTCCCAACAGATAGGTCTACGGATACATTCTTCTTACTTTCGACTATGTGAATCGCTAGGTGGAGGCTATTCCCACCCGAACCACCGACAATCGGACCGTCTGTCGATTCTTGAGAGATCTCATCATCGCATGGTTCCAGATTTTCCAAGATTCTAATATCTGACGAGGGTAGTCATTTCATAAACAAAGAAGTGAAGAAGTTAACTCAGGAATTCTGCATAGAACATCATGTTGCTTTACCATACAACCCACAGTCCAATGGCTTAGCTGAGTTGTTCAAACAGGGAGATCAAGACAATTTTACAGAAGCTTGTGCGTCCAGCTCGCAAGAGCTGGTCTCAACTGCTTGATTTAGTCCTTTGGGCTTACAAAACCGCATACAAGTCACCCTTGGGAATGTTTCCCTACCGTCTTGTGTATGGCAAGACATGTCATCTGACCGTTGATCTAATTCACAAATCTTTATGGGCCATCAACATATGTAATTTGGATTCTGAGAAATCCGGGAAGAATCGAAAAGTGGATCTGAACATATTATTGGAATTTAGAGATTATGCATACGACAACAACTTGATGTACAAGGAGAAGGTCAAAACATGGCATGACAAGCATATCCGCCGCAAATCCTTCGAGACGGGTCAGAAGGTGTGGTGTTTGATGCGAAATTAAAAATCTTTCCAGGTAAACTGAAAAGCAAATGGACTGGGCTATTTATAGTGAGGCATGTGCGTGACAATGGAAGCGTACTGATATCTAGTTTGTCAGCTGATGCACAACCATTTGTAGTCAATGGACAGCTTCTGAAGCCTTACCTTGAGCATGATACGTTTATGTCTGTCGTTGACTCCATTCAAGTGATCTATGAGGATGAACTGAATACTTCTGAAGTGTCAGTAGAAGACAAAGCAAATCAAAACATTTTTGAATAACTCTTCTTCTTTTCCTCTTTTCCTTCTCTCCTCTCTTATTCTACCGACAAGGTATCATCCCCTTCATCATTGCTACACTTAAGATGCACTTTATCCTAAGTGTAGCGCGCGGGGGGGGGGGGGGTGTTCACATTTCCTCTTCTATCATATTCCCTCTTCTTCCTCTTTTCTTCTTTTCCTTTTCTATTTTCTTTTTCTATCAAAAAGGTGTCGCCCCTTCTTATCAGTCTTCTATACTTAGGATGTACTTTGTCCTAAATATAGGGGGGTGTGCACCCCGAGTTCTTTCATTCTTCGATCCTCTCCATTGTCTCCTCTTCTTGTCTATACTTAGGGATATCTGACACTAAGTATTGGGGGGAATAAGTATTGGGGGGAGACAGTCTGAGTACGATCTGTTTATTCCCACCCTGACCCTCCCATTGTGTACAGTCTTCTATATTTAGGATTATTTGATCCTAAGTATAAGGGGGACTGTCAACTTCTCATTCATTCATTTCTTCATTTTTTTATTCTTTAGACTTTTCTATACTCAGTACGAGTTATGTCTTCTCTTTTCTCTCTGATCTATGAGGACATAACTCAAGCTAAGTATATGGGGGTCGTATATACTGCACATCTACTTTAGCCATAACTCATACTTTCGTAATTTTATTAATAAATATGGCTAAAAACATTAATTAAATTCATTAAAAGCATTTAGTAAAAAGCTATTATTATTATTCCTCAATTTCCTTATGTATATACTAATTAAAAAATCAGTTGATTTTTTTTTGCGAAATGTTTGAAAAATAGTTTGAAAATTGTTTTGAAAAATCTTTTGGAAACCATTTAGAAAACATTTTATTCATATTTTCAGGCTTTTGTAAAAATATTTCATTTTATAAAACTTATTTTATTTGTGTGAAATAAAAATTTTTAAAAAATGATTTGCAAATGGTTTGAAAAATGGTTGTAAAAATATTTGACAAATCTATATATACTGTTTGAAAAATCTTTGCAAAATAATTTTCAAATGTATGTACATGTTTGTAAAAATTATTTTCAAAATATATTTTGGACTATAGTTTTCAAAATTGTTTGATAAACCTTTTTCAAATAAGTTTGAAGAATATATGTATCACACTAAAATACTTTATTAAATGGTATATATTTATATATAAAATTGACCACTTACGCTTTGTAAATTCTTAAAACCTAAACTCTTGTAAATATAAGATGCATCCCTGTGTAAATATTTGTACCTAGTTTTTTTTGCAAAGTCTTTTATTTTCAAAAATTACAAAAAACATTTGCAAAATCTTTTTGAAAAATCCAAAAAATTGAGTATGCATCATCCTTTCAAAAATCCATAAAAATTTAAAAGACTTTGAAAATTGCATCACAAAAATATTTTCTGCATAGCATCAGCATTTTCGGATTGAGTTTGATAGTTGAACAAGTCTAAGTAAATCCAAAGATTGGAGCTTGGTTGGACCTTAAATCTACCTAATTAACAGGAACCTTATAGGAGTTGAAATTGAGGTACTTCAGGTCTAGTTGACTTAATTCTTTGAGGATCACGAGACTTGGTTCAATGGATTCTTGACTGCCTAAGTAGAGTATTTCGGAGCACAGGCATGGCTCTTGTTGATAATAACCTAACTTGGACACCTACACCTTTCACTTGGCTCAACTCAGTTGGAGTGGTGAGGGGGTTGGATTTGCCGGTATGAGACACACACAAATGGAAACATTTGTCCTCCTCTAGGGAGGGAAATGCACCCCAACCCGTCCGGTGATGATGAACTTTGAAGACAGGAGAGTGTAGGTTGCAATAAAGCTTCAAAAGAGGGATAGTCTACTGGCTCAAGAGGAAAAAACTCCTTATGTAAATGCATAGTATTTTTAAAAAAAACTCCAACAAAGTGGACATGCTTGTATAAAAATAAAATGCCTGCCGAAGTGTATATATGTTGTATAGAAAATAAGCAAGCTTGAGCTTCAAAGACAAATCATGTGAGCCTGCAGCTGGATGACTTGACTGCACTGGTCTTGCATCCTAGGATAGGTAGCTACACTGGCTACCATCCATTTCTTCTCTTCACCCCCTCCTCTTGAGCTGGTTGTCACTTGAACTTAGAAGGGAATACCCCGCTCCTCGAGGAAGGAGTTATTGGATTGGGGAATCATTGGGTTGTCATACTGGAGAAGTCAGTCTCTTTTTCATTTCAGTTGGGGAGAGTCACTATCACTTACAATGTACGAGTCAGATTCATAGTCATAATGGTTTGCGTATGAGTCGAAGTATTCTGACCTGGCTATTGAGGAGACTTTAGCAGAGTTTTGAGATTCTTGAAGGCTGTTGGATTTCAAATCCGATTCCCATTAAGGTTTCGCCTGCACTTAAATTTCAAAGGTCCGACTTAATCTCCAAACGTTGATTTTGCGAAGACAAGTTGATAATTAAACTTAATCCAATATTCTTCTTTTTCTTTTCTTTGTTTTTCTTTTCTGCACTTATTGCATAAGTGTTTGCTAGGGACTAGCAAAGGCAAGTATAGGGGGATGTTGAATCTCCATTTTATCATCTTTATTCTATCATGTTGGCCTTAAAAACCCTAGTAAATGCGTATAAATATCATTAATTCATGCATTTTAGCATTCATGCATTTGTGTATAAATATTGTATAAAATATGTTTTTAAAGCCAAAATTATAGTATAAAGAAAAGAAAAGACAAAAAATAAAATATTGAAAATATTTTATGAGCTGAAACCCCGAGACCTAGGCATCTCGATGACTAGGTCGATAAGGAATAAAGTAGGGGGAGATAAGGGTCAAAATACAAATAAAATTCCTTTTTATTTTATTCATTTCCTTCATTTTTGGGACTAATTTTAAGTTCCATGTTTTATACTTCAAATAAATAAACTTTGTACATGAAAGTTGTATATAATTAAATATAGAAAAATACAAAATTGATTTCATACAAAAATAATATACTGATAAAAAGATATACTCTGAATAAGATTCCAAAATCCTAACTTCCCAGACCTGTATCTCTCAAATAAAAATTAAAATATGTCAAAATCACCTTTAATTGTATATAACTTTTAATAAGCAATTTAATGAATATAGTTTCATATTTTTGGAGCTACGGTTTGAAAGTTAGGTTTTAGACCCCTATTGTATACTTATACTGATTAAAATATTCATTTTATTTATTATTCATTATTTTTATTATTTTATATTTTTTATAATTTTGTAAATATTATTTATAATATATTTACATAATAAAATTGGAATAAAACCATCAAGAAATATAAAAATAAAATACTTGTATAAAATACACAGGTAAAATACCTATAGATATACCTATATAGATAATACAACTATTTATTTATTTGTACATAATACATAAGAAAAATAAAATAAAAATATATTTAAGTGTATAAAATCAAGTTATAAATTTATAGAATAATAAATTTAATTAATAAAATAAAAAATACAAAAAAATAAAATATTAAAATATATAAACAAATATACCTATATATAGCCCTAACAAGTTATTTGTAATTTTAAATCTCTAAAAAATAAATAAAAATCATAATAAAATAAATCAAAAAATAAATATTTTTTATTTTATAACCTAAAACTAATAAAATCGTTTAATATTTTTAAATGAATTTCAAAATAATTTTTTCTAGGATTTTTCCTGGTTGGTCCATGTGGACCAACTAGGAGGGTCCGAGAGTTGACCGCGGGTCAACTCTCTAACCCGCTTCCTGCTGCGTATCAGTCCTCGTTTCTCGCCTCGTTTCTCCCAATTTTGGGGTTCTCACCCTTCATCCTTGGGCGTCGACTTCTTCTTGAAATTTTCTCCTTGTACATCCGTGATCCACGCCGGGTACTTGGATCTTCCAAGATTTCCCTCGTTCGCCCGTGACCACTCTTCGATGGGCATGCCACGACCACCTGTACAAAACCTCTCCTGATCTTTCTTCCCATTTTCCAACCCTCTTTGACTTGTTCTAGCCCCCCTTCTTCAACCTCTTGGATCAAGCGTGGTGACAACACGCTCCCCCGCTCCTCGGAGGCGTGGTTAGGAGGCCGAAGAGGGGCTCCACCTCCATCTCCGGCCATTGGCCATGAGTTACTATCTCTGGCATTTCATGCCATTGAGGTCCGCTTTCTTTTTATTTTTCCTGCATTTTTAGCTTCACCTTAGTCTTAGGAATCGATTACTACCTTCCGTTTTGCCTTGTATTCAATTGAACACCTTCGCCACCACCTCGTCGGAGCTTGCTCCGGCAAGCTCCATTCTCGCACCCCACGCTTCCATCACACCGTTGCGGGGTCGAGGCATTTTACCCTCGACCCCATAACCATTTCCTTGCAGGTACAAGCATCCCAGAAGTGCATGGGGCTCATTTTGGATTGTCGCCATGATTCCTGGAGCCCCCAGCTCCGCCGGCCTTGCGTGTGTCATCCGGTCAACGTCGAAGCGTTTTAGAGCCACCAATACCTAGAGCAGTCCTGCAGGAGTTGACTCGGCCCATTTTGGTGCTTCCAAAGCTACGGAGGAGGAGGAGCGAGGCCCGGGAAGTTCGCCGTCGAGGACCTTCTTCCCCATTCTTCGTCGTCGTCTCTCAGTCGTCAGATTAAGGGCCTCTGCCCAAGATCCCAGCTGCCGTTCGATCATGTCCAGCCACAACCATCCGATCTCCTTGGCCAATCTGATCTTGTGCGTTGGATTGCGAACCGTCATCGGCTCATTGTAGAGCGACATGTGGCAAGTGAAACGCCCCGCACCATCCGATCCACACAGAGGCATGGGTATATTGTAATCTATCCCTTACCAATTTTTGTATTTAAATATTAGAACCTAATCTTCCATTTACCGTTCATATAGTTTTGTAATATTTGCATTTAGCCCCCTAAACTTTCCATTATTACAGTTCTGTCCTCGGCCTCGTCACCTCACGTGACTGTTCACATGAGGGGACATTTTGCGCCTGAACGCCTAGGCTTCTATGTATTGCTAATTAGTCCCAGGACTATTTTATTACAGTTATAATTTTTTGGACATTTTGCAATTAAGCCCTTGGGTTTTGGAAAATTACATTTCAGTCCTCGCCTGGGGTGCACGTATTTATACACATGATTTTAGTGGTTTTGCGGTGAGGCCCTTGCGTCTTTGTTTATTTATATCCAGTCATGTAACTTGAACACTCGGTTATTAGTTTTTGTAGAAATTACACTTTGGCCCCTAGACTTTTATTTATTTACAAAAATACCCTTGCTAGTAGTGTAGTTTCTCTTTGTTATCTCTAATTATTTCATGCATCTATAAATCTCTAAAAAATCCACAAAATAGACAAAACTTCTTGTTGCATTGCTCTATCATGTCATATTTTAATTTAGCATTTTTGAGTCTTTTTAATATTTATAAAAAATCAAAAGTCCCTGTTTTGTCCCCGTTTGCACTAAAAAATACATAAAAATTATAAAAACCTTCTGAAAAATTACCAAAAAATATACTTTGTGTATTTTTGCATATTTAACATCCAGTCCAAAAATCACTAAAAAAATAAAAGAAAACTCATACAAATTTAAAAACCCCTAAAACCTTTATAAAATATAAAAAATCATTAAAAATCACAAAAACATATATCATGTATCTGATTTTCCTTTGTATTATTATCATCTTCATAGTAAAATTAATTTAGAGATTTGACTCTGTTTGATATTTTTATCTCCAATTTAATTTTAGGTATTTATTTTAAACCCTGTTTTGGGTATTTTTGACTTTAAATTATATAAAATTAGAAAATATTTCTGGAAAAATCCCGAAAACAGTAAAAATTTTCCTAAAATTTGAAAATATTTTATTTTCTTATTTTTGATCCTTTTTTTAAATTTTATATTAACCCTAGCTTCCATTGTATATGTATCATATATATATAGATCTTATTTTATAATTTAAAAGAAAAATAAAATACAAAAAAATATAAAATTTAAAAAGAAAATACAAAATTAGAAAATTAAAAATCAAAATATAAAAATATAAAATTAAAAATTAATTAAAAAATTTAAAAATTTAAACCCACAAAAAAAAATAGAACATATATAGACACATACTTCACAATCACTTTTATGTATTTTTGCCCCGATCTACCTACTTATTCCTTATGTTCGACACTCTACACATACTTGCACCTATACACATCTTTGTTGTAGAGTTATAATAAATTTTAACTCCGCATATGCTTTTCATTATTTGATCATCTGTTGTGGGTTAATTATTGTTTTAATCCAGATTTCGTGAGCGGTCGCTTCAGCGACACTGTGGTCCCACCATTGTGTGGACTACTTTAGGCTCTCACAAAATTCGGCTTAAACAGTAGGGCCTTATCGACGATGGCATTCCTTCCTTCTGTGGAGCATCTGACTTGGTCTGAAGTACTGAGCCTTGGCCACACCCTTACGGGTGTGTCTGTCTCATCGGTTTGCGTTCGAGTACCCCACTTGTGGAGGAAGTAGTGGTTTCTCCTATCGACCTCCTCTCTCTTTTCTTTGACTGAGTAGCTACCCAGGATTGGTATTGAGGACCTTAAAAAGTGCATATCACATGATATAAAGGAGGTGGAACAAGTACAGAGATACTTTCCTAGCAGTACACACTCTCCTCTAGGGCTAGTCGTTAAGGACTCATGATAATATTTTTTGCCCGAGTCACAACTCTAAAATTGAAAAGATAAAAATAGCCGAACTGTTAAGGTTTCACATTGAGTTGAGTTGTGAATCCAACTATGTTTGGTGTTTGTTTGTTTAGATTAGATTCAAAGATCAAAATACAACGCACTTGCGCATTTTTGTCATTCTTCTTTTCTTGCTTCCTCTTTAACCCCTTTTTCATCATGAGCCTTCTACTATTTTACACTCCATTTGTTTCTCTTTCATCACTATATCCTTCTTCCAAATCGATCTTTTCTTCCTTTTACGACGACAACTCCATGATGGCTTTGTCGAGACTACGTTGACTCCCACATCGACTCCTTGAGTTCGACATCTCCAATAATTTGGGGCAATTCCCAGGTGCACGGTTTAGACTCCGTGAACCACCTTCGCTTCTTCCTCCCACAGACTAGGAAAGCTCTCTTCCCGAGTTCCGTCCCTTTTGGATGGAGATTTATTTTACTCCATACTCCTATCCATCCCTAACAAGATTCAGAATTAGACCTAATTCTGAATTGTTTTCTTCATCTGGTGTCTGCATGCAGACTGATCGGGGTGTATTTCTGATCTTGACCCCGATCTTAAGCTTGTACCTTCACAATCAACATCAGAGATTTCTCCCACAAGAAGAGGAAAGGGACCATAGAAACCAAACATAGAGCCTGATATAGAGTAGGGCATTGGCCCAAGTCAGAATGAAGTGAACAGTCAGATCTTGTCGTCCATCCAGGCCATTCAACAACAATTAACTGACCAAGCTCTCGCTCAGACCGCCTTTAAGATATGTTGAATGACCTGAGGAGGAGATTAGTAGAGAGGGAAACACCTCAAAGGGGAGGTGATGATATCCATGATGATGATGAGGATAATTACTCTGTAGATGGACCTCACGGAGGCAAGGGTGAAACAAGGAGAGGCCAAACCAATCTGACCCTCAAGCAATCGTACAACCCTAGGGCCGTCCGCATCAATGAGTAGATCTAGATTCTACCGGTCCACAGACATTTTGAGATGTAGCTGCAACTGCTATCACTCCTCCCCACCTTCCACGTGAATTCCAACAAGGAGCCGTACATCCATCTATAGGAGTTCGACCATATTTGCATCACAACTCACTACCTCAACATCCCATTAGGCGTGATCAAGATGACTGCATTCCCCTTCTGCCTTCAGAGCAAAGAACTCTACTGGATCAATAATCTGGGATAGGTGGTGATGACCTGGGAGGATCTGAAGTTCGCATTCCTACACATGTACTATCCTCTCAGTTGTCTTAATCTCATGCGGTCAAAGATCGCTAGCATCTCTCAAGTACCCCAAGAATCCTTTTATGAGACCTGGGAGAGGTTTAGCGACCTGTTTAAGAAGTGCCCCCACCATGATATCCCAAAGACCAGCTTGGTCCAACACTTCTTTGGGGGTTTGACGGAGTCTAGTCAATGTCTGGTTGATGCCGCATGCGGAGGATCCCACTTCAACAAGGACGAGGATGTAGTATGGAAAATCTTTGAGGAGATGGCAGATGGAGAGGCTTTGTTATCCTCATCTCGTTCCTTCCAGACCCATCTGCCACCACTGGTCCTCCATAAGTATGTGAACATGGCAGATACACATGAAGTCGATAGGTGTGATAACTCTGACTTGACCATCATTGGGAACCACCTGTCGAAGGTTGATATCATTGAGAAGAGGTTGCGGGACCTAGAGAAGCTCACCACAATCGAGCAAAGATTGAAGGGCTTGGACAAGCTTGATATTATCACCAAGCAATTGGAGCTGCTGGAGAACACCATCAGCTCATGCAATGCAGTGACCAACGCATTTGAGCCTTCGGTTGAGAAGAAGAAGAAACAGACACAGACACAACTACCTCAATCGAGTCCCATTCAACCTCCGGTCCAACACGTATACTACATGCATGCTCGGGAGTGGCCACTGCCATAGCCGCAATCGCAGATGGTTGTCTACCAACCACCTGAATTCCAACATCAATATCTCGAGCCTTGTTCTCCATCTTCCCCGCTCATTCAAGATGCAATGATCATCAACTAACTCACCCTTAGGGACAACTCCATGGTCAGCACAATGCCAACCGACCATATCATCAGCAACATGGAGAGCAGAATTTTCAGCCCAACTCGACCCATCATCAGCAGCCTTCGCAACATGATTACAACTGGAGGCAGAACAACTACCGGCGCTAGTTTGATTACCGCAACCAACGGTACCAACAACTGGCTGCTCAATATCATCACAAGTACTCCTCCCAACAATACCAGCAACGCCCTTCTCTTCCTCCTCCTCCTCCTCACTACTCATAGGGTTACTGATGAATCTCTATTTCATCACCTTTATTATTTCATTTTGACCTTTAAATCCTAGCTGAATGCATAAATATGTCATTAATTTATCAAAATAAACGTTCATTAATTTGTACCAAACACTGTAAAATATTGTATGTGTATAGTATTTATTGCCAAAATAAAAGACTAAAGGAAAGAAAATAAAAAGAGCGAAGTGTCAAGGATACTGAAGTGACTCCAACCCTCGAGACTCAGTCATCATGATGACTTAGTCAATAAGGAATAAAGTTGGGGGAGATAGGGTGTCTAATTCTACAGAAAACACAGACAAATCACTTTACAAAATATGCAAATAATTATTTTATAGGACCTATTTTATTCTTTATTATTTACACCTTAAATAAAGAAACTTTGTACATAAAAATTGTAGATAATAATGTACAGAAAAATACAAAATTTATTTCATGCAAAAATAACATACAATGTACATTTTATACACAAAATAAAACCCTAAAACCCAAACTTCACAGACCCATATCTCCCAAATAAAAACTCACAATGTATAAAATTACCTTTAATTATATATACTTCTAATAAGCTATTTAATGAAGGCGGTTTCATATTTTTTAGAGACAATGTCTGAAAGTTAGGTTTTGGACCCCTATTGTACAATATACTTGAATAAAATGTTCATTTTATTTATTCTCTATTATTTTTTATAACTTTATATTTTTATAATCTTTTAAATATTATTTATAATATATGTATGCATTAAAACTAAAATAAAACCATAAATAAGACTTTAAAATAAAATACTTATATAAAATACATAGATGAAATACCTATACATATACCTATATAAAATACACCTATATTTATTTAGGTGTACATATTATATCACAAAAGTTTAATAAAAATTTATTTAAGTATATAAAAATAAATTGTAAATATATAAAATAAGAAAAAAATAATAAAATACAAAATACAAAATAAAATATATAAAACATAGGTAAATTTACCTATAAAGGAAACCCGAAAAAGTAACTTGTAAATAAATACCTCTAAAAAACAAATAAAAATATGTATAAATAAAATACTATAGAAAATTAGAAACATATTTTATTTTATAACCTAAAAATAATAAAATCAAGTACTATTTATTATCCATTTTCCAAGGCTTTTCTGCCTTGGAATTTCCTGGTTGGTCCACGTAGATCAACCAAGCACCTCCTTTTGTTGACCTCGGTCAACTGTCTGGCCTCCCCTCTGACTTCTGTCAGAGCTCCACGAGGGCGCTAGTTTGTCAAATTCTCCCTGCCTCCTTCATCCATTACTCTAGAGACTACCACCTTCCTGTAGCCATTCCGTCCTAGATCCATGCCCATCATCGAATCCTGACCAACCTCCCACCAATCTCTTGCAAACCCCCTCGAAACTCATTCAAAATATTCCTAGAAATATAACTCCATCACCATCTTTTGCTTTTTGATCACTCTTAACCAGTATTTGACCCCTCAAATCACTCCTAGGAGCTTCGCCATGGTGATAGCAAGGCAAAGCTCGTAATTTGCAGCGAGGAAAGGCAAAGAGGAGGCGTATCCACCCACTGTCGGAGCTCCTCCGCCCAGTTCTGCTCCGGATCCCCAGACTTTGTTGAGCCCTTATTTTCTTTGCATCTTAGGTATTTTCTTATACGTAGGTTTCATTTAAGAATTTTGTTTCATCTTTGATCGCTTGGAGTAGGAGTAATCGACAAATCCCTCATTGTCCTCGAGCTCGAGCTCCAGGTCAATTTCACTGTGATTCTCCTATATTTCGACCCGTATTCACATCATTCTCTGTCCCTTACACGTTCTCCACAATTCACACATAAAAGCCCCTTCGATTTTGCTCAAATCGAAGGACTTTGAGCTCTTTTGTTGCCATCTCATTGGAGCTCTTCCTCCATACCATTTCCCCGATTATTTGGTTCAACTCCTGGGCGGAGGAGATAGACCTCGCACCTAGGAGTGTTTTGGTGGTACCTTCCAGGACTGACGACGCTCCTGGGACCTCAACTACCACCTGGAGCTGCTCTAGGTGGTTCGACCTCGCCATAGCATCTAGGGCCCTCTTGCCTTGCCTGGACCCTAGGGTCGCATACAGAGAAGCCCATCTACTTGCTCGGAGGAGTGAACGACCGCCATAGCACCAAGGGATGTTGGATCGAAGTTCGTCGGAGTCGTGTTCTTGCCTGTTCTTGTAAAGTCCCCCACCATTCGATCAAGAAAAACGGTCCAGATGTAATCTGGACCGTTGAATATCTTTGAAGGGGTACGTAAAGTAGACTGCACAATAAGACACGTGGCACACTGTGAACGGTTGGATCCTCAACATTAAGTGGGTAATTTTCACATAGCCCTCCTCCTTTTTGTAATTAGTAAATGGTCTTGTAAATATTTTGTGTAGTTTAACATGTAATGGACAATTGCACATAACCCCTTGAACTTTTTGTAATTTTTGAATAAAAGCCCCTACACGTTTTATATTTGCTATCCGGTCCTTGCCAGCTCACCTCACATGGCCGCCCACATGAGGTGGGCATTTTGCAGGCATGCACCCATGCTTTTGTGTATTTTTATTTGGCTCAGAAAAGTTCTAATTACATTTTATATTTTTATTAAATTATAACCATGCCCTCATCTTTTATTTTATTCATTTTTTTACCCCTGTCAGGTTGTAGTTTCTTGTTGTTTCCTCTTTTTATTTAAAATACCAATTGTGCTCCAATAAATCCCAAAAATAGGCTTAGGTTCTTGTTGCATTGTAGTTTGATGCCATATTTTTATATTTGCAATTTAAGACTTTTAACTATTTATTAAAAACCATTTAGAGCACAAAAGGCCCCTGTTTGACTTAAAAAATTCCAAAAATATAAACAAAATGTTTTGAAAAAATTTTAAATATATATATTTTGTTTATTTAATTGTTTTTAGCCTTCATACCAAAAATCTAAAAATAGAAAAGATAACTCTTAAAAATTTAAAAACCCCAAAATCCTTTATAAAAATTATAAAATTCTTAAAAATTCTAAAAATACATTTTATATTTTATAATTTTCTCTATATTATTATCGATATATTAAAATTTATTTGGAAAATTTTGGATTTAATTTGCTATTTTTAATTTCCATTTCAATTTTGACTATTTTATTAATCCTTGATTTTGGGTATTTTTTACTTTAAAAATATAAAAAAATTAGTAAAATTCACTAAAAAATAACAAAAATAGAAAGAAATTATTTAAAACCCAAAAATATTTAATTATTCAATTTCCCTTTATTTTTAATTATATTTATATCTATATTATCTCATATTGTATATATACTCCTATATATTCTATATTATATATTTAAAAGAAAAAGAAAATACAAAATATGAAAATATAAAAAGAAAATAAAAAATCTAAACTAAAAAACAAACTATAAAAATATAAAAGAAAAATAAAATTAAAAATTAAAAATCCACATTAAAATATAGACAAAGAACCAGAATCATATCTTTTGCATTCATTGCTCAATCTATCCATTCTGCTCCCTGAGTTTGACCTCTACATACTCACACTATATACATCTATTGTAGAGTTATAATAAATTTTAACTCCAAACTTTTATTTGCATTGATATATATATATATATATTTGTGGGTTAATTGTCATCTGAAGTTGGGTTTCGTGAGCGGTTTTCGCATCGACTCGATCTCTCGCCTTGTGAGAATTTTAGACCCTCGCAAAATCCTCTTCAACAGTTACCAGCAAAAGCTTCCCTCCCACCACCAGAGATCAAACCCTTGCCCTCTAATATGAAGTACGCCTTCATTGCATGTGAACCAAACATGTATCTGGTCATCATCAATGCTCATTTGACAAAAGACCAAGAATCTCATCCGTTGAGGTTTTGAACAAAACCACAAAATGATGGGCTAGAAGATATTGGATCTCTATGAGATCATTCCATCCTTGTGCTCGCATAACATTTACCTAGAAGAAGACAACAAGCCTTTCCGTGAATTCTAGCGCAGACTAAATCCGAACCTTTGAGAGGTTGTGATGAATGAAATTCAGAAATGGTGTAATACAGGATTCATTTATCCCATCTCCGACTCCAAGTGGGTGAGTCCCCTGCACGTAGTGCCAAAGAAGTCTGGGATGACTATTGTTACTAATGACAAACGAGAGGAGATTCCGACCATAGTACCGACATCTTGACAAGTTTGTGCATATTACAAACCTCTCAACCTCGACACCAAGAAGGACCATTTTTCACTACCCTTCATCGATTAGATCCTCGAGAGACTAACCACGAAGGAATATTTCTGCTTCTTAGACGGGTACTCTGGATACAACCAAGTTGTGATCGTGCCTAAATATCAAGAGAAGACAACGTCACCTGTACTTTTGGAACGTACGCTTTCCGATGAATGCTATTCATGATGTGTAATGCCCCCACTACATTTCAGAGGTGTATGCCAGCCGTATTTGCAGACATGGTGGACGGTTTTCTTGATGTTTTCATGGACGACTTCTCGGTCTACGAAGATTCATTTGATCAATGTCTAGACTACCTAGACTGGGTTCTGAGGAGGTTCTATGAAGTGAACCTTATGCTCTTGTGGGAGAAAGAGAAATTTCATGGTGACTGAAAGGATCGTGCTGGGTCACATGATATCAAAATGTGGCATGGAGTGGACCCAGCTAAGGTGGAAGTGATTTCTAAACTTGATCCACCTACCAATCAAAAACAAGTCCGATCGTTTTTGGGGCATGCCGGTTTCTACCGATGATATATCAAAGAATTCAGCAAGCTCGCTCGACTGTTGAGAGAATTGTTAGGCAAGGAGATATATTTTGTTGTGGATGATCGAGTTCTCCAAGCCTTCAATCATCTGAAAGACCTGATCACACATGCTCTTGTCCTGCAGCCACCTGATTGGTCTCTACCCTTTGAGATCATGACAGATGCATCAGATTTTGCATTGGTGTTGTTATGGGGCAAAGACGAGATGGAATTCCATTTGCTATTCATTATGCTATCAGAATTCTAGATGAAGCCCATAAGAATTACACATTGATTGAAAAAGAGCTACTAGCCACAGTGTTTGCATGGGAGAAGTTGAGATCACATCTCCTCAGATCAAGAGCAATAATCTACACTGACCATTGCCATCAAATACCTTCAGAGAAATAGACGCCAAGCCTCATATAACTCATTGGATCCTTCTACTCCAAGAATTCAACTCAAAAATTCGTGACAAACTAGGAGTCATAAATATGGTGGCTGACCATCTTTCCAGAATTGTTAATGCAGAGCCTCCTGAATAGAATTCAATTCCTAACACAGAAGCCTTCCAGAATGGGGAAATATTGTCTATATCCTCTCTCCCCTGGTATGCAGATATTGTGAATTATCTCATCTCCAAGAAGACTCTGCCAAACTAGCCGAAGATTAAACATGACAAATTCTTGGCTGACATTCATTTCTACCAGTGGGAAGAACTACACCTATTCCGAGAGGGAGCATACTGCATCTGGAGGAGGTGTATACATCAGGAGGAGATTATGGATGTCCTAGACC
Organism: Ottelia alismoides; assembly: GCA_037367405.1. Classification (NCBI taxonomy): domain Eukaryota; kingdom Viridiplantae; phylum Streptophyta; class Magnoliopsida; order Alismatales; family Hydrocharitaceae; genus Ottelia; species Ottelia alismoides. Next base: position 63,093 of record JAZKJV010011007.1, read on the forward strand.
ACTACCACAAGCTCAATGCCGGTGGACAACATTCAGGAAAGAGAACGACAACAAAAGTGTCTATGTGGCCTTTTATGGCCCACTCTATTCAAGGATGCATATGATTATGTGAAGAAGTGCTCTGACTATCAGCGAATGTCCAGAAACATCAGCATGTACAACACAATGCCTCTGAAGTACATTCAAATATTCAACATCTTTGATGCTTGGGGCATTGACTTCATGGGACCATTCCCTAATAACTAGGGATTTGAGTACATCCTGCTCATCGTCGACTATGTTAGTAGATAAGTGGAGGCAATCTCCGCCCGAACTGTAGACAACCACACAGTTTGTCGCTTCATGAAAGATAACATCATCTCGCAGTTTTGAATTCCCAAAATTCCCATTTCTGACTGTGGGGGGGGGGTACTTCATCAACAAGAAGGTCAAAAAGTTGACAAAAGAATATGACATCGAACATCATGTTATTGTGCTGTACCACTCATAGTCCAATGGCTTGGCTGAATATTCTAATAGGGAGATAAAAACCGTACCGCAAAAGCTTGTACGTCCAGATCATAAGAATTGGTCTCAAATACTGGACTCAATTCTCTGGACACACCGCACGACATACAAGTCTCCTCTCGGCATGTCTTCTACCACCTTGTGTATGGCAAGACTTGCCACCTGTACGTGGAATTAATTCACAAATCCTTGTTGGCATTAAACATGTACAACCTTGATTCCGAGCAAGCTGGAAATAACCGTAAAGTTGATCTGAACAGATTACTTAAATTCAAAGACAAGCATATGATAACAACCTAATGTGCAAAAGAAATTTAATTGATGGTACAACAAATACATCCGTAGGAAGACTTTCGAACCTGGATAGAAGGTGTGCTTATTTGATGCGAAGTTAAAGATATTTCCAGGCAAACTAAAGAGCAAATGACGGGACCATTTATTGTGAAAACTGTGCGTGACAATGGTAGCCTGCTGATATCAGAATTGTCTCCTAGCGCACAACCCTTTGTAGTTAACAGACAATTGCTTAAGCCGTATTTAGAGCACGACACATTCTTGTCCGTTGTCGACTCAATAGAATTGGCATTTCAAGAAGAGCTCACAGAAGAAAATGAATCATACATTTGTGCAGAAAAATCACAAAAAGATTTTCGTTTTCTTGTTTTCTTCTTTTCCTTTTCATTTTTCTATTTCTTTTGAAAAGGTGTTCACCCCTTTCATCATTGATATACTTAGGACGTACTTGTCCAACTATATGGGGAGGGGGGTGAGCACCCCGAGTTATTCATTTTTGTGATCCCTAACTTGTCCCCTCAACTCTCGATATTTTGTCTATACTTATGGATATTTTATCCTAAGTATAGTGGGGATAGGTCGAGCTGATGATTTCATACATCCCTACCCTTGACCCTCCCTACCTTTTGTACAATATTATACTTAGGATTATTTCATCCTAAGTAAAGGGGAGGACGGTCAACTTCTCATTTATTCATTATTTAATTGTTATAGCGTAGACTTTTCTGTACTTCTACGAGTTATGTCTTCCTTTTTTATCTCTAATCTACAAAGACAAAGCTCAAGCTAAGATATAGGGGGTCGTATATACACTGTATATACTTTAGCCATAACTCCTACTTTCGTATTTTCAATAATATGGCTAATTAATAAAACACACAAAATTCTCTATAAATATAAGTCATAAATTGGTTTAAAATATTTTGCAAAATGATTTGAAAATGGTTGGAAAAATTAGTTGAAAAACTTTTGAAAATTGTTTGGAAAACTTTTGCAAAATAATTTCAAAATCTTTGTAAAAATCTATTGTTTGCAAAAATTTCTTCTATTTGTGAAAATATTTTTTTTTAAAATCTTCTTACAAATGATTTGAAAAATGGTTGAAAAATCTTTTGGAAATATATATATATATATACTATTTGGAAAATATTTACAAAATTATTTTCAAAACATGTAAATGTTTGTAAAAATATTTGTCAAAATGTTTGCAAAAATATTTACAAAAACATTCTAATTTTTTTGTGTAAATAACAACTCAAAAAAGATCCTTACACTGTGGTAAAAAACCTTTACATAAATTCTATCCAAAATCCCTTGTAAATGTAGATGCATTTTTCTATAAATAATTGTACATATTTCTTTCACTAGTCTTACTAAAAAACCTAAAAATTTGAAAAATTCAAAAATCTAAAAATATTTGCAAAATTTTTCAAAAACCTGCATAAAAGTTGCCAAAACTTTCTTCCAAAATCCATAAAAGATCAAAATCTTAAAACTACATTACAAAAATATTTTTCTTGCATTGTACATAGCATTTGCAATTTCCGTATTGATGTTGGTAATTGAACTAGTCCTAGTAAAATCCCAAGATTGGAGCTTAGTTGGACCTTAATCTTCTTAATCACAGGAACCTTAAGATAACTAGAATTGAGGCACTTCAGGTCTTGTAGACTTAATTCTTTAATACCACAATACTTAGTTCAGTGTCGTCTTGACTGGCTAAGTGACCTAGCTTTTCAAAAGTGACCTAGCTTGCACACATGCACCTTCCACTTTTCTCACCTCAGTTGAAGTGGTAGAGGGTTGGATTTGCTGGAATGGACACAAGCCAATGGAACCATCAGAAGTCACACATTGTGGCCATTGTACCCCAACCTGATCTTGTAGCGATGAGGTCCCAAGACAGAAGTCTATGGGTTGCAATAATGCATCAAAAGAGGGATAATCTACTGAATCAAGAGGAAAAAGTCCTTATGTAAATTCTGTTGTATATAGTATTTAAAAAAAAGAGAAGACGGATATAAGTTAAAAAAAGCAATCCCCACTAGAGTATACATGTACATATAGCAAAATAAGCAATCTTGAGCTTCGAAGTCAAATCCATGTATGCCTGCAGCCGGATACCTGGCTTACTAGTCAAGAATCCTAGGATAGATACTTACACTGTACCGTCCATTCTCTTCTCGACCTCCTCTTCTAGAGCCGGTTGCACTTGAACTTAGAAGGGAATACCCCACTGACGAATCGTGGATTACCCTCTTTAATTTGCATGAATTAAGCATTTAAAATATGATAAATTTGTCATTCGTTGTAGGAGGGTAATTTGAATCAATTAAGAAAATAAGCACAATTAATCAATTCAATTCAATTCGAGTGGCTTTATGTTTGTTTTGCTTGGGCAAGTCCCAAGGTCAAACTTAAGGAGGCAAAGGAACAATTTAGAATTATGTCTATTGAATTTCGTGTGCAATTTTCGATGCGGTAATTTTTGGTATTTTTAATGTACTTTTGGAATGAAAAATGCAATCGCGACCGATTTTAAGGACTAGAAAAATTGATATTTAATAAAAGATGTCCAGAAACTATGAAACTTGGCCGAGATGTGACTAATGATGAAATAAATGCAATGTATTTTTTTTTGGAATTTTTGGATGCAATATGAATACATAATGAATTTATGAATGCAATAGTGCAATTTTCAATAATTAATTATAACAAATATTAAATCTATTTATTTCAGAAAATAAAATTATCTAAGATATATCACTAGGTAATATATCTCAGAAAAATCCTAAACCCAAAAAATATGAACTTAATACCTATTTAAAATTAATTAATGAAATACACAAAATGATTTTTTAGAGCAAAACATGCATGCAAATGCAATTCCTTTTAGGCGTAATGTAACTAACAATTAATTCTATGATTCGTGAATTTTCAGTAATTTTTTCGAGCAATGGTTAATTAACTATGAATTTTGAAGCACATATTGGGTAAAATATTGAAGATTACACAAGAATAATTATTATTATATAACCACAAATATAAAAATATAAGAATTATGCCATAATTTAGAGAACTAATTGAAGAACATAATGCTATTTTTAAATAAGAAAATGATGCAATGTAGGGGTTCAAATTACAAAACAAATAGATGGGTATGTTTGCAAAATTATAGTAAATAATGAAATAAAAATACAGAATGTGGGCTAAAGAGAATTACCTATACCCCTGGGGAGGTTGCCGCAAAATTTCAGAGGGGTCACGTACGTGGCACGCAACCCTTTATTAGGCGGGGGTTTGGCTGGAAGTAAGGGGAATTGCGGGGTCTCTTCGCAATTAACCCCTCCGCACGTGGAGATCCTGTGGGGGCCTTTTGTAGAAGTTCCCTCCGTACGTGCGTAACATGTGAGAGGGCCTAAGGCTTCACACCCGGTGGCTCACGGTGGAGAGGAGAGGAGGCGTGGCTACGATGGTAGACGAGGGCACTGCTCATCCGACCGACGTCGAAGAACGGAGAGAGGAGAAGCCTGAAGCGAGGGCGGAGGAGCGACTGGTGGGGGTCTGGAGGAGTCAGAGCAGGGTCATGGTGGGGGCGCAACTGTAGTTGATGGTGGAGGAAGCGTATCACGATTGGATGGGGTCCTTGTACTGGCCAGAGGTGGAGGATTTTCTGGAGTAGATGCGACAAAGTTCCTGTGGGGGGGGGGGGGTTGTTGCTCCGATGTAGGTCGAAGACACGCGGTGGCGGATATTGCTGGCGGTCGTTGGCTCAACGATGGGACACCGGAGCAAAGCTCAAACATCGAGGATGTGAGCGATGAGCCTTGGTGGTTCAGATCTTGTCGGGAAAGAAGAGGGGGTCGGGTTATCACCACCGACCTCCTCTTGTATTGAACCAACCAGCGGATGTCAAAGAAAGGGGCGGTGATGTTGTTTTTATGGGTTTGCAAAGGCGGCATCGATGGGCTCAATGAAGAGGAGTGGTTGTCGATCGCAAGAAGAGGGATATTTGAGATGGGTTACCTAGGGAGAAGGCGATCTGATTGGAGGTGTACTTGGTTTTAACGAGGAGACAAAATCGGGGGGGGGGGGATTTGATGGAGATTTGATAGTTGATCGGAGATGGAAAGAATCGCGGAGGTGGCGAGTAACTAGAGAGGGCAGAGAAAATCACGGATGGTGGCGGTGGCACTCGATTGGGAAAGGAGGCGGGATGAGGAAGAGGGAGAGATACATGAACCATCCGATCGGCCGAGATCAGACAGTCCTCATCTCGCCATGTGGCAATGTTTTTTCTAATTAATTAATTTTTATATATTTTTATGAAATAAAAAAATAAATGCGAAAAATGAGTGACACATGGAGGCTCCAGGAGCTGCCATGTGTCTGCCTTAGAAAAATCAAAAATAAAAGGAAAAGAAAGTAAAAAAGAAATAATAAACGACCTCGGATCAAAAAATTTTCTTCACGAAAGTTGCTCGTCTCAATGAGATTTACATCTTTCATGAAGGGACCAAAACCATAATCAGTTATGTGCAAAAAGTGATATTTTTAGGTTGTTATTTTACGTAAATAGAAAACCTTGATTTTAGGATTTGTAATTTTTTATTATTTTTAAATAAGATAAAAAATAGAAAAATATTACGATAAAACCAAAGATAAATATTTACATATTAATCTATTTTTGTATTTTTATTAATTAGAAAAAATGAAGAAATAAAATAAAATACGAAAAGATGACTTTTATAAAGATTGTCAATGAAGATTCAGACTCAGTTTATTTCTTTGATTTCAAGCTTATTTTGGATTTGGATTTTTGTGTATTTAAATAAAACTTTTGTCAAGAAAATAAATGAAAAAGAAATAAAATAAGATGAGTTAATTATGTACATAAAATAATAGGTTAAAAACTGCTAAAATACATAATGTACAAAAGAGGCCCAAACCCAACTTTCACATATGAGCTCCGATTCACTTGAACTTGGTCTTATTTTGAAGGTAATTAAATGTACATTAGTTTACAAGTTAGTAGGATCAAATCGGACATTGTATGATGAAGATATCAACATTTAGGTGGAAATCTTGGAATTAGGATTTGAGTGTCTGGTATATTTATTTATGTTAGTGATTTTTTTTGTATTTTTCATTTATTCTTGTTAATAATATGTACATAATAGAAGATGTTTCAAGTGATTTAGAGTTAGCTTATTTTACAGGTCAAATGGGTTTGAATTCTTGGTTTCTCATTGTATGCAATTGTGAGTGATAAAATGCAATTATTATTTATATATGCATGAATGCTAATTATGCAGAGTAATGGATAAAATGCGGATAAGTTTTGGAGAAATGAGTTTTATTAGTCACTTTTAGAGTGATGAATCTGAGATTCATCATCCCCCTATTCTTAAACGGTGCTCGTCCTCGAGCATCTAAAGAAATGCAATGAGGTGAAATGAGATTGGGTTCCATACCAAGACCATGGGCAAAAGGTGAAAATGGAACTAGACCCGTTCTTTGGATTATTAGTTTGGCGGAACTTCTGTGAGACTTAGGGTTTTAAGCCTCTAAGTTCTATGCATCACTGTCACAATTTCGGCTCAGAAGTCATCTTATATCAATCCTCCTTCCAAAGCATACCCCATGAACATTGAACAATCGACTCATGTGTGTGAAAGGTTTTAGCTCTTCCCATCCAAAATGCTGGACTACCATGCAAACCTCTCCTTCAGGAACTCATCCTCGGGGAGTCAGGTATTTCCTTCTAAGGTTTGTCGCGCTGTGTTCTCAATCGAAAAGAGGGAGAAATTATAAGGATAAAAGAACTGGAGGGTGACCAATGTAGTGACCTCTCCTTGTGAAAGTGACCAGTTTAGCCAAGTCTCCAATAAGATTTGCAGGTTTTCTTGAAGCTTGGACCTTTTTGGTCAAGTATTTGTTTGGTATTTGGATTCTTTGTGTTTGGATTTTTGGTAGCTCTGCATGGATCTTGTTGTGCCCCTACAGATATGGAATCTTTTTTCTGTACATGTTTTGATGTCTTGGAGAAAAAATTGTACCCTGCCGTCCATCCCTTTTCTGAAGCTTTATTTCAAACGTAGTCCAGTCTTTAGATGTCCATGGTACTAGAAAATAAACTCATACAATCTTCCAACACCCCGTTTGAGTGAGCTAAGTGCATAGTGAGAGAGTACAAATTAATTCCCTATTCCAGAGTCGTACCCAGAATGAAGAGAGCATGTTAGACACTAAGAGTCAAACTCTGCACATTATCATGTGGAACTCGAAGAATTATGTCAAAGACCCGAAGCTTCTAAAATCCTCTTTCTCGGTGAAGTTCCTCTGAAAATTAGGTTGATTAAGGTCAAGTCCAGGCCACTCTCGATTTCTACTCATAATCTGGTTAAGAACCCAAGGGTTTTTCACCAATGCATATGCATGTGATGCTGGATTAAGTGCAGATGCGAGAAATGCATACATTTTTTGTGACTTTTGTTTTTTGTTTTTTAGATGCAAAAAAAAAATAAGAAGGAATTTTCAAAAAAATTTTGGTTGGACACAGTCAAAGTTAGTTGCAAAACTCATTTTTTTGTTTTTTTTATTTTTTACAAGTTAGTTACCCATCTCGTAAATACATATAGACTTACGCGAAAGTACGAGCTATGGGTAAATGATATACACTGTATGTATACACACCTCCCTATACTTAGAGAGTGCTATATCCTTAGAGAAAAAGAAGCGCAGAGAAGACATAGCTCACACTAAGCATAAGAAAATGAAAAAAAATAAAATCAGAAGTTGGCCTGCCCCCTATCTGTGGCTGAGTATAATCTAAGTGTAGAAGAAGGGTGAAAAATGAGCTGGGCAAGGATGTGGAATTTGAATGAGGAGAGTATATACAGTGGGCATCGGGTCCCCTATACTTAGTCCATGGTAGCCTAAGTATAGAAGAAGGGTGGAACTGAGGCGATCGGGAGAGGGATTGGATGAGGAGAGTGGTATATACATATGGCATCGATCCCCCCTATACTCAGGCCTTGGCCTAAGTTGAGGAAGAAGATGTACAAGGGAACCGATGGGGGTCGGGAAGTAGGGAGGGTTGCTAATGATTAAGGTGGTTTTTGGTAGATCTTTTTGTGAGCATGTGGAGGGAGGTCATAATGATAGGAAGAAGATGAATAAGATGAGTCCCAACCATTGCTAGTGTTATCCTCAAAGAAATCATGCTGGAGGGTAGATGAAGCATATGAATCAAATGATATCCGACCATTGTCGGAGTTATCCTAAGAAGAACAATACTTGAAGGTGGAGGTACTCCAAATATTCTTTTTCTTAATCTGCTTTATCAATTTGCGCTTAGTCTTGGGGTCAAGCGATTCGTCCTCGGATGAATATTCTGAAGCGCCAGTCTTTGTATGGACATAAGAGATTATTTCGGTATATCTGAAGAGACAAGGAGAATCGGCTCTGGACGGGTAATAGTGACGAGAAGGAATAGTCCAACGGGAGTCGATATTTGACAGCTTTCTCTGATAGGGATTTAGAGCCACTGAACTTACCTTACTCATAAGGATTATCTTATTCGTATTTGATAGGGAATCATTAGAAGATTCCTTTTACAACATGTCAAAGGCAACTTTTTTAATCAGTTTTCCAAATACTTGATTAGATGAAGGAGCAGCCAGAAGGGGTGTTTTGGTCCGTGTTGTTTGTGAAGGTGTAGGTCCTTGGAGTGAGGTGCTGATGGGTCTTCAGATGAATACCCATTAAAATATTCTTCCCTAGTCAACACACATCCTGCGTATGTGTTCTCAATTGACATGTCATTGGTGAGTTCCTGTGTTAGATTGAGTTGATCAATGTGGTCAGAGAAGGTATTGTCCGACTCAAGGAAAGCCCATGCATACATTTCATGATCATATAAGAAGTCATGTATTCGATGTTCCTCTGTAGGATCTGTCATAGCAGCGTGAAATGTAAGAGTGGGGAGAGTCTCTGAAACAATGGTCAGTTCAACATCCACTATCTCAGGTGTAGCAATGGGGTAGGGCTCTTTTACCGCTTGGTGCTTACATATGTTGACAGCTTCGTGGATTGCCTCGGAATATTGTGGTTCCTCAAAGACTGGATGAGATCGAAGTGCTCCCAATGCTGTAAAATTTATTTCCCGAGTCCCACATTCTATAATTGCCTTAGCTAATGCTAAGAATGGCTTTCCGAGAATGATTGGAGACTGGGTGAATTCTCCTTGATGCTCAATATCAATGATCGTGAAGTCCACCTTGAGAGGAGCACCTTGTAATGTAACGATGACTGAAATGGTTCCTCTTGGTTGCTTTATCGATCGATCAACCTGTTGAACAATCTCTCTTATATTCCTGATAGGTTCGAGTTTGAGCTTGTCAAATACAGAGGTCGGGAGGATATTGATTGTTGAGTCATCATCGATTCAAGCATGGGTAAATGTTGTGTCTTTGATTGCAAAGTCAAATCTGGGCAACTGCTTCACTCTGCGGTTCTTGGTCTTTCTTCAACACCAAGGAGGTGTCCATTGACAAGATATGTCTTTCAGTCTCTATTCCTATACTGCCTAACTTTTTCGGCATTAATTTACTCTTTATAAATCTTTCCATGTCGGGGAAGTGTTCAATGGCCTGATTTAAGGGAAGTTCAAAAATCGATCTTTTATCCAGTGCTTCCCTCAGAGTTGGATCCGAAATTTTTAAATCTTCTTCACTTTCATTTTATGGGGTTTTTTGGGTTTTAAATTTTTTGGGTTTTTTGAAATTTTTGATATTTTTGGTCTTTTCGGTGTCGTGTGTAGATGAGTTGTGTTCCACAGATGAGGATGATCTTAGATATGCTGAGTCAGGATCATCCCTAAGGGAATAGTATGCAGAAGTGTCGTTGTTAGAGTCATCCCTAGGGTGAACAAAGTTTATGGGTTTTTGAGTATTCTCGGGGTTTCCAACATTAGATCCAATCATTTTATCTTCCACTTCTATACCTGAGTACCATAACATGAAATTAGTCGACTCAATGAAATTTCTAAATTTATCTTTGATTAATTCATATCTCCTAATTATCCTCAAAATATCATCCTCCAAAAACTTTCATGATCAATCATGTGAGCAATCTGTGTGGGTTCCTGAGTATTATCTTGTTTTTCAACTTGAGATCCAATCATTTCATCTTCCATTTTCATGTATAAGCTAGGAGAAGATCCTCTTGTAATATCCATTATATTATCGTTATCTTCTGAAAATTTCTCCTCAAAAATTTGGAAGGAGTCTGCTTGATAGGAGGGAAACCATAGGTCTCATACTCAACATGGTATGATTCAGGTATGTATAGTTGGTTTGAATAGAGCTTGCTTTCATGACAGTTGATCAGTCCATTAGATATTGAAGTCGTCATACATGGTTCATGTGTGCTGATATCATCAGTCTAGTCTCCTATATGAGTGCCCTATCCGAGAGAATGATATGTTGGATTTTCATATAGAGTATGATCATTTGGGTCAATCTAGTATGTACGATCAGGATGTGCGGTTCTCTCCTTTTGGTTTGATCGGTCATTGGGTCATTTCCTACGGTCAAGTTGGAATGTGGATTTTTGAAGTGTTGACATGTTCCAATTGTGACAGGAGAATGAAGTTGGTTGGAATTGGTGTCTTGACCGATCATCAAACTTAAAAGTGGTTTGATCTTCATGATCGGAATATAAAAGGTTGTATTTGTGGTTGAATTTGATTGGAATTGATGTCTCAGGAGGTGGAAAAGCGGAAACTTCGATAAGATAATTGAAGAGAGGATTGTTATGTTAAGAAGTGGAGTCCTCGATCAGTTGAATGTCTGTATGATCCGATTAATAAGGATTGTCTTTCATGGAGTAGTTCGGACTTGTAGAGTGAATCAGATTTATTTGTGGGAGAGGGTCTCCTACTAATGTTGGAGTAGGTCTGGCCGAAGGGGTTATGAGGATTTGGGTCTGACCGAGACAAATTCATTTCCAAAGTACAGATCTGATAAGTACTCGGAGTAATTTCTCATTATTTTCAAAGGAGGTGGATGAGTTGACATAATGGATCTTGGTTTGAAAATGTTCAAGTGCACATGATGCTCAATAGGAGAAACCCTAATTTCTGAATCAAGGAGAGCGTTGGCACAAGTGCGCGGTTTTTGATATTTGAGAAGGTTCACACACACCAATGCAAACACAATTCAAACCCCATGTTTACCAACTCACACAATGAAGCCGCTATAGTTCATCAAATTATCTTTTCAATTTTAGTTGGTGATAAATTCAATCTTGGAAAAGAATTAGCGAGCTGTTAGGAGCCGTGATTTTTCTTAAAGATTAGACCGAATTCTTACAACTAGTTGCACCTACTTTCAACTAGTATGGGTGTAAGCATGGACTGTAAAATGGCTACCCCTCACTTAAGGATGGAGCCTTACACACTGTCTTTTAAATCACCCACTCTTCTAAGGAAATCTGGACCGTTTACCGGCTACCCATATTTCCTCACTAGGAAGTAGCTAATTGTTTTCATAGAATCAGTAGTCTGAATGAAGATTTCGGAGCTGGGTTCTATTCTTAAGTGTCATCTCTCGCTCACTTAGACAAATAAATGAATCCAAGGACATGGTTCTTCTCCTGCAAAAATTCTTGATTTTATGAGTTAATTTAGTCAGCCTTGTTTAGCAGTCCTAATTTTTAATTAGGTGATCACTGAAAAATTAGATGACCATAAATGCACGAATACCGTCCAGTCCCAATTTTCTATAAACTTTATGTCATAAAACAGGAGGGAGAAATTCAAGAAAAGCTGATGTACACGAAAAATGATGATGTATGCTCAGTTAGGAGACTACAATGATTCCTTGCAATCTTCATGTCGGATGAAATGCAAGAATTAAAAATTAATCTATATGAATGCAAGTTGACAAAAACCGCACCTATCAGAAAGTTCTATTAGCCGTGAAGCAATTATTTGAATTTTGGTTAAGTTGAACGATTAATGCGGACTCGATTAATGTGTAGTGCGGTCCTAGGTTCTACAAGCACAATAAAAAATCCTAGAAGCTCTAATAGCCATATATGTAGGTATAACCTACGAGCCAGTCATGTTATGGCTCCACCCTCACCGGAGAGTGAAACAGAGCCATGACACACCACAGAAAAAGTGTTTAGGCCTTGTTACACACGTGAGAATCCAAACAAACATCGTTGTAAATGAGCAACTAATTACAAAAATTAAAATTACAGAAATTAAAATCCTAGACTCTACGCTCTTTCATGACTTGACTCGATCTTAATTTTATATGACTTTTGGGTGTTGGTAAAGATGCGTTGGTTTTGAGATAACCGCTCCACGTACATCGGGTTCTCGCACAAAAAATAAGAGAGAGAGCAATAGAGTGATACAAAAAATAATCAAAAATAAAACAAGAAAAAATGCTGAAAAATAAAATAAATGCTTAAAAATAAAATGAAAAATTTATAGTGAAGATTCAGGGGTCTGACTAACCGAATATGTGGAAAACATGGCACGAATTATTTTTAGACAAACCTAAGTTGTTTGCCTCCCGGTAACGGTGCCATCTGACAAATTACAATTTTACCCTACTTAATTTGCATGATTTAAGCATTCAAAATATGATGAATTTGTCATTTCATTGTAGGCGGGTAATCAGAATCAATCAAGAAAATAATCACAATTAATCAATTCAATTTAATTCGATTGGCTTTACGTTTGTTTTACTTGGGCAAGTCCCAAGGTCGAACTCAAGGAGGCAAAGGAACAACGTTGAATTATGTCTATCGAATTTCGTATGCGATTTTCGATGTGGTACTTTTTGGTATTTTTAATGCAATTTTGGAATGCAAAATGCAATCACGACTGATTTTAAGGACTAGAAAAACTGATATTTAATAAACGATGTCCAAAAATTATGAAACTTTACCTAGATGTGATTAATGATGAACTTAATGCATTATATTTGTTTTGGAATTTTTGGATGCAATATGAATACATAGTGAATTTATAAATGCAAATAGTGTGATTTCAATAATTAATTATAATAAATATTAAATCTATTTATTTTTAGGTAAATAAAAGTATCTAATATATATCACTAGGGAATGTATCTCAGAAATATCCTAAACCCCCAAAAATGTTGAACTTAATACCTATTAATAATTAATTAATGAAATACACAAAGTGATTTTTTTGAGCAAAACATGCATGCAATTGCAATTCTTTTTGGGCACAATGTAACTAATAATTAATTATATGATTCGTGAATTTTCAACAAATTTTCGAGCAATCTTTACTTAACTATGAATTTCGAAGCACAAATTAGATAAACTATGTAAGATTCTACAAGAATAATTATTATTAAATAACCACAACATATAAAAATACTACAATTATGCCATAACGTAGAGAATTAATTGAAGAACATGATGTTATTTTTAAATAAGAAAATGATGCAATGTAGGGGTTCAAATTACAGGATAACTAGAGGGGTCTATTTGCAAAATTACAATAAATAATTAAATAAAAGCGCAAAACATGGCTTAAAGAGAATTACCTAACCCCCTAGGGAGGCTAATGCAAAATTTCAGAGGGGTCACATGCGTGCACGTAACCCTCTATTAGGCAAGGGCTTGATTGGAAATAAGGAGAATTACGGGGGTCTCTTCGCAATTAACCCCTCTGCACGTGCAGATCACATGGGGTTTCTTTGTAGAAGTTCCCTCAGCATGTGCGCGACACATGGGAGGGCCTCGGGCTTCATGCCCAGTGGCTCACGGTGGAGAGGGGAGGAGGTGTGGCTACGGTGGTAGACGAGGGTAATGCTCCTCCAGCCGATGTTGAAGAGAGGAGAGAGGAGAACCATGAAGTGAGGGCGGAGAAGTGACTGGTGGGCGTCTGGCGGAGTCGGAGCGGGGCTGCAGTGGAGATGCAGCTGGAATTGCTAGCGGTCGTTGGCTCAACGGTGGTCGATACCGGAGCAGAGCTCAAACGTCGAGGATGTGAGCGAGGAGCCCTAATGGCTCGAATCTCGTTGGGAAAGAAGAGGGGGTCGGGAAGTCACCACCGACCTCCTCTTGTATTGAAGCAGCTGGTGGATGTCGAAGAAAGGGGTGGCGGTGTGATTGGTGCGGTTGTCGATCGCAAGAAGAGGGAGATCTAAGATGGGTTACATGGGAGAAGGTGATCTGATTGGAGGTGTAATTGGTTTTTATAAGAAGACGAAATTTGGGGGGGGGGATTTGATGGAGATTTGATGATTCGACCAGAGATGGAGAAAATCGCAGAGGCGGCGGGTGACTGGAGAGGGCGGAAAAAATCACAGACGGTGGCGCCTGATTGGGAAAGGAGGAAGGAGGAGGAAGAGGGAGAGATACAGGAACCGTTCGATCGGCCGAGATCAGACGGTCCTGATCTCGCCACGTGGTAGTGCTTTTATTTTTGTTATTTTTTAATAATTAATTTTTTATAAAATGAATAAAAATAAATTCAAAAAATGAGTGACACGTGGCGGCTCCAGGAGCTGCCACGTCAGCTCCAGAAAAATCAAAAATAAAAGGAAAAGAAAAATAAAAAAGAAATAGCAAACGACCTCGGATCGAAAAATTTTCTTCACAAAAGTTTCTCATCTCAATGAGATCTATAATTTTAATGATGGGATCAAAACCAAAATCGATCATTTTCAAAAAAGTGATATTTTTGGGGGTATTCTATGTACATAGAAAACCTTGATTTTTAGGTTTTTGTAATTTTTTATTATTTTTAAATAAGATTAAAATAAAAAATATGATAAAACCAAAGATAAATATTTACACATTAATCTATTTTTTGGATTTTTATTAATTAGGAAAGTGAAGAAATAAAATAAAATACAAAAAAGAGGACTTTTATACAGACTGTCAGTGAAGATTCAAACTCGGTTAGTTTCTTTGAATTCAATCTCATTTTGGATTTGGATTTTTGTGCATTTTAATAAAACTTTAGTCAAAGATTATAAATGAAATATAAATAAAATAAAATGAGTTAATTATGTACATAAAATAATAGGTCAAAAACTACTAAATACACAATGTACAAAGGAGGCCCGAAACCCAACTTTCACATATAAGCTCAGATTCACTTGAACTTGGTCTTGTTTTGAAGGTAGTTAAATGCACATTAGTTTAAAGTGAGTAGAGTCAAATCGGGCACTGGTATGAGGAAGATATCAACATTTTAGTTCAGAAATCCTAAAATTAGGGTTTGAGTTTCTATCAATTTATTTACGTTAGTGATTTTTTGTATTTTTCATTTATTCTTGTTGGTAATATGTACACAATGGAAGTGGTTTTAGGCAATTTAGATTTAGCGCACTTTAGTTAAAAATCAGGGAAGTTAGCTTATTTTACAGGTCAGACGGGTTGGAATTCGTGGCTTCTTATTGTATGCAATTATGAGTGCTAAAATGCAATTATTATTTATACATGCATGAATGCTAATTATGCAGAATAATGGATAAAATGCGGATGAGTTTTGGGGAACTGAGCTTATTTAGTCACTTTTAGAGTGATGAATCTCCACTTCTTGAGGAAAGAGTTGCTGGATTAAGGAATTAGGGTCGCCATGTTAGAGAAGATTGTCTTTTACAGCTTCAGTCGAGAGGAGCTATATATCATTGACACTGTACATGGTAGACTCATAGTCCTAAGGGATTACGTATGACATCACTTGTTCTGACCTGCCTTTTGAGGAAACTTGGGCAGAGTTTTGTGGGTCTTAGAGGATGTTGTGTTGCAAATCAAGTTTCCAATAAGGTTTCGACCAAACCTAACTTCCAAGGGTTTGATTGAGCTACAAACTTTGATTTAATGATGACAAGTTTGAAAGTTACAATCAATCCAAATTCTTTCTTTTTCTTTTCTTTATTTTGTTTTTTCTATACTTATAGGCATAAGTGTTTGTGAGAGACTAGCAAAGGCAAGTATAAGGGAGTGATGAATATCCATTTCATAACCTTTATTCTTTTATTTTGGCCTTTAAACCCTAGTTGCATGTAAATAATATTATTTTGCCTAAAACAACATATAGGGTTTATTGCATATTTATGGTATAAAAGACTACATTTAAATCCAAAATAAAAGAATAAAGAAAAGAAAAAGAATGAAATACCATATGCATTGAATAACTCTAAACCTCGAGACCTAGGCATCATGATGACTGGGTTGACAAGGAATAAAGTAGTGGGAGATAAGTGCCAATAAATACAAGAAACCATAATTCTCAATTCATCAATAAGTCCTTTATGGGACCTATTTTATTCTTTATCATTTATACATCAAATCAGAAAACTCTGTACATGAACGTCGAAGATAAAAATATTAGAAAAACACAAACTTTATTTCACATAAAAATAATGCATATTATGCTTTATACACTCAGAATAAAAACTCAAAATCCCAACTTCATAGACTTATATCTTCTCCATATGAACTCAAAATTCATCAAGATCGCCTTAAATTGTATATAACTTTTGATTAGCTATTTAATTTCATTAAATTCAGAGTTAAGATGCAAAAGTTAGGTTTTGGACCTTATTGTTTAATATACTTGACTAAAATAATCATTTTATTTATTTTTTTAATATTTTTATACTTCTCTATTTTTATATCTTTGTAAATATTATGTATAATATATGCACATAATAATAAAATAAAACAATTTGAAAAACAATCACATGAATAAGTATACTATAATATATAGATGAATTATACTTAAGTATGCATATATAATAAATAGCTATATTTATTTAGATGTACATATAACCACAGAAAAATACACTAAAAATATATTTAAGCGTATTTTAAAAAAGTTATAAATATATAAATTATGAATATAAAATAATAAAATGTAAAATAAAAATAAAACTAAAAATAAAAATAAAATAAATTACATACTTTATAAATAAATATACCTATAATTAAACTTGTAAAAAGTAATCTATAATAAATTAACTTGTATAAATAAATAAAAATCATAATAAAATACTACATAAAATAATTAGTTTTTTATGTTTTGACCAAAAATTAATAAATTAATTATTATTTTAATTTCAATTAATAAAACATTTCTCTCTATTTTATCATTTTGTGATCTGATGTGGATCAATGGGTGTGTAGCCTCGCTTAACCCATCGATCAACTGAGCCAACTGCACCCCTAGGTCTGTCAGACCACGTTTTGACATGATTCCCTCGAATTCCCCCCGATTTTCCTTTCACCGTTCCATCTCGATCTCTTCATGACTTTTCTTCGTCGATTCCTATTGTTTCACACCACCTTGATTCCTTGGACAATGGGACACTGAGACAATCAGAATCGTCAGTCAAACCTCACCGTGTACATATACCACCTCCCTCTTCGATTTGTTTTTGATCTCGCTCCAGCTCCATAATCACCAAGTATCCTGGTCCCCGAGGTAGCTGGTGACAACAACTTCTTCACCTCACAGCTTGGAGTAGAGGAAGAGGCATGCCAACAAAGATATGAGGATCACTGGAGTAAATGGCGAAGCTCCACCATGGTTTCTTGCCTCTGAGATAGAACCTTATTTTCTTTAGCTATTTTTGTTCCTAATGTAATGAATAACCTAGTTTATGATTTATTTTATATTGCTTTCACAATTTATTTCTTAAATTTCCAAGTCGAAGATCATTAGAGCTTCTGCTCTGACTACTGATTTGCCATCATCCAACCACTACTCCACCCGCCTATTACCTCCATTATTTCCCCCTCGAGTTCTGAACACCCCAGTCATATTCATCCACCCAAATACTTGCTAGATCGGGTAAATGGTTCTCCTTTGTCGCCAAATACCGGAGAACTCCACGCCCTTCATCTTCCGCTCAATAAGACCTCCCACGCCTTCCTTTTTCTTCACTGGTACTAACCCTGTAGGTATTGGAGGCCAAAGACCCATCTTGGGTCGATTTTTGATTCTATCGAGGTTCTTAGAGATTCTTACGTTCTTCAACCACCAGGGCTCACTCCGGTGACCCTCGGTTCCATCTGAGGCCTCCAGGAGCTTCCCACACAAGTCAGGAACCTTTTGCACATCACCGCAAAGCCAAAGATCGTCGGAGTAGTGTAGGGGAGAAGATCGAAGTTCACCAGAACATGTGTTCTTCCCTATTTTTCTCCCCTACTCCCAACCGTTGGATCGATGAGGAGTTTAATAGCCATTGGATGAGTATGCCTTCATCCGTCAAATCTTCGGTGTAGATCTAATCTCCCTCATGTGCCAGCGAAGCGTTATCCACTGTTCGCGTGTCGACACGTGGATAAGTTGAGGACCAGATGCCTCGAATATCCTTTGTGGGGGTATTTTGCACATTTAACCTCACATTTTTGTAATTTCTTTTTAATATTTAGATATTCATCTATAGTGTATTTATTTTTGTAATATTTATAGTTCAGTCCTCAAACTTTTTATATTTGTGTTTAGGTATAGTCCACATCATCTCACATGCCTGTGTGTGAGGGGACAATGCATTTTGCACCTAAACCCTTGACCTTTCTATATTTCAGTTCAATCATGTAAAATTAAGTTTATGTATTAAACTTTTTGGTTATTTTGCAAAGAGAACCTTACACTATATATTAATTGCAAAAATACACCTCCAAGTACATATTATTTGAAATATTTGAGTTTTTTACATTTTTAACCAAAAATGTCTTTAGAGGTGTTTGGAAAAAATGCCTAAGTAATAAATATTTGCAAAAATACCCTTGTTAGGTTGCATTTCCTTTTTGTTGATTTTATTTTTTTAAAAAATAGTTCTTGTTCCCTAAAAGTTCGTAGAAAAGTAGCATAAATATTTTATATGTTATTCTACCACATACATTTTAAGATATTTTAATCTATATTTCTAATTACTAAAAATAAAAAATCGATCTATTTTTCATTGTCTACTTAAAAAAATAAAGAAATTAAAAAATGTTTTGAAAAATTCCAAAAAAATATTAAATATTTGTTATTGTATTTTTATACCTACATAAAAATCCTTAACAATAGAAATTAAAAATTACTAAAAATTTAAAAACTGCAAAATCCGTAAAAAAACTATAAAGAATTCTAAAAAACTACAAAAGTTGTAATTCATATTTCTGTATTTTATTTCTATTATATTCTTATATTAAAATTAGTTGTGGAATATTTTGAGCTATTTTACTATTTTTGAAATCCAAAATAATTCATCTAGTTATTTAAGTCACTGTTTTGACTTTTAAATTCAATTAATCTAAAAAATTTAGAAAAATCACAAAAATAGAGAAAAACTAAAAAACATTTTATTTCCTTATTTTTAAAGTATTTATAGCTATTTTATAAGTTAAAAAGCCATATATATTTGAATAATTATATTTACTTATATTTTTACTATTATTATTGTAATTACTAAAAATCCCAAAAATATTTTTATTACCTTTGAAAAAATAAAAAAGGATTGTACTCTTCGGTATTTTCCTAATTTTGTTTCTATTTTATATATTTATTATATATAGTAGTTATCTTCTTCCTATTATCACATATATAGATACATTTTTTAAAAAAAAGGAAAAGAAGATTAAAAATCAGAAAATCTGAAAAAATATAAAATAAAAAATATATAAAAAAACTATATGAAACAAAAAAAATAAAAAAAAATAAATAATTAAAAAAACCCACTAAAAATCACAAACCTTCACAAAACCCAAAAACATTTATTGTTCTTTGCCAATTTTTGTTGTTTATCCCATGTTTTCCCTGTGTTCGACCCTACTACTTATTTGCTATATACATTTTTAGTAGAGCTATAATAAATTTTAACTCTACTTGTATTTTGCATTGCTATATCTGTTTGTGGGTTAATTGTTGTTGTATTCGGGTTTCGTGAGCGGTCGTCTCGACTACATTGTATCTTCACTCTTTGTGAGGATATTTTAGATCCTCGCCAAAATCATTTCAACACCTTATAGACCTTATAATCTTTCTTGGAATATGCGTATTCAATCATCACTTCAAGTTTAATTTCACAAGTAGAGGTGGCCTCGTCACTTGGATCATTATGCACTAGGTGTGTTTATGTTGTTTGTGGGTTCGGGCGCTCTGATGCCATATGATCCTTTTGCAGGTATCTGAAGCAGGGTTCATGTCCCCTGGTAGGTCGAGCATCAAGGATTCCTGATCTAGCATAAGTAGATCGTGGTAGGGAGCGGGTATCTACCAGAGTGGTGTGAGATCTCAAAGCAACTGATTTGATAGTTGATTGTGAGCCAATCTTAGTTAGTATATTGGATGAGTTTGGTGTGGTGGTGGGAAGTTAGAGACGATTGTGGTCGTTGAGCATGGAGTGGTGTAGCTGAGTTGGTCTCAATATGAGCATCTCTATCAAGGGTCATCTAGAATTCTTCGGTGTACTTTTTGACAATATGTATTCCATAGTGAAGGTGTTGAAGTCTGTTGGATGATTTATGATAGAATTCCTTTGGTAACAATTTTTCCCGAAGCTTCTATAGCATTTTGGTTCAAGAATGAATGCGTTCTTTACCATGGTGGTGGCACTCCTCCTGGGCTTACTCTCCCCCCTATAGTTAGGATATGGTCATTCTAAGTATAGCTACAAAATGGAAACAACACAAAATTGGGGTGAGTGATGCGAATCATGGGAGGGGGGGGGGACAAAAAGAAGAAAATATATAAAAGATAGAGTAATAATATACAAGGATCAGGAAGTTTTGTGACGAACCTTCTTGCGAGTACGAGGAGGTAAGGAATGTATATTTGTGTCGTTGTCGGAATCGTCACTAGAGGAATAATAGTAAGGTGAAGGGATCGTCCAACGAGGGTTGACACATGGCTGCTTGCTCAAATAGAGCTTAAGAACTGCTAAATTGAGCTCACTCGTCTAGATTACCTCATCCGGATCTGATGAGGAATCCTCAGAAAATCCCTTCTCTAGTCCTTCGAAGGCAACTTTCTTAACTGGTTTTCTAGAACCTAAAGCACTAAGAGGAAGAGGAGAGTGACATGCCTTGAGTGGTTTAGGGGAACACCTTAAGGAATCAATACTCACCTTCTTTCTCACTAGATAAACTAAAGGATGGGGCAACCGCTTTCTTGGAAGGGTCAATTGGATCCTGGTTGTCTCCTTTGTTGAATGTCCTAGAGGTATTGTATGTGAGGGGTCAATTGGTTATGGAAGTGTTGACACAAGAATCAGATCATCAAAATGGTCAAGACGATCTAAAAAGATTGGGTCTGACTTAGGGTAGCTTTTGGTTGTGTGTCCCCTATAGAAGATGTCATGGGGGTGGTAAGGTAAGCAGTAGGCGATGTTACCTTTCGTCTTTGGTGATGTACGAGATCTCCATCAGTGGATAAGGTAAATTGTGATTGGTAATTAGGAATTCCACTAATTAATGTGGTGGTCTCAGGGTGTAAGGTGTCTCATGATCAATGGTTGGCTCGATAGTCAATTTATTGTGTCTAGCAGAGAGGTGGGACTCATCTACCTCTCGATGGTCATGGCTGACTGCGACAATGTGGGTTGACTTGGGCTGACTTGTGTCCTCAAGGGTCAGGTGAGGTTTGTGTGTACCCAATGCTGGGTAATAGATTACCCAAGTCTCATAATCTATGGTCGCCTTAGCTAATGCTAAGAACAGCTTCCCAAAAATAATTAGAGACTAGGTGAACTCTCCTCGATGCTCAATATCAATGTCCGTAAAGTCCACTCTTAATGGAGCACCTTGGAAAGTAATTGATGACTGAAATAACCCCTCTTGGATGTTTAATGGATCAATCAGCTTACTGAATGATCATTCTCGATTTCTTAAGTTCTTTGAGTTTTAGCTTGTCAAACATGGAGACCGGGAGGATGTTAATGACAAGTCATCGTCAATCCGAGAATGAATAAATGTAATGTCTCTGATTTCACACTCAACTCTAGGTAGCCTCTTCAATCTGTAGCTCTTGGTCTTTCTCTCACCAAGGACGTTGTCATAGATACTAGATGTTTCTCAGTCTTGGTTCTCTTATTGCCCAACCTCTTGGGCATTAATTTACTTTCACAAATCTTTTGAGGTTGGGAAAGTTCTCTATGGACTTTATTAAGGGAAGCTCAAGAATCAATTCCTTACTAATGTCTTCTCTAAGGGCATGCTCCATTTTTTTATTTTTTCCATTTTCAGTTTATGATATTTTCTGATTTTTCAATTTTTTGGTTGTTTTTGAGATTTTCAATTTTTTGATATTTTTGTTAAGGGCAGTGATTTGTGGTGGGTGTATTTGAAAACGTTGCGCATGAGGTGTCTCGGGTACGCTTTGTGGTGTCCTCTCTCTTTATGTGTTGTTTACCATTTCTACCATTATTTGGATGACATTATTTAGTCGATTGTTCTAAGTATAATCTCTCTTATTAGTTCATGAAACATCATCTGTAATCATCTCATGAATTTAAGATGAATAACTGTGCTCTTCATGCCGCAATTCCAGCATGTACTCCTGAGTTGAATAATGGATATTCATTATAGTCATAGTCCGATCATGAGTCCAATCTCCTTGAGTCTGGATTTCCAGTGTGGGATCAAAGGAAAATTAATTGTACTCAGGAATAGAGTCATTTCAAGTAGGGGATAGTTCAAATAGTGAATTATTTATAGTAACAGGGAATCGTGTTTCTATTTCAAATACGGTTGCACTCCTTTCCATCCTCATTCGCTCTCTCCATGGTGTCCACAAAATATTCATTTGATTCTGTGAGCAGTGTATATCTTAAATAGTCAACCAAGTAGAAGTCTGGTCATAGAATAGAGTGGGTGGGGATAAGAAAGATGGCTGAGGAGGAACCGTCTCAAAGAGAGGATCCTGCTGGAATGAATAGAAAGAGGCTAGGAAGTCGATCAAAGATCTGACTTCCTAGCCTCTTTCTGTATGTGACTTCCTAGCTTCATAGTTGGAATGATATGGAGGGTATATGAAGGAATGAAATGGCGAAAATGGTCGGTAATCAGTCAAGGGGAAGTCACATACAGAGTTCGGGTACATAGACCGATAAGTTGACATCTTCGAAAAGAAATGAAAAAGGATCGATGCAAAAATGTGCAAATGCACAGAAGAGTAACATATACAGACAACACAAAAAACACAAGAGCAAACCCTGGTTTCACCAACTTAAAATGGTGATGGTCGCAAAGGTCTGACCATATCTTTTCGATTTTAGTTAAGTGATAAAACAATATTGTTACACAAGCACACAAGGTGAGTCGCCTAATACCCAGCATATGCTCCCAATATATCCCAATCAAAGAGACGATTTGTCTGAATTGTTAGGTTATATCACATCCCTAAGGATAATAGTGAGAAGATGCACACCAAAATGTCTCTCTAAGGTCGAAGGAAGCACTTTCTGCTCCCAAGCCTCCAAGATTCAGACTTGGAGACTTAAGGAGTAAGTCTAGGGATTTGGTCTCTAACCTTAGTGTGTTCGTCCTCACCCACTCTGTCTGGAGGTAGGTACTTGCGTACAATAACGGGGTTGCTCTCCTGAAATAAATTGTTACTTTTAGTTATTTTTTGGTCAGTTCTAATTAGCGGTCCTGATTTTAGGTTAGATTATCACTTGATTAAGTCCACCAAAGACACCGCACTTAATGATCAATCTCGATTTTTGTTTATCCTAAATTATAAAACCAATGGGAAGGGAGTCAAGAAAAATCGATGCAATTGATAAAACCATTGACGCATGCCCAATATGATCCACACACTCTACATACGAGGTGCAATAAATAATTGAAATTTTACTCTAAATGAATGCAAGTAAGAGAAAACCACACCTAGTAGGAATTTCTATTAATCGGCAGGAATGGATTGATTTTTGACTAAGTAGAATGATCTACATGTGCATTTTATTAAATGTGAACTGTGATCCTAGATTAAACGAGCACAAGTAAATAATATTTAGCCCATGTAAAAGCTCTAAGAGCTGCGAGTGCAGGTCTAACCTACATGCCACTCAAGTTGATCTCCACCCTCCACGTGAGAGTGAAACATGTCTCGACACACCACAAGAATAAAAATGTCCAACTTCGGGTACACACACGAGATCCTAAACGGGAACCTCTATAAAAATGCAATTAGTATAAATAATTACAAAAATTAATTAAAATGAAGAAATAAATCATAAGGACTCCACACTCTCTCAAGACTCCACTCGATCTTGATTTTTTGATCTTCTCAACTGGTTCGATCCATGAAGAACTAGTCTTTGATGTACCTAAGTTGCTCGACACCAATGTAGCCGCTCCGATCCACTAGGCCCTCATACAAATAAGATTTATATCTGAGAGAGATATACTTAAAATAAATAAATAAATAAAATAAAATAATAAAATGTTGAAAGTAAATTGAGAATAATTACTAGAAATTCATGGGGTCAGACTACCCGGAGGTGAAAAACTTATCTTCTAAATTTTCGAAAAATCAACCTAAAGATGTGCCTCTCCCACTAAAATGCCATCTAAAAACATGTGATTGCCTCTCTTTAATTCATAATAATCAATTAATGTGTCATTTTGTTGTAGCCGAGCAAAACACAATTTCTCAAAAAGGCCACTTAACTAATGTCGATCAATTTAACTCAAAGCGGTCATATATTGGGCAAGCCCAAGGTCGAACTCAAGGAGGCTATTGTCTCCTTAGGTTGATTTTTGAATAGTTTAGCTGCTACATTTTAGAGGAGATTTTTTAAATATTTTTTAATATAGATAGTGGATGAGATGCGAATGCAAAATAACAATTTAAGGTCAAATTAGCCTAAAGTGAAAAATCTAAATTAGTACAAAAATAAGCTCAAAAATCCAAAAGGCTATTTTTCTAATTTATTTATGCAATTACAATTCGAGAATACATTTTTTTATATTTTTGTGGCATAATATGCATGCATAAGAAAGCAACAGTCTTTAGGGGTTTTCATGCAAATGAAATGCAAAAATTATGAAAATTAGGTAGTAAGTTAAAAATGATGAAATTAACTTACTATCATTTTTTAGAATTTTTGGATGCAAAATTACCCTTTTATGAATTAAATAATGCATATAGTATGAGAGTACATTAATTTTACTAATTAGCAAATTGAATATTTTTTCAAAATAAAATTATCTTAGATATGTCTAATCAATAGGCACACATGAAAAATTCTAATTCCTAGAAATACTAAGTTGATAATCAATTAAAATGTATTTACTCTAATCACAAAATAATATATTTTATGGAAAATATGCAGGCAAATTAAATGATTTTTGGGAATGTGTCAGGGCATAATTAATTCCAAAATTTTGATTTTAAGGAATTTTGGAGTGTCAAAGGATGATTTACTATGAATTACTGAAGCTCACATTGGGTAAAGTATGCAATTTATTACCATGATAATATTAATAATTTATTCACAACTTAAAAATTTGCAGTGAATCATCACAAGTTGTAGAATTAATTGAGCTATTACATGCAATTTTTAGAATTAAAATATGATGCAAAATAAATATTCAAACCAAACTTAAACATAATGGTCTGAAAGCAATTTACAAATATAAATTAAACTAAATGCATACGAACAAGGACTCAAAAGTAATTACCCAAACCCAGAGGGGGTTTTATGCAAAATTTCTATATGCGCACGCGCTCAGCATGTACATGGCTAGTCCATGTGTAGGCTTGGGTATCGTGCCTACATGTGGCACACGATTGCACCTCGGTGCCATCGAGGCAAGGAGGCTATGAAGATGACTTGGATGGAGGTTGGGGCGATGCACGTGATGCCCTCAGGACAACTCGGTCCTCGTCGGGTGGCGTCAGTAGATTGAGCAGAAGCACCGGTGGTAGAAGGCTGCAGTAGAGCTGCTAGAGATGGCTTGATTATATATCAACGACGGGTGTTGTTGCACGTGATCGTGGTGCGAGGGTGGACGAAAGATGGTTGGCATTGAAGGTAATGCTGAGACATTAGAGGTGCTCTTCTTAGATGGTCAGACCTACACAATCTGAGCAGAGCAAGGGAAGGGGCTTACGAGAGTTACTCGGAGGTCTGGAAGGGAACTCCGCCTACAAGATGTGCTGGTGTGGAGGTCACTGTTCCATGTGAAAAGGAGGAGATGGTATGATGGAGTGAAGAGGTAAACAAAGATGCTTGGGGTTTGGAATCAGAGAAAAGAAAAGGAGGTGGAAGATGATTTGGAGTATAGGAGGTAACAGAGACAAAAACGAAGAAGATTGGGGGCAGAAGAGAGTAATGATAGAAAAGATAAGGTAGAACAAGAAGAATGAAAAGAAATGAGGAAGAGGAAAAAAACGATACCTGAAATGATTGAGGAGACACTTGGGAAGAAGAGCTCGAAGGAGCTCCTTTGTCTTTGCTAGACGGAACGGCTAGTCGGAGCTGGACAACAACAATATGAGATTGTAGCAAAGGAGGATATTCTCCTTTGGATCTCGCTAGATAATTTGGGATCCACATCATCGCCTTAGAAGCTGCGGCTCGCTGTCACTAGGTCGCAGTTGAAGCAAGAGGTTTCCTCCCTCGTTGTAGCAGATAAAGCTGAAGAGATGTGGTGAGGGGGCTTTTATGGGTCATTAGGATTCGACCGACGAAGGTGGAGATGGTAGGGATACATGGAGGAGAGGGGATATCATGCAATGGAAGGGCTTGGTCCAGGAGGCACAACAAAGGTGGACTTCAGCCATAACCATTGGAGGAGGAAGATGAAGCATGACCATTCGATCGACCAAGATCAAACAACCGTGGATGTGATACTTGGCAAAGAAGTAAATAAAAGGGAAAAGAATAAAATAAAAAGGAGCGAGATCAGGGCTGTTGGATGAAGCACCCTTCATCCAATGGTCCAGATAAAGGGAGCTAAGGGGCTTAAGGGGGGGGGCACGTGGCGGCTCCTGGAGTAGCCACGTATTGCTTTCACTAAATTCTGACAATAAATTAAAAGAACAATTAAAATAAATTATCAAACAACATGAAATAAAAAAGTAGTCTTCTGAAATTGTTCGTCTCGACGAAATCAACAATTTCGTGAAGGAACAAAAATCAAAAGAAATCATCTATACAAGTGTATTTTGGCGATCTTCTATATACATAGAATGCCTCATTTTTCAGTTTACAATTTTTTTATAATTTTGAAGTAAGATAAAATGCAAAAAAAATATTCAAATAAAATATAGCATAAATATTTACACATTAATCTAATTTTTGGTATTTTAAAAGTTTTAAAAATTAAGAAATAAAAGAAGAGGGATTTATATAGAGACTCAGAGCGATTCATTTTCATTGATTTTTAACTCAATTTTGATTTATGTTTTTACCCATTTTCATTAAAATATAAATAAAGTAAATTAAAAAGAAATAAACAAAAAAGAGTTATTTTATTCCATAAAATAATAAGGTCAAAGTTAGTCAATATATACCATATACAATGATGTCCCAAAATTCAAGTTTCATGTACAAACTCCGATTATTTTGAATTTGGTCTTTTTTTGCAGGTAATTGAATATACATTAATTCCAAAGTGATTAGGGGTTCATAGGAGACTATATGCGAGATATATTGGACTTTGCGACTTTTTGTCTCAAAACTAGGATCTGGCTTTATTGAGCATATATACTGGTTATTATTTTTCTAGTATTGTTTATTTATTGATATTAGTAATTTGTACCCAATGTAGTTGATTTTACTTTATTTGGAGTTAGTAAAAAATATTAACAATAGGGGAAGTCATGGTAATATATGGGTTATAATGTACAAATGATTTTTGGTTCCTTATTTATGCAATTATGGATGCTAAAATATGTATATTATTTACACATGCATGAATGCTAATAATGCAATATAAATGATTAAATACAATTACTCTCCTAGGAACATAGCTCTATTTTCAGCCTTTATAGTGATGAATCACAGATTCATCAAATGATGCGTGTTGATTTAATAGAAGATGTGGAGATTATACATCAATATTCGAACAACTCCACTTTCACTGAAAGTGACTATAATTCATCAAAATAGAATAACGAAGATTAACAATTAAGATTTGATAAAGTAGAATAAGTTCTTATATTCCATCATAAACCTCTTTCGATTAATACTTTTATAATTAACTTTTTATATTGCCATTATAGTTATGGTAGGTTTTGGACATGACGGCTCACAGGGATCTCACCTATCCAGTCATCCGTTGATCTCACAATCCCCATGTTCTAGTAGACAACAGATCATGCCCATACTTTCAGAACCTCTTTCTGAGGAGGCTCATTGGAGCATGGCCTACTTCGAGTCTCTTGGTTATCCTCCTCATCCATTATACGTGGGTGTATATGGAGAACCCTCTTCGTCAACTGTACTTGAGCCCTGCCCTACCTTGATTAATGGGTGTCCATCCATGGATTCAGATTCTTCTTCTGCACATCAGAGTGCTCATGTGTATGTACTGATTACGGGTGAGTAGGCTTCAGAGTCCTTCCCGCTATTGGAGATTTCTGCATAAGGGAGGTAAAAATCATTTGTAATTTATCATTATATTTTTTTAATTATTATCTTAATACAAAATATAATTTATATTTTTAGAGATTTTCTGTGTAATGCCCTGCCATGGCGGAAGCGCATCTCAATGCCCATTCACAAAATTTACCCAACAACAATTGTAAACAACCTGCATGATAGACTATTCATACAAAGTTGGCAAAAGAAGAAATATTCCATTCATAGAGAAAAAGTCCACAACTTAAGATGACAGTAAAAATTCAAGATCTTATTATTACATCACAAGAAAAAAGTAAAAGTAGACTGCCCAACTAGGTAACAACCTCCGAAATGATTCTCAACTGCTGCCAAAAACTCTCGCCTTGGTCTCCTGCTCAAGATTTCCTGTTGGATTTCCAAGAGGGTAACTTATGAGTCAAATGACCCAGTAAGGATATAACAATAATTTATAAATAAAAGCAAAATTCAGGTAGGCAATGCAAGTGCAGTAACTATAGGGGTATAAAGAAAATATTCTAAGAAACTCAACTAGAAAGTCTCTGAATAAGTTACAAGCAATGAGTAGATTTTTGACAATTTACACAATTATTCCTCCTCTTAAAGTCCTTTTATTCGTAGATTACTTCTTTATTAATTTATTCATTCCGGACTCACCCGTCAAAGGAGAAAGTCTACACTAAAAATGAAACCTGCATCGTTCCATTCAAAGAGCAGACTAAGACCTGTGTGCAAGTGTGATCCTTCAGCTAGTCTGGTAGTAGTACTCTGACACTCGAGATGTATGTCAATCGAGTCTGTCGGAGGAGTCTTGCTCGCTCCAAAATTTAATCACATAACAGATCTACATGGTGTGATGCACGTGTGCACCCACCCAAACTCTCCAGAGTACCCACCACCACCCCACTCTGTGATGCCCCTCGAGTGGGGGTGACTGACTGTCGGCTCAACCAGACTACAAGAGTGCACCCATCTGGTAGTATTTATCTTTCATCCCCTTACATAAATGTTACTCAAAATTATCAATTGAGACTTGATAATTAATTCCATCAATATTAGACCAAAAATTCAGTGTTGTAGTCCTTCAGATCACAAACTATCTCATTAATCATTTTCCCAAAGCATAACCACAAATGGCATGTAAAGATTTTAATTGTAGTATGTCCACAAGCATTAACACTAAGATCGATCATTGGAGTTCTCATAACCATAGAGATCTGCATGGAAAACATGTGCAGTCTGATCCATATAACTAGCATATAAGCTGCCATAAAAAAACAAACCTGATGATAATCCATCATACCACAAATATACATATTTTTATAGGCTAATATATCGCTGATTTATAGAGGGTTCAACTGATCTTCAACCTCAAAAAGTTAACTTCATAATATTACAAGGGATATAGGAATCTACAGTGACCGACTATCCTACTCTGTCCGGTTGATAATATCCCAAAATTAGAATGTATTTACATGCAACAATGTGCCATGAATGTTACATGTGCCATACGTAAAACTATAACAACTTGGTAGGTCTTACGTATTTCAAAACAGTAAGAGCCTACGGTAATATCTTATAGAAGTTCAAGTAGTAATCTTAATGGCAAGGGCACAACGTCGCATGATGACTTAACAATACACCTAACTTCTGCTCCATACACTCACAACAGAGTTCTAAAGTATATATAAAAAATAGATCCTTTATTTTCACATGTATAGAGTTTGATTTCTAGAACTGGAAATACGAAAATCCTATTCTGTATATATATTGCAATAACTCATATGACGTGTATCCTCAGATCATAAGGAAACTGCCTTATATAAAATATTATAACTAATTGTATATTAATTTAGCTCCATGTAAAACCATCCCTTAATTAATTCCCTAAGATAACAAGTTTAAAAAAAAAACGAAAAGGTGGAATAAGCATCTGTTTTAGGGAAGCAAAATTTACGGACATGCAATAATGCTAATTTATGTGAAAAGCCTAACGGCAAGGGTTTAAGGAATATATTTATTTAAAGAATATTTCCAACATAATCAACCAAATCCTAGCATGGAAGTCAACCCTCTTAAGCAAATCCCAGGGCAAGGTTTTGATCATAACCCTCTAATAGCAGAAGTCCAACAAAAATGTTCATTTAATTATAAGGATATAATATGTCAAGAATGATCACGGATATAAACAAGGATTAATAACACATATTTACATTTGTTACTGATTAATCCAAGACTCTTTTCTTAACATGATCCGCAATCTCATCTTCGTACCATACTCTCTAACAAACAACACATTTTAAGATATCCGATTCATTCTTGCTGTCAAGATAAATCAACTAGAAATGGGGTGACTCATACTAGTTATCGCATGAAACAACAACGAAGCAATCAAAAAAAAATGCGATAAACCAACAACAAGAGGAGATCCCGGGGGTTGGATCAATTCGAATAATCATCCCCTTAAACCACATTCTCCAATATCACAAGATACGTGAAGGAAAAGGGAGAAGGCGGAATCCATTACCTAACGAGAACCTTCGATCTGTGCACGCGGTCAACGACTTAAAACTTGTGCGCCTTTCCCTTGCGACGACGTTCTTTTTCCTCTCCTTGTAACGAATCTCCGAAGCCTCGCAATTCGTCTACGGGGAGACACTCCTCCTCTTGACTCTCTAAAGGGGAAGAAGAAGAAGAAATCAACTTTGGAAGGAAGCACAAGATGGAAGGAGATCAATAGGTACTTAAAGATCATTCAATGGTGAAAAAGGAAACAAGGTTATCAAAAAATGAGGTAGAATATCCTCCAAAATATCTCCCCAACGTGTATAATAAAACCAAAATCCGTGGGTAATATTTCCATAAAAGTCCTTGACTATGGTTCACTAAAAAGGGCATAACTTTCTCATACGAACTCGGATTCGCGCATTCTTGGTTTCGTTGGAAAGCTTGCGACGAGACGCTTCTTTTGAGTATGATATTGTATATGTTTTAATACTTTGGAAAAAGCCAAAATTTTCGGGGCGTTACATCATAACAACCTGAAAAATAGTCTCGTCCTCGAGATTTAAGATGCATGGGATGTAACATAACAACCTTAAAAGGTTGAGCCCAATCGATTGGCTGCTAAAGATATAAGTAACAATTAGATATTACCTTCAAAAAGATGGGGGTAGTCCCGTCGCATATCTGCCTCAGGCTCCCAAGTGGCCTCCTCGGAGTTATGTCGTTGCCAAAGGACCTTTACCAATTGTATCTCCTTATGCCTCAACCTCTTCACTGAGCGATCGATGATCCGGACCGGCTCCTCAGGGTAGCTTAGGTCTGTGTCCACCTGAAGATCATTGTAGCTGATCACGTGCGATGGGTCATGCACATATTTCCTTAGGTTGGAAACGTGAAAAACATCATGTACTCTTGATAGGTGAGGGGGGAGTGCCAACCTATAAGCAACACTACCAATTCTGTCAAGGACCTCAAAAGGTCCAACAAACCGTGGGGCTAACTTCCCCTTTACTCCAAACCGTTGCACTCCCTTGGTTGGAGATACTCTCAGGAAGACGAAATCTCCAACTTCAAAGCTAAGATCGGTGCGTCGTTTATCACTGTAGCTCTTATGTCTACTTTGTGCAGTAAGAAGCTTTTCCCGCGCTGTTTTAATGGCCTTAGTAGTTTCCTCCAAGTATTCCACCTTATGCAGCTGGTTATGCCCGACCTCCCGCCAACTCAAAGGTGTAGTACATCGTCTCCCATATAATGCTTCAAAAGGGGCCATGCCTATGCTGGCATGGTAACTGTTATTATACGTAAACTCTGCTAACGGCAAATGGTCCTTCCACGACCCTTTCCACTCCAGCACACATGCTCGAAGAAGATCCTCTAGTGTCTGAATCGTCCTCTCAGATTGTCCGTCGGTCTGTGGATGGTAAGCAGAACTGAGACATAGTTTCACTTCTAAAGAACTCATGAATTCCCTCCAGTAGTGAGAGGTAAACCTTGGATCACGATCAGATACAATCTGCTTCGGCAACCCATGAAGTCTGACAATCTCCTTAATAAAGATCACTGCAAGCTGTAAGGGAGTGCATGCCATACTCACAGGTATTAAATGTGCTGACTTAGTAAGCCTATCAACCACGACCCAGATGGCATCATGACTACTAGTGGTCTTAGGAAGACCCGTCACAAAATCCATAGCTATACCCTCCCACTTCTTCTCAGGAATTGGAAGGGACTGCAGAAGTCCAGGTGGCCGC
The DNA here is from genome assembly GCA_037367405.1 of Ottelia alismoides. NCBI lineage: Eukaryota > Viridiplantae > Streptophyta > Magnoliopsida > Alismatales > Hydrocharitaceae > Ottelia > Ottelia alismoides. The sequence continues at coordinate 95,743 of JAZKJV010011007.1, forward strand.
TTATGCTCAGCCTTAATCTGTTGACATGTCATACACCTTGCCACGAAGTCAGCCACATCTCTTCTCATTTGCTTCCACCAGAAATTTTTCTTTAAATCCTTATACATCTTGGTGCCACCAGGATGTATTGATAATCGAGAGCTATGTGCCTCACGCATGATCTCATTTTTTAGTTCCATATCTGCCGGAACACACAAACGGTTGCCATTTTGTAGCACACCATCTTCATATGAAAAGTCAACCAAAATCCCTGCAAGGGCCTTGTCCTTGAGCCTCTGTAGACTCTCATCTGCAAGCTGTCCTCGAATGATCCTCTCTACTAGTTCAGGACAGGAAGGGGAGGGAATTATAACCGTCTCTCGGCTACTCTGGAAGGGGCGCCACTCACTAAAAGATGCGAGGAGATCCCATGTCTTGAGCTGGGGATGGGATTCACTCGAGCGTGGCCTACGACTAAGTGCATCTGCTACCACATTTGCCTTGCCAGGGTGATATGATATAGTGCATTCGTAATCCTTCAAGAGCTCCATCCACCGTCGTTGCCTCATATTTAGCTCTTTCTGATCAAACATATGCTTAAGACTCTTATGATCTGTGAAGATCTCGAAAGACACCCCATATAGATAGTGCCTCCACATCTTGAGAGCAAAAACAACTGCTGCAAGCTCCATATCATGGGTTGGATAATTCTTCTCATGAGGCTTCAACTGACGAGATGCATACGCAACAACTTTGCCATATTGCATTAGAACGACACCCAATCCATCTTTTGATGCATCAGTGTATACTGTGAATCCGTTAGTTCCTGATGGAATTACTAAGATGGGAGCTGTAGTAAGTTTATCCTTCAACGTCTGGAAGCTTTCCTCACACTTGTCTGTCCAAGTGTACATCGCCTCCTTGGTTAGCTGAGTAAGGGGAAGGGCAATCTGAGAAAACCCCTTCACGAATCTTCTATAATATCCGGCTAAGCCAAGAAAACTACGGACCTCTGACACGTTCTTTGGTTGTACCCAGTTAAGAACTGCTTCAATCTTTGCAGGATCCACAGCAACTCCTGCACCTGAGATGACGTGGCCCAAGAATGCCACTTGTCGAAGCCAGAACTCACATTTACTATACTTCGCATATAGCTTGTGTTTCCTCAGTGTCTCTAGCACCGTTTGTAAATGTATTCGGTGTTGTTCCTCATTGCTCGAGTAAATAAGGACATCATCAATGAAGACCACCACAAAGTTATCAAGAAATGGCCTGAACACCCGATTCATCATATCCATGAATGCAGCTGGGGCATTTGTCAGGCCAAAGGGCATTACCATGAACTCATAATGTCCGTACCTGGTCCGAAATGCAGACTTAGGTATAACAACATCTTTAATTCGCAGCTGATGATAACTAGACCGAAGATCAATCTTGGAGAAGACAGATGACCCATGTAATTGGTCAAAGAGGTCATCAATCCGCGGTAATGGATAACGATTCTTAATAGTCACCTTATTTAATTGCCGGTAATCTATACACATGCGCATAGATCCATCCTTCTTTTTAACAAATAGGACCGGTGCCCCCCATGGAGATGTACTGTGGCGTATGAAGCCCTTCTCTAATAATTCCTGCAGCTGCACCTTAAGTTCTTTTAGTTCAGCTGGTGCCATCCGGTATGGCGCAATAGAAATTGGTTGAGTTCCCTGCATAAGAGTTATTTCAAACTCTACTTCCCTTTGTGGAGGAAGTCCAGGCAATTCATCTGGAAAAACATCTGAAAAGTTCTTAACAATTTCTACATTAGAAATCTCCTTGTGCTGCACTTGATCCCCAATGACATGGGCAATGTATCCTTCACACCCCTGATCAAGCAAGCGATGTGCTTGAAATGCTGATATGCATACTACTCCCCCAGAGGAGGTACTCCCATCAAATACGAATTCCTGTAAATCAAGAATCTTAAAAATGATTTGTTTCTGGAAGCAATCAAGGCATGCATGGTGATTCTCGAGCCAATCCATACCAAGAATAACATCAAAATCTTCCATCTGTAATAGTAATAGGTATGCTTCTAGCATATAACTTCCGATATATACTGGACAATCAGGAAACACCCGGTGGACCACAAAAAACTGACCTCCAGGTCCCTTAATAAGATAAGGGTCTGCAATTGTGGTAGGCTCTTGGTCTAAGATATTCGCAAAGCTCAACGATACAAAAGAATGTGATGCACCAGAGTCAAAGAGAGCATGAGCAGTAAAGTCGCCTACAGAAATCATACCTCGCACTACCGATCCTGAGGCGTGCGCTTGTCCGTCAGTAATAGCATTCAATTGTCCCTCTCTTTGCGGTCTACTTGAGCCTGTCGTGCTCCGAGTCTGGTAAGGTTGTCCTCCACCTCCCCGAGATGTAAAGCCGTGCCCCCGTTGCTGGGGACGTCCTCCTCGTACTACAACTCCAGACTGTGAAGATCCCAAGGGACAATTGGACCGGATGTGACCTTTCTGCTTGCATCGATAGCAGACCCGATCCTCCACACGAGCATCTGTAACAGTACTCAAAATCGGACGAGATGTCCCTGCTGGCTCAGAAAATGCTTCCCCAAGGTAGGAGCCCCTCTGTGAGTAAACCTATTCGACACTCCAGAACGGTGAGGGTGGAAGCGTTGTCCTGCACGTGCTCCTGCTCTATCATTGCGAGCTATCCTGCCAGAAAAGTTCGATCTCATCTGTATTGATTTACTCTCACGTAAGTCTTGCTCCACCCGAGCAGCAGCATCAATCACTTCCTTCATTGTGACCAAACGAAGGGGCACCAATCTCTCACGAATCTCCTTGCGAAGCCCACGAAAGAACTTGAATGCCTTGTCAGACTCAGTTGGCACAGTGCTAGCAGCATACTTCAACAATTCTGTAAATATGTTCAGATAAGCAGTCACAGTTCTGTTCCCCTACTCCAGTAGAGTGAAATCTACGCGTCGCTAAATGCCCTCGGAAAGCCTCAGTAAACGACTCCCAAGTAGCCGGCGTTGCAATCTGTGGCTCCATAGAGGTCCACCATTCCTCAGCATATCCAGCTAAAGAGTAAGTAGCTAGGGTTACCTTCTCTTCATCTGGCACATGTAAGGTACGAAAGACCTTCTCTACTCGCTTCAGCCACCTCTCCGCCTCCTCGGGGCTTGAGTTTCCCAAGAATTCCGGAACCTTCTCCTTACGGTATTTTGAAAAGACATCTTCCTGTCGTGGTGGTGGTGGAGGTGGAGGAGGAGGTGGTAGAAGATCAGCACCTCCCCCACCCATGTCAGACCCACCCTCGGATACTGATCTGGTGAACCGCTCTTAAAGAGCAAGCTGTCTTTGCTACACATCTTGCAGCAATGCCATCATTGCATCTAATTGTTGCGTGGCCTGATTTCTACGAGGCGGCATAATCTGCAGTAGGAGGAGGGAAAATGTTATACAGAGATGAGATTCGGTGATTAGTGGACTATGCCATTTTCAGACGTGAGTCAGGGGACTACTGGTCTAATATATGAACTTTTCTTCTTATCATACAATTGTCTACAACTGATGGGGTAATTGGGCTCTGATACCAAATGTAACGCCCCGCCATGGCGGGAGCGCATCTCAATGCCCATTCACAAAATTTACCCAACAACAATTGTAAACAACCTGCATGATAGACTATTCGTACAAAATTGGCAAAAGAAGAAATATTCCATTCATAGAGAAAAAGTCCACAACTTAAGATGACAGTAAAAATTCAAGATCTTATTATTACATCACAAAAAAAATAAAAGTAGACTGCCCAACTAGGTAACAACCTCCGAAATGATTCTCAACTGCTGCCAAAAACTCTCGCCTCGGTCTCCTGCTCAAGATTTCCTGTTGGATTTCCAAGAGGGTAACTTATGAGTCAAATGACCCAGTAAGGATATAACAATAATTTGTAAATAAAAGCAAAATTCAGGTAGGCAATGCAAGTGCAGTAACTATAGGGGTATAAAGAAAATATTCTAAGAAACTCAACTAGAAAGTCTCTGAATAAGTTACAAGCAATGAGTAGATTTTTGACAATTTACACAATTATTCCTCCTCTTAAAGTCCTTTTATTCGTAGATTACTTCTTTATTAATTTATTCATTCCGGACTCACCCGTCAAAAGAGAAAGTCTACACTAAAAATGAAACCTGCATTGTTCCATTCAAAGAGCAGACTAAGACCTGTGTGCAAGTGTGATCCTTCAGCTAGTCTGGTAGTAGTACTCTGACACTCGAGATGTATGTCAATCGAGTCTGCCGGAGGAGTCTTGCTCGCTCCAAAATTTAATCACATAACAGATCTACATGGTGTGATGCACGTGTGCACCCACCCAAACTCTCCAGAGTACCCACCACCACCCCACTCTGTGATGCCCCTCAAGTGGGGGTGATTGACTGTCGGCTCAACCAGACTACAAGAGTGCACCCATCTGGTAGTATTTATCTTTCATCCCCTTACATAAATGTTACTCAAAATTATCAATTGAGACTTTATAACTAATTCCATCAATATTAGACCAAAAATTCAGTGTTGTAGTCCTTCAGATCACAAACTATCTCATTAATCATTTTCCCAAAGCATAACCACAAATGGCATGTAAAGATTTTAATTGTAGTATGTCCACAAGCATTAACACTAAGATCGATCATTGGAGTTCTCATAACCATAGAGATCTGCATGGAAAACATGTGCAGTCTGATCCATATAACTAGCATATAAGCTGCCATAAAAAAAACAACCTGATGATAATCCATCATACCACAAATATACATATTTTTATAGGCTAATATATCGCTGATTTATAATGGGTTCAACTGATCTTCAACCTCAAAAAGTTAACTTCATAATATTACAAGGGATATAGGAATCAACAGTGACCGACTATCCTACTCTGTCCGGTTGATAATATCCCAAAATTAGAATGTATTTACATGCAACAATGTGCCATGAATGTTACATGTGCCATACGTAAAACTACAACAACTTGGTAGGTCTTACGTATTTCAAAACAGTAAGAGCCTACGGTAATATCTTATAGAAGTTCAAGTAGTAATCTTAATGGCAAGGGCACAACGTCGCATGATGACTTAACAATACACCTAACTTCTGCTCCATACACTCACAACAGAGTTCTAAAGTATATATAAAAAATAGATCCTTTATTTTCACATGTATAGAGTTCGATTTCCAGAACTGGAAATACGAAAATCCTATTCTGTATAGATATTGCAATAACTCATATGACGTGTATCCTTAGATCATAAGGAAACTGCCTTATATAAAATATTATAACTAATTGTATATTAATTTAGCTCCATGTAAAACCATCCCTTAATTAATTCCCTAAGATAACAAGTTTAAAAAAAACGAAAAGGTGGAATAAGCATCTGTTTTAGGGAAGCAAAATTTACGGACATGCAATAATGCTAATTTATGTGAAAAGCTTAACAGCAAGGGTTTAAGGAATATATTTATTTAAAGAATATTTCCAACATAATCAACCATAATCCTAGCATGGAAGTCAACCCTCTTAAGCAAATCCCAGGGCAAGGTTTTGATCATAACCCTCTAATACCAGAAGTCCAACAAAAATTTTCATTTAATTATAAGGATATAATATGTCAAGAATGATCACGGATATAAACAAGGATTAATAACACAGATTTACATTTGTTACCGATTAATCCAAGACTCTTTTCTTAACATGATCCGCAATCTCATCTTCGTACCATACTCTCTAACAAACAACACATTTTAAGATATCCGATTCATTCTTGCTGTCAAGATAAATCAACTAGAAATGGGGTGACTCATACTAGTTATCGCATGAAACCACAACGAAGCAATAAAAAAAATGCGATAAACCAACAGCAAGAGGAGATCCCGGGGGTTGGATCAATTCGAATAATCATCCCCTTAAACCACATTCTCCAATATCACAAGATATGTGAAGGAAAAGGGAGAAGGCGGAATCCATTACCTAACGAGAACCTTCGATCCGTGCACGAGGTCAACAACTTAAAACTTGTGCGCCTTTCCCTTGCGATGACGTTCTTCTTCCTCTCCTTGTAACGAATCTCCGAAGCCTCGCAATTCGTCTACGGGGAGATACTCCTCCTCTTGACTCTCTAAGGGGGAAGAAGAAGAAGAAATCAACTTTGGAAGGAAGCACAAGATGGAAGGAGATCAATAGGTACTTAAAGATCATTCAATGGGTGAAAAAGGAAACAAGGTTGCCAAAAAATGAGGTAGAATATCCTCCAAAATATCTCCCCAACGTGTATAATAAAACCAAAATCCGTGGGTAATATTTCCATAAAAGTCCTTGACTATGGTTCACTAAAAAGGGCATAACTTCCTCATACGAACTCGGATTCACGCATTCTTGGTTTCGTCGGAAAGCTTGCGACGAGACGCTTCTTTTGAGTATGATATTGTATATGTTTTAATACTTTGGAAAAAGCCAAAATTTTCGGGGCGTTACATTCTGAATAGCAACAAGGTTGCCAAGGAGATAAAAATGTTATAAAGACATATTTGACTAGCATACAATTCCAGTGGTGTCGCATTCCCTCTATAAAGTGGGAGAGATTGTTCGAGATATTCTTGGCAAGAATAATATTTTACGTGATTAGATGATAATTTTACAACCCCTTTAGCTAACTTTATTGTTAAAATTTTCATAGTAGGTATTATTTTGTATCTGGTATGGGGAAAGAGGCTTATCATCGAGTCTTTATCCATTTTATGGAGAAGAGAATGAGTGGCTCTTTTTCTATGGCAAGGAGGGACTCACATGCAAAGACGGGTCGCGAGGAGATGGACTTTGAGGAGACGAAGAGATATCCACCCACATGGTACACAGAGGAAAGGTAATACCTTTCTTATATATATAAATGTATAATTTTCTCATTATTTTATATTCCTTTTATATATGTTACAGGTGGTTTGGTTTTTGTGATGCATTCCTTTCTGATGCTGAGTTTGTAAGGAGGTCGACGACGGGAAGGGAAAACTGCCAAAAGTAGAAAATTAGGTAAACCAGTGGCTCAAAAAGCCACAATCATATTAGAGCTGAGCTGGTATTTTCTAAAAAATATAATCCTCTATTTGTATCTCTAACTTGTGATAGATATAAGTTTTTCATAATAAAATAAATTTCATGCTATCAGATTGGAATGAGAGCAATCTTTTCAGGTATGGTGGTCGAGGTTCCACATGAATGGGAAGGAGGGAGAGTCCCAATGCTCTACTCCAGAAGTAAGAGAAATAATGGTGAGTATTTTAAAAATCTTTCGAGTTATAATATATTTTATAAATATGTGTTATAATTATTTTCTACTTTTGCTTCAGGATCGATATATGGCTCTACATCCATGAAAATGAGGATGAAGGATATGGTGAGATCCTTAAGCGCACCACAGAAGCGTGAGGATCGCATCGTATGCGATCGGGAGCGAATAGTCGCACTAGTTGCTCGAGACAACGGAATTTAAAAAAAAATTTATGCGATGAAACCACATGATCCAAGAACACTTCTCGGATCGTTTCATCTAAACCACAAACAAGTATTAGGGATACCTCTTGAAGCGTGGTTGCGATCGAGTCTCTAAACAAAGAGACCTCCTGTCTCAAGTCCGATCCGATGAAGGAGACACTTGCGAGCGTGTTGATGAAACACGTGCTTCTTGCAATCCATGTTGATGATCCAAGCAGCAAATCTCCTGATCTCAACACAGGAGATCCGATGTCTTCTTCACGAGCGAGACACAACGAAGGAGACGGAGATCCACGAGCAAATGTTCCGGCAGCATAATGACGACTCTATGGCGATGGAGACTCTCTCTAGGGCTTCCATGGTGGACGACCACATGAGAGAGAGAGAGGATGTGTAGAGAATGAGAGAGAGAAGGAGAGAGCCTTGTGTTCTCATTGTGTAAAGAAGAGCAAAGGGGGTGCCTCTCCTTTTAAAATATTTTAGGATCCATGGATCTCAATCCATAGACAACACAAATCCAATGGCTCACATTGATTTGTGTTTCTTTTAATGGCTAAGATTTTTGTTGGTAAACAACCAACAACAATTAATTTAATTTAGATTATATATATTGATAAATCAATATGATTTAATCCCAAAATTATATCAATTAAACATGGAGATAATTTTAATGAAGATTGCCTCCTTCTATAATATGGTATTTGGTGGCAATATCATGTAATCTCATGATATCTCATGAGATTACATTATTCCATGGAAATCTCCAAGACTTACAATAACAGTTGTTGTAAATTATTCTATAAAAATAATTCATAATTATTTTGTGAATATTGTAATCCCATTCGAAAATTGTGAATCACATTCATAACCCAAAATAAAATGCAAATTACATTTTCAATTGATTGTCCAATGTGAATCCAATTCACACAACATTTAATTAACAAATATAAGTTACAAATAGCTCTCTCTTATATATTATAAATCACATTTATAATATATATGATTAATATGAATATTGCTATCCACATTACTCATATCCATGATAATTAAATCACATTTAATCGTCTTGGATCTCTATTCTCATGTGCCCAAATAATGTGTAAATCACATTTAATTATCTAAGATAACTCTTCTTATAATATGAATCAAATTCATATTATTCACGATAAATAAATCACATTTAATTTTCCATTTTCTCAATGCTCGGAAACTTATACCAACAATGAAATTATCCTGGACTCTTTCAAGGATAGTACGCTTTCTCCGCAGATACTTGGAGATAAGGACATGGTGATTGTATTGTTCCACGTATAGTGACTTGGATATTGAGATCACATCTCAAATCCAGATCTTGCGGACCTCTCATAGATGTTTGATTAAGTCAAGACCACAAATCTAATCTTTTCGTTGCATCTGAATCAGATTCAGATCTATGTTCAATATTTGGATCAAGATTAGAATTACTTCTCTACTGAGAGGAGTCACTAAAATCCAGACCCGTTTCATCACTCCCGAGGAATTGAAGTGTCATGGTTATACAATCGTTTATGATCACATCACCCTCAGGTATTCCTAATACATGTACATTCTTCATACTGGAAGACATAGAATAAACCCTGAAGTATAAGATCAATTTTACATTTTCTACTTCAGGGATTTATCATTAACTTTCTCATTTGATTATTGGGAGTTGGTATCGATCATATACTATCCAAAAGTATATATCATACCCAGGTGTTGATCATATACTTTACAAAAGCATATATCAAACCTACAAATTCAATCAAGCTTCTAAAGCGAGACGACCGTGCACGGAATTTGATTCTTCCCAATATCTCATGAGTGAGCTCATGTCTTTCAGTTCAGTAATGAACCTGTATGATCCCTTTGAGAGATCATATTACTCATATGCCCTTGCATGCACACCAGTGCTCCGGTGTATAGATCTTGATTAGGTCATCAATCCATTGGTCTGCCAAATGTACATACTCAGACATATAGTAACACATCTGTCTCTGGTCAGAGGATGTGTGCCTATATCGTGACAGTATACGACATAGGACTTTGGTTATCTCGATCTCGTTAAGTCAACTCTTTGACCTAACTTATCTAACACCTCTGAATCTCTATTCCTATGTAGAGGACCTGCATCAAGAGGTCAGTTAGATATCAGCCTTTAGAGAAAGGATTGCCATCTCCTTCTCAAGATGGAGATCATCTCTTAATAATCATTTGATGGTGCTTGATGAGTCCTCAATCTAACTCTTTAGATATTCATCATAACACCAGCCTCTATGATTCAATAATTGAATCAACAGCTGTATGATCATCAAGATGACCATGGTACATAACCTTAATTGTACTAAGGGACCTATTATGCAAATTGGTTATTCTCCATTTCAGATCATGGAATGATATTCGCAATAACATTTATTGCATAATGGCTCGCCGTGGGCTCGCATGTCCACCAATCTCCCACTAGCCCAAAGAGCCATTAATGTGCTAATCATTAAACCCTCACTCATTTGACAATCATAGGTTATTTAAGAAAATAGCTAGGTAAGTTGATCAGTCACTCTGTTCCCAAGAGACTATGCCAAGTCCTTTTACGACACTTGCATATTTCCGAGTAACAATGTTTACATCCAATGTGAATGTTGCATCTTATGCAACCAATACTCAACCATGTCAGTCATAGTGTCCTTGACACTACACCTCAATAATTATTATAACCAGTACGTAATTTCTATTATCCTTATCAGAATACCCTTATTCCTAGAGATCTCTATCTTCTAAGGTATTCGAAGTTAAGACCTTTTAGATCTCCATCTATAAAGTCTTAATTTCTTGAAGATAAGACTTAGAGATCACCATCTCTAAGTCTTGTCATCCTTGAAGATATTGTTATTATTGCAATCAAGTATTTTATCTCCATAGTAGGATTAGTAACAATTTACTACTCCCACTGCATGGCAGACATCTGGCTTTCGTACATATCTAGTATACACTCGGCTTCTCGTAACTGATGCACAAGGGCAAGCAGTTTTAGCCTTCAATCCTCAACTCTTTGAGGTGCTATCCCTTTAGATAGGCCAGTACCATATCTTGAAGGAAAGAAGCCTTTCTTGGAATTTTCCAGAAAATAAAACATATCCAAGGGTACTACTAGTGTGACAGTCTCAATACCCTCTTTTCATTGCTTCTGAACAACTTTAGAACTAAGATCTAAGAGGTATCTTTGAGATCATATCTCAAGGTATGGAATAGCCAATCTATAAAACACTTATTATCGTCCTTATATCACTCCAAATGATTAGGATATCACCAACATTTAGCACGATGAACACAATGACACTCCCACTAAGCTTCGCATAGATCATCAAGATTCTATCTGAAACCATAACATTTATACATCAAATCTAGTGTTCCAACTACAAAAAGCTTATTTGAGTCCACATATGGAATTCCTTAGCTTCCACTCTTTGCTTTCCTCAATCATGAAACCCTGGGACTTCTTCATATGAATATCCTCGGAAAGGTATTTATAGAGGAATGCAATCTTGACTTTCATCTTGAAGATGTCATAGTCAAGTTGTGTAGCTATAGTTAGCAATATTCCGATGGGTTAAAGCAAGGTCACTGAAGAGCAAGTCTCATCGCATGCGATGTCTTCTCTTCGCTGTGTAGCTCATGGCTACGAGCCATGCTTTGAAGGTCTCTACCTTCTCATATGGTTCCCTCTTTCTCTTGAAGATCCATTTACACCTTAATGGGTCTTACCCATATAGGTGTATCCTCGAGGGTCGATATACAATATTTGTATATATGAAGTCTACTTTAGACTTTATTGCTAACATCCATCTTTCCATGTCATGATCTTTAGAAGCTTCATTATATGAAGTTAGATCATGTCATATTTAACTGACACATGGTATCCATCCTCAAACTTATTTGAAGAGGTAATAGTGTTTCATCTTTAATTGTCCTTTTAGTTTCCAATTTCAGGAGCTTCATTATCATCTCAAGATTAAATGAGTTCCTTTACTTCATTTTCAGCTTGATTCTCAAGAGAGTCATCCTCTAAGAATCACATCTTCAAAGATGAGATCTTTTAAGAATCTCAAGGTCACAAAGTAGGTATCCAATACCATCCTTTATTCTCCTAATGAAGTAGCACACTCTTGTGCTAGATTCTAGCTAATTTGCATGAAACCTTATTAAGGATATACATTTTAGTCTCTACTACATATATACCTTGGAAACTAAGAGGTAATTATGCTAAGATTCATCATTGATCAATCATGTCATACATGATCCAATTGTATCTCCCTACAACTCTATTGAGTTTAGGTGTATTAGGAGGATTGTTATAGGAATGATATTCCTTTCTACATAAGGTATTACTTGAATTCATCTAATAGATACGAGCAAACTAGATTAAATCAAATTCATTTTCATCTTCCTTCAATCTTTGGTTCAAAACAAAATTTTGTGAAATCTTTGAACATTTCAAATCTTTTTATGGTGAAGGGAAGAAATCTCATATAAAAAAATAATCAGCGAATGATATCACATATCATCAATGTCTATAATGATACAAATGATCCACATACATCAATATGTATGAGATCTTGAATACCTCGGCATCTAACACCATTCCCAGAGAAGGGTATATTGGACATTTTCTACTCTGGAATACAATATTCACAAGTATGTAATATTTGAAATTTCAGATAATCTAAAGTTCCATCTCTTACTAGTCAATTGATCTCATCAATAGACAAATATCCAAGGCTTGATGTTAGATCATTGTCGAATGATTTTCATCCTCTTATTGATCTTGTAAGGTTTAACTTTCAGTATTAGAAATGTTAATAAACCATTCATTAATTTTCTAATTTAGTAGAGTCCTCTAGATGTAAGATTACTTTCTAAAATATATCCATCATAACTCTTTATGATAGGTCTATTCCAGAATTCATGTTTACTTCCAACATTTAGATATAAACAATGAGTGTATTCTAATATCCAGGTCATAGAGACATTCTCTAAGATTAAGGGATCTCCCACAGAAAATATGAAGTCTACCTATCCAACAGAGATTGTTGCAACAATTGCATCAATATCCATGTGGATGACTATTAAATCTCAAGATCAAATTTTCCAGTCTTCCAAAACATATGCAACCAAGTGTTTTAGAAGATTGAGATAGAATTATTTGTCTTTGATCTTATCAAATAAGAAAGTCAATTTCAATGATTAAATGTAGATGTAGATTATTCTGATGCACTATCTGAGTCCTTCTCTAATGATCGTAGATAGCCTAGATACATCAGCTTATTGCAGTATTGGCATTCATCCAACTCTTTGGATGTTATAAGGAAGACACAGAAGCACATTCAACTCTTTTACTCTCCTTCTTACGTGGGCCCAACCCATGCTTCCATTGCACTCCCTTTATCTATAAACAACCATTGCTTAAGACGAAGGATCTCTTATGTTGAATTCAAAAGATTTCAATATAACAACATTTCAACATTTATACTTGCTTCATTCGATTCATACAATATGAATATTATGACGCTTCATGAATGACCGGAGTATAGACAATAGAATGATGACACTCATCGTATCTACATCCATCTAAACTCTTAAAAAATTGGTTTAGGTCGGTACTCAAATAGTTTGAATACACCATCTCTTATAGAGCCACCATTCTGCATGATGCAGTGAACCATGTCATTCATGATTAAATGTCGAGAGCACATATGCATGTCAAAACATCTTCTTAGATTTTATAAGGATTATTCGACAATTACAATTATCATCGACATGCCACTTCTAAAGTATATTCGATGAGATCACGACTATAGAGACATACAAACTCTAGGGCTGTAGTCCTATTGTCTATTTAATTGTCATTTCTCATTATTATGAGGAAACTTACACATTGCAACCACATACATTATGTGTCCAACTGCAAGTACAACATCTTGATCATGGATCCAATCCATGACATTGTACTGGTTATTATTGAGTATAGTATTGAGTGGGTTTAATGAAGGATTATCTGAAATAAGAAATTTGCATAAATATATACTTTACTTTGACTTAGGAGTTTTTATATCAAAGTTGTCTTACCTTGTCAACACTGAAAGTTCATTCCCTTAATCACATTCAGTGTAAGAGATATACTTACCATCACATCTTAGCAAGATCTGGGATCTCTTTCCTTATCTTTGTACATCCCAATAATATGAGAACTTGTAACTTGGATAAAAAGAAGCGGGAACATATTCCGCCTTGCAAGTCCAACTTGCACTCCCAATTCGGTCTTTAACACCCGAGCCCACCACCGCTAAGGTGATGTTGACCCGTCAGAACCAACCGTCAATAGGAATACAAGTCGCTATGTGCAATCCAATATCGCCCCAATAATAAGAGGACCTGATATTGGGGTCACTACGCGTACGTCCTTACTCTTTCAAGAAGCGAAGAGCCTGATCCAGATGCGCTTGCATACATGAGCTGTCACTTCAGACATGCGTCTCCTGCATACAATCCTTGGCGACATAACCCTTTGCCTTGACGGGAGAACATGGATGCCACTTATGTGATCCTCCATCTCATATTCAAATTCTAATTAATCATTATGAATCATATTCATTATGATTACTTCTTCCAAGAGAAATAACAACTCTATTCATAAGAGGGTGTTTTAATTTTAATTGGAATCCAATTAATCTAATCATATTAAATTAATGATCCAATTATTATCCAACAAACATTCTTTATTGTTACTTGAATTATGGTATTATCTCAAATATGTATTATTTCGGATTTTAATAATTAGAAAAATACACCATGATCTCTCCTGCATTATTGAGTTCCTACCCGCTATCATGGCTAGTACCGACGGAAGTGGGACAGACCTCACACGATGCAACCTACTACCCCAACACTCCTCGACTAGAAACCATATCCACCCCAGGAAAGGATAACGCCAAATTGATCATTGTGTACTTAAGATGATAATATGTTTTTCAACCGAAGTTATACCATATATAATAATAATCAAAACATTTTTGATTAACGTTATAAGGAGATTTGCTAAACAAATCCCCAATCCTATTTAAGCAACTTTGTTTGTTGGAAAGTAGATTGAGTAGCCAATGTGATCTAGATCATATCTAATTGATAACGCTCCCCGCACCCTTAGTTAATTCGGTCAAATTAATGGTCCAAATTACTTTTAAGTGTTCGTTGCAGTCGGATACGAGAGGTTGATCAAAAACCACTTAAGTCAGATTTTGGTCAATTTTAAGCGGTGATATTTTTTTACTTGGTGGAGTCCAAGGTCGATCTCAGGGAGGCAACTGTCTCCTTAGGTGGATTACAGCAATTTTCAAGTATTGATGTTCGAGGGTCAAATTTTTTGGTCTTTTTATTTCTTATGCAGACATATGCAGACAAGTCTTAGCCAATTTAACTTTAAATTTAATTGATGTATCAAACGAAGTCCAAAAATAATGAAAATTGGCCAGATGGTTATTTATGATGAAAATGACCTACACTAATTTTTTTGGAATTTTTCGACTCAAAATAATTTTTCTGTGAATTAAATAAACAGATAGAGTGATTTTCAGTGTTTAATTTTTAATAAATATCAAATCACAATTTTTCCAAGAACTAAAATCATTCTAGGAAGGTCTAATGATCAGGGACCTAGGAAAATTAACAGATCTAAAATCCACTGTGAAATGAATTAATTAAAATTAATTTAAGAAAATCACTAAACTATTTATTTAGCCCTCGATATGCGTGCAAATGATATGAAATTTTTATGGAGTGTTAAAAATGATGTCCTTAAGCTACTGTGAATTTTTGGTGATTTTTGAAGGCACTGATAATTAATTAAAAATCAAAAGGCATCACTGGGCAAAATATGTCTCAAATGAACCAATTAATTCATTGATAATTCAATTAAGCCAACAAAAATCAGACACGTGTACAAACAGATAGAGGACAAAATTTCCAACAACATGCAATTTCTAGAATCTCAAAATGATGAAAAATGCACTCTAGGGACACGTGCAAACACAAGGGTGTAAATGCAATACTGGAAATTAAAATTTCAACAATTAAATATACTGACAGGGACTAAAATGCAATTACCGATAATATGCAGGACTTCTATGCAATTTTTCCACGAGACACGTGCTCCTCACGTGATGTCTGCTTCACAGGGACCTCTTCGCAATTTTTGAAAGCTCCAGGGGCGTCGGTGCAAATAACCCAGGTCGCACGTGCTCCTCACGTGGGGGGGACCTAGGTTCGGAGGGCGTCGGAGGCTCGGAGCGAGGCTCGGGTCTTCTGGAGGTTCGGCCCAGCTTCGATGCAGCTTCGGGTTACCCGAGCTTAGGCTTGGATGCCGAGGCTCGGAGTAGGCGACGTGGCGGCCTGAAGGCCCTTGGATCAAGATGGATCCAAGGGATGTCGATGAAGACGCGTGGCGGCTGGTGAGGCGTCCGATCCGAGGGGTGATCAACGGTCGAGGATGAGGGCGGCGAAGGGACGCGTGGCGAGGCGAGTACCGTTCGATCAGATGATCGAACGGTTGCTGCTCCTTCTTCTCTAACGATCCTCCGCCGCCTGCGGAGGAGAGGGCTGCGCTCCGGTGAAGGCAGCCGAGCTCCGCCTCGGTTGCCAAGCTCCGGTGATGAGCTTCGTCAGCTCCCACCTTGCTCGGAAGAAGCGGAAGTGAAAGGCGAAGCCTCCGGTGGTCTCTGGATCCCTGGAGGAGGGCTGGAGCTCGGAGTCGATGAAGCTCGAGGAGAGCTCCGACGAGGCTCCGGCCAATGATGAATTGAGTACCTGCAAAAGGTTAGAAGTATAGCCGAGGTGTGCAGGTGATCGTGGAAGAGGGTGGCGTGATCAGCGAGGCCTGAGGCAAGGGGAAATGGTCGGGTGACTGGGCTCCGGCCAGGTGGCGGAGCTGCAGGTCGATGACTGGTGAAATAGGGTATCGGAAAGTGTAGAGATACCAGCGAGAATCAGAGCTTCATCGCGAAGCTCGTCGGATTGTTGAGGAGGTGCGAAGATGGCTGATGACGACGAATAAAAGCGGAGAAGATAAAGGGAAAATAAGAACAAGATCGGAGGAGGAATGGAGGGGGTTACCTGGGGTTTGGGGCTCAGCTTTGAGCTCCAGGTCGTCGCTCAAGGGGTCGGTAAGGTCCCGAGCTTTAGCAGCTGCTCGGAGGAGTGGCTGCGACACGGCGGTGGGCCGAGGATCTCGCCGGAGAAGAAGCTCTGTCGTCGCTCGACAAATCAGCCAATTGCTGTCACCAATAGGAAGCTTGGAGCTCGAGGGATCTCTCTGGAGTGGCGGATGGGGGTGAACGGTGCCGGTGGCTGGGTATTTATAGGGAGAAGGAGGTGGTCTGGCTGGGTGAGTGGCGAAGTTGGTGGCTGTCGTGGGGCGAGTGTGGCGGAGATGGTGGTGTTTGAGGGAGCTGGCGAGGGAGAGGGATGAGTGGGGTGTGTCGTGGGGAGGTCAGCGGCCGGCGAGGGTGGAGGGAGCGCTTCCAAGAATAGAAAGGGGGTGCCCCTCCCGCAAGGCAGAGATCGTGGGAGAGAGGGGGCACCCGAGGTAGGAGACGAAGTCTCCACCATTGGATCATGTGATCCAACGGTGGAGATCAGCGCGTAGCGAGCGGTTATGATTAGATCTGGGATGCCCAGATGAGGGGTTATGAGAGCGCCACGTGGCGCGTTGTGGCGAGGCGCGAGCGGATGGTTCAGATGAAAGGGTGGAGTTGATCTGAGGGTCGAGACTCGCTGGAAGATGGGCGGCTGTGATGAGAGGATCGGGGGCGCGATCGAGCGACGTAGATGCCGCCACGTGGAAGGCTGAGAGCGCGGCGCTAAGGGACGGTGGAGATGAAGTGTGGAGCGGATCGGGTGGCTGGGAGGTGGTTAAGAGCGTGGAAGGGCCTGGACCGTTGGATCTGAAGCGCGATCCAACGGTGGAGGGCGTGGGCGGACGAGGCGAAGGGCAGCGGGCCGCGTGGCACAATCAGAGGGCGCCACGTGGCCTGCTGTGAATGGCTGGAGGGAAAATGCGTGTAGATCGAAGAGGAAGCCGAATTTGGAAAAACTCAAAACATGAAAGTTGTAGATCTCGATGAGATCTACAAGTTTCATGTTGACCAAAGACGAAGATAAGGTCAAATATGGTACATAAATACAAGGATACATAAATGTACATATGTAGTATACAAAATGACCCAAAAACCCAAGTTTCTCATACAAGCTCCAATTGCAATGAAATTAGTCTCATTTTAAAGGTCTTTTAATATGTAGTATTCTAAGAGTGAGTAGACCTAATTAGGGGTTTGTATGAGGGCTTTATGTGTGTTTTAATGTACAAGGGTTCCCCGGATGTTTGGGCTATTTTACAAGGGTGGCTTTTTGGCATTCTTCCCTCTATTATTAAGGAATATATACCTATATTATAGAGAAGGAGTTATTTTGATGAAGAGGTATTTTACAGGGGATTTGTGGCTACTTATTTAAATGCAGATGAGCTGCTATAATGCATGAATTATGGATGCATGCATGAGTGTTATTTATGCAAGATAAAAGGAAATATGCCTCTATTTTCTCGGGAACAAGGCTCTATTTTTGACTTTTGATGTGATGAATCACAGATTCATCACTAATCAATTATTGGTTAAGGCAATGTCATTCAAGGAAATAATTATCACAAAAAATTTCACAAATATTTATCCATAATTATTCTAGGAAATTAAATCATTTAATTTCACTAATTTATTAAATGACAATCACAAGGTTCTTGATTAGGAAAGTAATTTCCAACAATGACCCTCACTTACTAAAATTAGCATATCTCAATCAATTTAAATCCAAATTAAGCAAAATAAGTTTCCAAAGTTGGTAATTTGATTTATAACAGAATCTAAGTGATTTGCATGCATTTCTAAGCATTTCAAATTAGTAATTAACTCCTTAATTACGTCATGATTCGCAATCCCTGAAACAATGGACACATGTTCATTAATTTGATCATAACTTCAGCAAATGGATTCGAAATCATGCAGACTCAGATCCTACGATTTCCTTAGCTAACGGGTAACAAAATCCAATTATTTTTGTGTTTAAACAATTTAAACAGGGCCGAAAATTATCATAAAACATAGATGCAAAAATGAAATACGATAAAACTTTCGTAAACCCTAATGAACCCAAGTCGCCTTAGGTTTACTAATCGTATCCGAAACCTTCAACCTATGCCTCTGATACCACTTTAAGGATATGATGAGATCCTTAAGTGCATCACGGAAGCGTGAGGATCGCATCTTATGCGATCGGGAGCGACTAGTCGTACTAGTTGCTCGAGACAACGGAATTTAAAAAAATTATACGATGAAACCACATGATCTAAGAACACATCTCGGATCGTTTCATCTAAACCACAAACAAGTATTAGGGTTACCTATTGAAGCGTGGTTGTGATCGAGTCTTTATACGAAGAGACCTCATGTCTCAAGTCCAATCCGACGGAGGGGACAATTGCGAGCGTGTTGATGAAACACGTGCTCCTCACAATCCATGTTGATGATCTAAGTGGCGAATCTCCCGATCTTGACACACGAGACTGACAAAGACGGAGATCCACGAGCAAATGATCCGGCAGTATAATGACGACGCTGCGGTGATGGAGACTCTCTCTAGGGCTTCCTTGGTGGACGACCACAAGAGAGAGAGAGAGAGCATCTAAAGAATGAGAGAGAGAGAGGGAGAGAGCCTTGTGTTCTCATTGTGTAAATAAGAGCAAAGGGGGTGCCTCTCCGTTTATAATATTTTGGGATCCATGGATCTCAATCCATGGACAACACAAATCCAATGGCTCACACTGATTTGTGTTTCTTTTAGTGGCTAAGATTTTGTTGGTAAAAAACCAACAACAATTAATTTAATTTAGAATAAATATATATTGATAAAAAAATATGATTTAATCCCAAAATTAAATCAATTAAACATGGAGATAATTGGAATGAAGATTGTGTCCTTCCACAATATAGGATTTGGTGGCAATATCATGTAATCTCATGATATCTCATGAGATTACATTATTCCATGGAAATCTCCAAGATTTACAACAACACTTGTTGTAAATTATTCTACAAAATAAATTCATAATTATTGTATGAATATTGCAATCTTGCCATTGGAAAACTGTGAATCACATTCACAACCCAAAATAAAATGTAAATTACATTTTCAATTGATTGTCCAATGTGAATCCAATTCACATCAACATTTAATTAACAAATGTAAGTTACAAATAGCTCTCTCTTATATATTATAAATCACATTTATAATATATATGATTAATATGGATATTGCTATCCATATTATTCATATCCATGATAATTAAATCACATTTAGTCATCTTGGATCTCTATTCTCATGTGCCCAAATAATGTGAATTACATTCACATTATTTACATCTTTGATAATTAAATCACATTTACATATCTAAGATAACTCTCGTTATAATATGAATCAAATTCATATTATTCATGATAATTAAATCATAATTAATTATCCATTTTCTCAATGCTCAGATACTTATATCAACAATAAAATTATCTTAAACTCTTTCAAGGATAATGCACTTTCTCCATGGATATTTGGAGATAAAGACATGGCGATTGTATTGTTCTACGTATAGTGTTGGATATTGAGATCACATCTCAAATCCATATCTTACGGACCTCTCATAGATGCTTGATTAAATCAAAACCGCAAATCTAATCTTCTCATTTCATTTGAATCACATTTAGATTAATGTCCAATATTTGGACTAAGATCAGATTACTTCTCTACTGAGAGGAGTCACTAAAATCCGGACCCATTTCATCACTCCCTAAGAATGGAAGCGTCATGGTTATACAATCGTTTATGATCACATCAACCTCAGGTATTCCTAATACCTGTACATCCTGCATATTGGAAGATCCAGAATAAACTCCGAAGTATAAGATCAATTTTACACTGTCTACTTCAGGGTTTTATCATTAACTTTCTCATTTGACTATTGAGAGTTGGTATCGATCATATACTTTCCAAAAGCATATATCATACCCAGGTGTTGATCATATACTTTACAAAAGCATATATCAAACCTACAAATTCAGTCAAGCTTCCAAAGCGAGATGATTGTGCATGGAATTTGATTCTTGCCAATATTTCATGAGTGAGCTCATGTCTTTTGGTTCAGTAATGAACCTGTATGATCCTTTTGAGAGATCGTATTACTCATATGCCCTTGCATGCACACCATCGCACCGGTGTATAGACCTTGATTAGGTCATCAACCCATTGGTCTGCCAAATGTACATACTCAGACATATAATAACGCATCTGTCTCTGGTCAGAGGATGTGTGCTTATATCGTGATAGTATACGGCATAGAACTTTGGTTATCTCGATCTCATTAAGTCAACTCTTTGACCTAACTTATCTAACACCTCCGAATCTCTATTCCTATGTAGAGGACCTGCATCAAAAGGTCAGTTAGATATCAACCTTTAGAGAAAGGATTGCCATCTCCTTCTTAGGCTGGAGATCATCTCTTAATAATCGTTTGACGGTGCTTGATGAGTCCTCAATCTAACTCTTTAGATATTCATCATAGCACCAACCTCTATGATTCAATTATTGAATCAACAGTTGTATGATCATCAAGATGGCCATGGTACATAACTCTAATTGTACTAAGGGACCTATTATGCAAATAGGTTATTCTTCATCTCAGATCAGGGAATGATATTCACAATCACATTTATTGCATAATGGCTCGATGTGGGCTCGCATGTCCAACACCTGAGGCTCATCAACCCTCCTTTCATAAAGCTATTTGAAAACATGTATAATAAAATATTAATGTGTTTGACTAATTATTCTACTTATATCTACATTTTCTACAATCAAAATTCTTATAGGTATTGGAGGAGAGGGATGTTGTCGCGAATCAGAAACAGACGTTTAGTGTTTTTCCTCCATAGTATACGGAGAAACATTGCCATTCCTATTCTGCTTATAGCCATCCATCATATTCACATATGCAGTTATCACATCAACCATCCCCGTCGATGGAGTCCAAGATGGCAATGATGGTGGAGCAGGTGACCAAGCCATGGGAAGAATTCACGACTTACATGTAAGAATTAGACTTGCAACATGTAATAGATTAATAATTGATTAATTATTAATTATAGATGTTTAATTATAGAATTCAACATGTTTTCACATTTGCAAGAACTTTGATGTTTATTTCAGTAAGATGATGTCTTCAAATATGTAGAACAATTAGAATATCTTTATTCGTGATAGCAAGTTCTAGTTATCTTATATCATTTCATTATATTAGGCATATATGCTATATCTATATTCAACGTAAATTCCACAGGTATCACGGGACATAGAGTAGAAGTCACATTACATATACTAACTTTAATTTTCTCAAACACCTACATTGATTTCTATGAAGGTTTTACAAGTTCAACATGACATCAAAATTCCCTTCGAACCTATATAATGTTTTACAGATAGACAGTATGGGCAAGCACATGTGCTTGCTAGGTGCATTAGTCGTGCTCGCCTGCTTGCATGCGGGAGAGGCCTTGGACGACCATAGTGTGCATGCCCAGAAAGCTGGTGAGCACTTGGCAATCACATGTGCTCACCGCTCGACCTTGTGTCTAGGAGATCAACGAACATGGTTCATGTGAGAACATTTGCTCGCCTAGTGCCATAGCATGCACTTGGTGTACACCTAGAGTGCACATGGCAGTCCAATATGTGCACACCGATCCTGCCTTTTCTAGTAGTGGAAGAACATGATAAGTAAAAATAATTACAACACAACGTTATTACAAAAATGATCTAATGCTACTACACAACTAGCTAGCTATTCTTTTCTCAACTAAGACTGGATGTAGGTCCTTTCAGTTGGAGATCCAAGCTCCTCGCCTCCACGATACTTCGAGCATCCTCGACTTCGCAGCCCCTGCCACAACAACACGATGGTTAGAGATGTTTAAAGAGATAACTAGCTCAAAACAAAAACAAAACAACACATAAAAAACAAGACAAAAACAAAGTCAACAAAACATTGAAAAGTCAACACAACCTAAATTTGCATAATTAACACTAAAAATCACTTAAGCAAGTAATTATACCTATCAAATACATTAACGATGCCATGTCCCAGCAACAACACCATCTGATGAATCATTAAACGACTTAATTAAGATGCATTCATTGTAATACAATCGATTAACAAGTCAACAAAACCAAGCTGAGTATCTTTGTGAAGTGGGATTGGTTTAATTAATCCTAGATAAGTCTAGGGTCGAACACAAGGACACAACAATTAGCTTATCTATTCAGTCTCTAAATATTTAGATTAGATGAATTTATAGTGAATCTTGGTCAATGAGACAAACAAAATGCATGCATGAACTCTTTAAAAGTCTTATATACAAATTAAGTAATGAGGTGCTACAAAACGAAATGCAGTTGTACAACAAAATACAAAACACAAAATATACTATATTACAACTTAAGCTCCTAGATTAGAGTTGAAACATATGAATCTTAACTTCAACAAGCCATTGACGTCTGTAAGTAATCATTGTGATGCTCTAAACCTATGTCATCATTTCATGCACTTGATTAATGATACCATTTATTCAATGCGTAGTCATTTTGCAATTAATCAAAAGAATAAGATTTCCATTCAGTAAATTAATCACATCATAAAGATTTGAACTAAATGAACGAGTCATGGTTCAATCAGAAGTACTAATCAAGCTAAAATGAATTTGTGATAATCAAATTGATCGATTAAAAATGGTATATCTCTCTGAATTTTGTTTTACACATATAAATCACATCAGATGATAGATAATACCACTGCATATAGCATTTAACCAGCTTTCATTAGAGACCAAATTCATTAAAAGTGGATTCCATATGTAAAAGTTACTCAAGTTCAAAGACATAGGTTTAAATGCAATAAAACATGAATTAGATATATATATATATATATATATATATATATATCATTACAAATAGGTCCAAAAAGGTCCACAATGCAAATATATAAAACCGATAGGGCTTATCTTGTAAATAATCCAAGGTGGGTCTATTTTCGTAATTATGTGAAGCTAGTGGGGTTATTTTGCTAATAGCACAAGCACATCACGTGGAGTGCATGATGGAAGAGTCTATCTGAAATTTGTAGAAGGCGCGGGTCTTTGGCTACAAGTACTCCAGAAGACACGCGAGTCACGTAAGGATGAGGTCTAGAGTTCGGCTTGGTCGACGCATGTGGCTCAGGCTATGTGGGTGGCCCGAGTGCTTCGGGGCGTGGCTCAGTCCCACTGAGTCAGCTGGCTCGTGGGTGGGGCTAGGATCACTTATGGACTATCATATCCAGATGATCGGGTAGTATATGCTCTTTGTAGACATTCGACCTCCTTCACATGCAGTGGCAAGGTAGTAAGGCTCCAACAAGTGTGCATCTTCTTCTCCTTCATCCTCACACCTTTTCAAAGGTTAGTACACCTCCAAGAAGAGTTGGCAAAGGTCGTTGATGCTTGGAGAAGGGTTGATGATGACTGGATCATTAGCTCGATAAAGGTTCACCAGAGGCAGAGCTCTAAAACATATCTCAGCTCAAAGCTCTGTCCATTGAAGGAGTTGGGCACCTGAAAGGTTAGTTAAGCCTAACCGAAGCAAAACAAGGGTTCTGGGATGAGATGGAGGGCTTAGTTGTGTGAGTGAAGGGTGGAGCCCCAATGGGTTTTCCTCCTATGTAAGGAGGAGAAATGGGATGAGGCAGAGGAGGTTCTAAAAATGAGGGAAGGAAGAACGAAATGGTCTGCGTGAAGGAGTAGAGTGCAATGAAGGTTTCTATGAAATCTATTGAAGGTGATGGTGTGTGTAATGTGTAATAAATCAGATAAATCACAAGTATGAGCTAAAGAGGATTACCTGGAGATCTGATGGTCGAAGGTGGTAGAATTGGCATGGTCTTGAGGCTCCAAACAACGTGGATGTTCGCTTAGCATATCCAACTGGGATACGAGGCTTGAACAACACCTATTAGGATCGTGTACATGTCCCAACAGTCATGGATCGACACCGAAGGGCGTGCTCTTCGACCCATCCTCATGTTGTCATCGTAGGAGAGGAAGAGCAAGGGTAGACCTATGCATACATGTGGATAGATTGGAATTTTGTCGAAGATGGGGATTGTATTCACCCTGACAGAGGTAGTCTCAACCACCTCTAGTTGTTGCACGCGAAGGAGAGGTTTGAAGGATATGGAAAGATCCTTAAGCGCATCATGGAAGCGTGATGATCGCATCATATGAGATCAGGAGTGACTAGTTGCAGTAGTTGCTTGGGGTAGCAGAATTTAAAAAGTTTTGTACGATGAAACCGCATTATCCAAGAACACTTCTCAGATCATTTCATCTAAACCACAAATAAGTATTTGGTTTACCTCTTGAAGCATGGTTGTGATTGAGTCTCTAAACGTAGAGACCTCCTGTCTCAAGTCCGATCCAATAAAGGAGACACTTGTGAACGCGTTGATGAAGCGCACGCACCTTGCAATCCATGTTGATGATCCAAGTGGAGAATCTCCTAATCTCGTCCCATGAGATCTGATGTCTTCTTCACGATCCATGTGCACCGAAGAAGATGGAGGTCTACGAGTAGTCAATCTGACAACACAATGGCATCGTGATGACTACGACCCTCTCTAGGGTTTAGGGTGGACGACTACTATATGGAGGGAGAGGGAGGCGTGTGTAGAGAGAGAGAGATAAAGGAGTTTAATTCCTCTTAGAAATATGTGTGTTCTTGAAGA
Source organism: Ottelia alismoides (assembly GCA_037367405.1). NCBI lineage: Eukaryota > Viridiplantae > Streptophyta > Magnoliopsida > Alismatales > Hydrocharitaceae > Ottelia > Ottelia alismoides. Next base: position 121,241 of record JAZKJV010011007.1, read on the forward strand.
GTTAGGGTTTCCTCTTCTTTTGTAGTACTTTGGGAGTCCATGGATTCCAATCCATGTGAAACACAAAATCAATGGTTGAGATTGATTTGTGTTTCTATTCAATGGCCATGATTTTATTATAAAAATTCAAAAACAATTAATTTAGATTAAATTAAATATATTGATTAATAAACATAATTTACTTTGAACTAAATTAATTAACATAAAAGGATTAGGAGAGAAGGCACCAATCCACCTAAAAAAGGGGGGAGGGATGGCCACCCTTGTGACCAAGTCAAAGGGTGACCGTTCACCATTCATTAAATTGATGGTGTTGGCTCCTCCAATCTTTTCATATATATATTTACAACATTTGTTGTTAATTAATTCATAAAAATAATTCCAAATTAATTTTGTGAATATTGCAATCATGCCATTAAATAATTGTGAATCATATTCACAACCAAAAATATAATGTAAATTGTATTTCCAATTAATTTCTAATGCGAATCCAATTCACATCTGCAATTAATTTGAAGATACCATTTACAATAAGCTCTCTCTAATATATTATAAATCACATTTGTAATATATATACAAATAATATGGATAGTGCTATCTACATTATTCAGATCCTTGATAATTAAATCATATTTCACCATCTTAGATATTTATTCTCATGTGCCCAAATAACATGAATCACATTCAAATTATTCACATATTTGATAAATAAATCAATTTATTATCTTAGATAACACTCCTTGTATGTCCAAATAATATGAATTAAATTCATATATTCATGATAATTAAATCACATTTACCTATCAATTTTCTTCAATGCTCAAACACTTTATCAACAATGAAATTATCCTTGAACTCTTTCAAGAATAATGCGATTTTACTGTGAATACTTGGAGATAAGGATAAAATGATTGTACGTTCCACATATAGTGACTTGGATATTGAGAAAACATCTCAAATCCAGATCTCGGGGACCTCCAATAGATGTCTGATTAATTCAAGGCCGTAAATCTAATCTTCTCATTGCATCTGAATAATTTTCAGATTAATGCCCAACATTTAGAGCAAGATTAGATTACCACTCTAGTGACTGGAGTCCTAGAAATCCAAGCATGTTTCATCACTCCCTCGTAATGGAAGCGTCATGGTTATACAATAGTTTACTGATCACATCACCATTAGGTATTCCTAATACCTATGCATCCTGCATACTGGAAGACCTAGAATAAACCCGAAGTTTTAGATCTATTTAGACCATCTTCTTCAAGGTTTTATCATTAAGTTTCTTATTTGATTATTGGGAGTCAGTATTGATTACATACTTTCCAAAAGCATATATCATACCTATGTATTGATCATATACTTTTCAAAAGCATATATCAAATCTACAAATTTAGTCAAGCTTCCGAAGCGAGACAACTGTGCATGGAATTTGATTACCAATATATCATGAGTGAGCTCATGTCTTCTGGTTCAATAATGAACCTGTATGATCCGTTTAAAAGATTGTATTACTCATATGCCATTGTATGCACACCAGCTCACTGGTGTATAGTCCTTGAATAGATCATGAACCTATTGGTCTGCTAAAAGTACATACTCAAACACATAGTAACATATATGTCTCCAGTAGAGGATGCATGTCTATATCGTGACAACATACGACATAGGTCTTTGGTTATCTCGATCTTGTTAAGTCAAATCTTTGACCTAACTTATCTAACACCACCGAATCTCTATTCCTATGCCGAGGACCTGCATCAAGAGGTCGGTTAGATATCATCCCATAAGAGAAACGATTCTTAATAATCATTTGACGGTGCTTGATGAGTCCTCAATCTAATTCTTTAGATATTCATCCAAGCACCAACCTCTATGATTCAACAATTGAATCAACAACTATATGATAATCGAGATGGCCATGGTACGCAACCCAAATTACACTAAGGGACCTATTATGCAAAGTAGTTATTCTTTATTCTGATCAGGGAATGATATGCAATAACATTTATTGCATAATGGCTTGTTGTGGGCTCGTATGTCCTACAATCTCCAACTAGCCCAAGCCATTAATGGGTTGGTCTTTAAACCCACACTCATGTGATAATCATAAGATATTTTTAAAAATATCTAGGTTAGCGGACTAGTCACTCTGCTCCCAAGAGACCACGCCAAGTCCTTTTACAATATTTGCATATCTCGTAGTAACAGTGCTTATGTCCAATGCGAATGTTGCATCTTATGCAACCAACACTCAATCTTGTTAAAGCAGTTATAGTGTCTTTGACACTACAACTCAATAATCATTATAACTAGTTTATAATTTATATTATCCTTCTCAGAATCCCTTATTCTCAGAGATCTCTATCTCCTAATACTAAGACCCAATCTTATGTCTTATAAGGCATCTGTTGTTAAGACCTTTCAGATCACTATATGTAAAGTCTTAAGTTCTTGACCATAAGGCTTTGAGATCACTATCAAAAGTCTTGTCATCATTGAAGATATTGTTATTACTGTAATAAAGTGTTTTATCTCCATACTAGGATTATAATAGTTTACTACTCCCATTGCGTGACAGACATCTAGCTTTTGTACACATCTAGCATACACCAGGCTTCTTGTAACTAATGCACAGGGGCAAGTAGTTTTTGCATTTACATCCTTAACTCTTTGAGGTGTTATCCCTTCAGATAGGTCGGTACCATATCTTAAGTGATGGAAGCCTTACTTGTGATTTTCCTAAATGGAACATGTCCAAGGTGTACCACTAATGTGATGATCCCAATGTCCTCTTTTCTTTGCTTCTGAACTTCTTCAGAACTAAGACCTAAGAGGTATCCTTGAGATCTTTCATCTCAAGGAATGAAAAAACCATATTACATGATACTTATTATCATCCTTATATCATTACAAATGATTAGGATATTATATATATTTAGAACGATGAACACCATGGCACTCCCACTAAGCTTCACATGGTTCATCAAGATGTTGTATGAAATCATAACCTTTATAATTTCATTAAATCTGATGTTCTGACTACTAGAAGCTTATTTGAGTCCATCAATGGAGTTCTCTTACAAACTTTGTGTTCCTCAACTATGAATCCCTGGGGCTACTTCATATGAATATCCCCAGTGAGGAATTCATAGAGGAATGCAATCTTGACTTACATCTTGTCAATGTCATAATCAAGTTGTGTAACTATAGTTAGCAATATTCTGATGGGTTTAAGCATGGTCACTAAAGATCATGTCTAATCCCAAGCTTCTCTTCATGTGTATCTTGTGGGTATGAGCCTTGCTTTCTACCTTCTCATCAGATTCCCTCTTTATCTTGAAGTTCCATTTACACCTAATGGGTTTGACCGCTACAGGTGGATCCTCGAGGGTCCATATACAACATTTGTATATGAAGTCTACTCTAGACTTTATTGCTAACATACATCTCTCCATGTCACGATCCTTGGAAGCTTCATCATATGAAGCCAGATTATTGTCATACTTAACTGACCCATGGAATCCATCCTCAAACTCATTTGAAGAGGTATGAGTGTTTCATCTTTGATTGTCCTTTTAGTTTCCGATTTCAAGAGCCTCATTATCTTCTCAAGATTAAATGATTTCCTTCACTTCATTTTCATCTTGATTCTCAAGAGAGTCATCCTCTCATAATCATATTCTTAGAGAAGAAATCTTTTAAGAACCTCAAGGTCATAAAGTAAGAATCCAATACCATCCTTTATTTGCCTAATGAAGTAGCACTCTCAAGTGCTAGATTCCAGCTTACTTGCATCCATGACAAGGTTTTGGACCAAGCAACCCTAAATCCTCAAGTGTCCAACACTAGGTTCCAAACCATATCTTACGAGGGTTTTTCAGGTTTAGATTTGCACATAATCTTATTAAGGATATATATTGTAGTATCTAATGCATATATACATGGAAACTAAGAGGTAGTTATGCTAATGTTCATCATTGATCAAATCGTGTCACATGATCCAATTGCATCTCCTTGTAACTCTATTGAGTTTAGGTGTAATAGGAGGAGTGAAATAGGAATGATATTCCTTTCTCCATAAGGTATTCCTTAAATCCATCTAATAGGTACATGCTAGGTTTGATTAAATTCATTTCATCTTCCTTAAGACTTTGGTTCTAAACCAAAAAGTGAAATATTTGAACATTTGAAAGGTTTCAAAGGTGAAGGGAAGAAATCTCATATCACAAATAACCATCAATAGATATCACATATCATTAATATTTATTATGATATAGATGATCCACATACTTCAATATGTATGAGATCTTGAATACCTTGCCATCTTACATCATTCCCAGAGAAGGGTGCATTGGACATTTTTACTTTGAATAAAATATTCACAAGTATGTAAGATTTGAAATTTCATACATTCTAAAGCTTCATCTCTTACTAGTCTATTGATCTAAGCAATATACGTATGTCCAAAGCTTGATGCAAGATCATTTTCAAATGATCTTCACCCTCCTATTGATACTTTAATGTTTAAATTTTCAGAATTAGAAATGTTAATGAACCATTCATTAATATTTTCATTTAGTAGAGTCAAGTAGATGTTAGATTATTATCTGAAATATATCCATCATAACTCTTTATGATAGATCTATTCCGGAATTCATGTTTACTTCTAACATTTAGAAATAAACAATGAGTGTATTCTAATATCTAGGTCATAGAGACATTCTCTAAGACTAAGGGCTCTCCCACAGAAAATATGAAGTCTACCTATCTAATAGAGAGTGTTGCAACAATTTCATCAATATCCATGTGGATGATTATTAAACCTTAAGATCAAAATTTCTAATCTTCTAAAATATATGCAACCAATTGCAAGTGTTATTAGAATAATGAGATGCAATCATTAGACTTTGATCTAATCTAATAAGCAAGTCAATTTCAATGATTATATGTAGATGTAGATTATTCTGATGCACTATCTGAGTCCTTCTCTAAGGATCCTATATAGTCTAGATAGTCATACAATTAGTATATCGACTTATTGCAATATTAGCATTCATCCAACTCTTTGGATGCTATATGTGTGGAAATTATAGAAGTACAATCAACTCTTTGACTTTCCTTCTTACTTGGGCAAAATCCATGCTTCCACTCCGCTTCCCTCATTTATAAACAACCATTTCTTAAGACAAAAGATCTCTTATAGCGAACTCAAAAGATTTCCATATAAGAGCATTTCAACATTTATACACGATTAATAAATATTATGAAGCTTCATGAATGACTTGAGCATAGACAGTAGCATGATGACACTCATAGTATCTACATCCATCTCAACTCTTAAAGACTTTGGTTCAGGTAGGTACTCAAAAATTTTGAGTACATCATCTCTTATCGAGTCACCATTTTGCATAATGCAGAGAACCATGTCATTCATGATTAAATGTTGAGAGCACATGTGTTTGCCTAAACATCTTCTTAGATTTTTATAAGAATCGATTGACAATTATGATCATCATCGACATGTCACTTTTAAAGTACACTAAATGAGAGATTTAGACTATAGAGACATACAAACCCTAGGGTGTTATCTTATTATCTATTTAATCGTTAGTCCTCGTTATTATGATGAAACTTGTACATCGCAACCACATACATTATGTGTCCACTTGCAAGTACAATATCTTGATCATGGATTCAATCCACGATATTTACTAGTTATTATTAAGTATAGTTTTGTGTGGGTTTAATATAGATTATCTGAAATAAGCAATATTTGCATAAATACATATTTTATTTTGATTTAGGATTTTCATATCAAAGTTGTCTTGCCTCGTCAACATTGAAAGTTCATTCCTTTATTCACTTTCAATGTAAGAGATATACTTACAATTATATCTCAAGTAAGATTTGGGATCTCCTTTCTTATCTTTATTATATCCCAATAATATGAGAAACTGTAACTCGGATAAAAAGAAGCGAGAACTCATTCTGCCTTGCAAGTCCAAATTGCAATTCCCAATTCGGTCTTTAGCACCCGGGCCAACAACCCCTAAGGCAATGTTGACCCGTCATTAATTGAACCAACCGTCAACAAGATTAGAACTCGCTATGTGTGATCCCATATCGCCCCAATAATATGAGGAACCGATATTAGGGTCACTATGCATACAACCTTACTCTTTCGAGAAGCAAAGAGCCCGATCTAGATGTGCTTGTTTGGAGGAGATATCACTTCAGACAGGCATCTCCTACATACAATCCCTTGCGATTGAACCCTTCACTTTGACGAGAGTCCATGGATGTCACTTATGTGATCCTCCATATCATGTTTAAATTTTAATTAATTATTATGAATCAAATTCACATAATTAATTCTTCCAAGGGAAATACTACTCTTTTCATAATAGAGTATTTTTGATCGGATATAATTAACTTAATCATATTTAATCAATTATCAATCCAATTTAATCGTCCAACAATCAATTTTGATTATTACTTGAAGGATGGTATAATCTCAAAATACATATTATTCAAATTTTAATAATTAGAAAAGTACACCATGATCGCTTCAAGCATTATGTCCATGATTAGCCCAGTAATGGCTCACTGGGCTAGTGGGAGATTGTTGGACATACAAGCCCATGACAATCCATTATGCAATAAATTTTATTGCAAATATTATTCTCTAATCTGAAATGAAGAATAACTAATTTGCATAATAGGCCCCTTAGTACAATTAATGTTACATACTATGGCCATCTTGATGATCATATAGCTATTGATTCAATTGTTGAATCATAGAAACCGGTGCTTGGATGAATATCTAAATATTTAGATTGAGGACTCATCAAGCACCGTCAAATGATTATTAAGAGATGATCTCCAGCCTGAGTAGGAGATGAAAATTCTTTCTCTAACGGGTTGATATCTGACCGACCTCTGATGCATGTCTTCTACATGGGAAGAGAGATTCAGAGGAGTTAGATAAGTTAGGTCAAAGAGTTGACTTAACGAGATTGAGATAACCAAAGACCTATGTCATATGCTATCACGATATAGGCACACATCCTCTGAGCGGAGACATATGTGTTACTATATGTATGAGTATATACATTTGGCAGATTGATAGGTTGATGTCCTAATCAAGGTCTATACACCAGCGCGCTGGTGTGCATACAAGGGCATATGAGTAACACGATCTCTCAAGGGAGCATAAATGTTCAATTACTAAACCAGAAGACATGAACTCACTCATGAAATATTGGGATCGAATTCCGTGCATGGTCGTCTCGCTTTGGAAGCATGGATGAATTTGTAGGTTTGATATATGCTTTTGAAAAGTATATGATCAATACCTAGGTGTGATATATGACTTTGGAAAGTATCTGGTCGATACCGACTCCCAATGATCAAATGAGAAATTTAATGATAAAAAATTGAAGGAGACAATCTAAAAAGATTTAAAACTCCGGGTTAGCCTAAGTATAGGGGGAGAGTGACCCGAGTTGCTCCTTCTATTCTTTTTTATTTTCTCTCTATATATTTCCCAATCCCACCATTCTCATACTTACTCTTATCCTATACTTCAGCTGACCAGAGCCTAAGTATAGGGGGGACCGATGCTGACCATGTGTATATGTTCATCCATTTCTCCTCTTGACCTCGACCGCCCCATTTTTGCTCTTGTTCTATATTTAGGCTGACCAGAGCCTAAGTATGGGGTGTATGCCGATTTCTATACTTTTTTTCTTTTTACTCTCCTACGCTTAGCACGGGCTATGTCTTTTCCTCGCTTCTTGTGCTCTGAGGACATATTACACGCTAAGTATGGGGGAGTGTATATCTTACATATATACTTTAGCCATAGCTCACACTTTCGCATTTTTTATATATATTATGCAATAATTACATGATGGGTAAAATTGGTAAATGTTTTTTTTGTAAAATACATGTATAATTATATTTGTGTAATATGTATATTGTAACAAGCTGTAAAATTTGTATAATGGGTATAATCTTGTAATTTTCTTGTAAATAATACTTTTATAAAATTTGTTGTAAAATAGGAGGTATATAAAAAACTTTTATAAAAAAGAGACTTTTTATTTACTCTTGCATATCATCATTGCATTTATTCACAAAAAACCCATCTTCATATGCATTTCATAACATCTGCATTTTATTTGCATATCTAGCATATGCAAAGTGAAAAGTTAGATGGTTCTGAACCAAGTTATAAATAGAAGTCGAGGATGGATTGACCTTAATCTACTTAATTTCAGAGGAAGTGACAACCCTCCCCAAGTGCTTCAGCCACTAGGCTTCTCTGTCAACCAAAGAGAATGGGAAGGCGTATCTCAAAATACATATTATTCAAAATATATTTTTGTATATATTTAAGTTAAGTTATAATTACATAAATTATGAGTATAAAATAATAAAATGTAAAATACAAAATAAAATTAAAACATACAATATATAGGTAAATATACCTATGAATAAACATGTAAAAAATACTATGTAATAAAATAACTCTAAAAAATTAATAAAAAAGGAATTAAATACTAAAGAAAATAATAAACACTTTTCATTTGATGACTAAAAATCAATTAATTCATTTGATATTTTTTATGGAATTTGCAAACGATTTTAGTGTCTCTTTTTCCTGGTTGGTCCACGTGGACCAATAGGGCCTTTCTTTAGTTGCCCTCTGGTCAATTGCGCCCTTTGGCGTCGCTGACTCATTTGACACATCAAGCTCCGGCTTTACTCCACTTTCCCTAGCGATCTAATGATCAAATCGCCTTGAGCATTGAACAAAGATTGTCGATAGGATCTCCATGTTTCATGTCTGATACTCAAATCCCATCGACCTACTTCAAAATTTCCTTGAATTGATTCGCATCATCTGACCATCTTCAGCCTATAAATACCTCCCTCCAGTCACCATTCCAAATTTTATCCTTCTTTGAGTCTTCAATACCCTTGCCCTTCGTGTGTGTGTGTGTTCCCGGTGACAGAGAGAGCATCCCTAAGGTTCATGGCGACACAAGGAAGAGGTCCAAGGCGTCGCTCCGGTGAGGCCTCTTCTCCTTGGTGAAAACCCGATTTGATTTGCACCTTTTATCCATTTTTAGATAGATTTAGTCTTCTCCTTTCCATTTCTGCATTTTATTTTGTAATTAGATCCTTAGCTAAGACTTATTTTCAATCTTGTCGATCGCTGGAGCTCCCAACTCCGACTTTGTTCTATCGTGTTTCTGATAGTATCTGACCCCTTGAACACCCTCACAACATTCCTTGATGCATTCTTGATCTCCTACACACACTTACATCCTTTTATCTTGTATATGTCAGAGGATCACGGCTCCGTCTCTGCCGCACGCTAGAGCCACCTCCATTTTGCCCATTTCCACTGCTTTTCAGCTTCAATCTGAGTCGAGGAGGATCTTATCGTGCCCTGCATTGCCTTGCGTAGGTTACCGGCTCAAGAGAGGGCCATGGAGCAAAGAATCGAAGCTCATCAGAACTTCTAGGTCATCTGAGCGAGATGGACATCCAGATCCCTAGCATTGGGATCTGGACATCGTTGGCCGGTACCAGTAGATGCGAAAGGAGACCAGGAACCTCTTGGGCCTGTTAGATGAGCATATCATCGATAGAGCTTGGAATATTTAAAGATCGAAGTCTAACGGGGAAGTATTCTTCCCTGTTCATCCAACCAACCTCTCTACCGTTTGATCGAGGGACTCTGCCTCATCTAATCCAGACCGTCCAATCCAAGATGAATCTATGCGGGTCTGGGCCGCATGATCTAATCAAGTGAGTTAACATGGCACATGGATCATCGTCCCATTACACCTAATCATGGGCATATTTCAATAACGGTCCTCCACTTTCCTTTATTTCTTTTTAATTATGTAAATATTCTTTAAAGTGTAAAATAAAGGGGTATATTTGTAGAGGAACCCCAATCTTTCTTGTATATTTGCAATGTTGTCCTTGCCCTATCATCTCATGTGACCCCCACGTGAGGTGGGATTTTTGCACACATACCCTTGCAAGTTTCTGTATAGGTATCTAGTCCAAAAAATTGTATATTTAGTGTTCAATTTTGTGGAAAATTTTGTAAAGGGACTTGAAACTTTTTGTAAATTGGATTTATGTCATTTTGAGGTGTGTTTTATATTAAAATGTTGGATAAATTGCAGGTGTGTCCCTGGATTTTGTTGAAGGTTCTGTAATATGAGGATACTTGTTTTTATTTGCAAAATGGTCCCTACCAACATTTGATTTTTATTTTATTTCCTTTACCAAAAATAGCTCATGTTTGAATTAAATTTTGGGAAAATAGGATAAGGTACGTGGATGATGCTCTTTCACGCTATAAAATTAGATTTGCATTTTAGGCACTTTACATATTTATGAAAAATCAAAAAGAGAACATTTTATTTCTATTTGCGTTTAAAAATCCAAAGAAATTATAAAACCATTTTGAAATATTCAAAAAAATTAAATTCTATTTATTATTGTATTTTTGTACCTCTGGACCAAAAATCCTTAAAAATAAAAAAAGAAAATCACTAAAAATTAAAAATCTTCAAAATTCCTATAAAAATTAGAAAAACTCTTCAAAAACCTAAAAATATTTGTTCATATTTCATATTTTTATTTATACATATTACTATATAATTAAATTAGTTTTGAGAATTTTTGCACTTATTTAGTATTTTTAAATCTCAAAACAATCTGGCCTATTTATTAAGTCCCTGATTTTGTATATTTTAAACTTTAACAACACCTAAAAATTAGAAAAAAATTCATGAAAAATCACAAAAAATGTAGAAAATATAAAAAACACAAAACATTTTATTTTACAAATTTTGATGATTTTTAGCTATATTTATAATTATAATACCACTCATGTATTATATACCAATATATAGTTTATATTATTATTAATTATTATAAAACATTATAAATATTTTAAAACCTTTATTTTTTAAAAAAATAAAAAGGACTGTTTTTATAGCTATTTCCTGATTTCTCTATATTTATTTTATAATATATATATGCATTACTTATAATGTACATATAACTTATATGTAGTTATATATATAAATTATATATTAAAAATAAAAAAAGAATTAAAATATGAAAACTATAGAAAGAAAAATAAAAATTAAAAAATTAAAACATATATACACAAAATATATATTAAAAAATAATTCTTTTCTTTAATTTAAAAACCTAGAAATGCATTAATTCATTAACTAATTAATTAAGTAAATATTTTATAAAATACATCTACATTATTTATTCATTATTCATCTATAAATAATATACCTGCTACACCAACTTGTCTCCATGTGTTCGACATCCTACTCTGCTTGTCACTATACACATTTATTTGTAGGATTTATAATAAATTTTGATTCACACCTGCTTATTTATTTCTTGATATTTATTGTCTGGGTTAATTGTTGATTGGTCGCTTGGTCTCTGTGAGCATGATCACATCGACAGCACTCCCACCCTGTGTAGAGTGCAAGACCCTCCTCACCTGATCAGGTTTGGCCAATCAACGAGTCCCTGCAAGTAGGCCAAAGAAATACGAGATCACCATTGTAACTAATGACAAAGGAGAGTGGATTCTGACTAGAGTGCCGACATCCTGGCGAGTTTGTGTGGATTACAGACGTCTAAACCTCGCCACCAAGAACGACCATTTTCTGTTGCCCTTATTGACCAGAATCTCGAGAAATGGTCGTGAAGGAATACTTCTGCTTCTTGGACGGTTACTCTGGATATAATCAAGTTGCGATCACACCTGAAGATCAAGACAAGAAAACGTTCACATGTACTTTTGAAATAAGCCTTCTGACGGATGTCGTTCGGGCTGTGTAACGCCCTCGCTACATTTCAAAGAGGTATGATGGTCGTATTTGCATACATGGTGGGAAATTTCCTTGAGGTTTCATGGATGATTTCTTGGTCTACATAGACTCATTTGATCAATGTTTAGACTATTTAGATTGAGTTCTAACGAGGTGCTTTGAAGTGAACTTAGTGCTCTCATGGGAGAAGAGAATTTTTATGGTGACTGAAGGGATCGTGCTGGGTCACGTGGTATCAAAACGCCACATGGAAGTGGACCTAGTTAAGGTGGAAGTGATTTCTAAACTTGAGCTACCTACCAATCTGAAACATTTTCGTTCGTTTTTAGGGAACGTCGGTTTCTACCAGCGATTTATCAAAGACTTCAGCAAACTCGCCTGACCATTGATGGAACTGCTAGGCAAGGAGACAGATTTTGTTATGGATGATCTTGTTCTCAAAGCATTCAATCAACTGAAAGAACTGATCACACATACTCTTATCCTGCAGCCACCCGATTGGTCTCTACCCTTTGAGATATGACAGACACGTCAGATTTCACAATCGGTATTGTTCTAGACCAAAGGCGAGAGGGGATTCCATTTGCAATTCATTACGCTAACAAAACATTAGATGAAGCTCAGAAGAACTACACAGTGACAGAGAAAGAGCTGCTAGCCATAGTGTTTGCGCTGAAAAAGTTCTGATCACCCTGGATCCTCAACTAGGAAGATTTATAGTCCCGCAACTTCCTTACTTCTTATTTTTTGGCAGTAGATGGTTTTGCCAAATGATCCTTTTTGTTTTGTAATTATTCTGGTCCATCTTTTGTTGCACTTGAACTCTACTGGTTAGGGACTGGTAGATCAGTTTGTATCTCTGTGCCCCATGTATGTGTGGGCCCCTCGCCCTCCTTCCCTCTAGAACTCTAACTATTCCTTTTTGGTAGTTAGACCCTTATCGGTTCTACGATTGAATTTTCCTTAATAAATAAATGATCTTTGAATCACTTTCACAAAAAATCCACAGTAAAAAAAGCATATTGTTGCAATAATTTGTGTCGTTGGATTTTTCTACTTGTGGCATTAAAACTTTGAACGACAATGATTTAAGCGTCTTGCAAATGTTGTTTCTAAAAGTAAGGTAGTCAAAGATGTACATTGCCATTGCTTTAGCAATGAAAAAATTATTACACATTTATTAACTAATGAATTTGTACGGAATCATCTTGTAACTTGTGGCAACACATCTAGAAACTAATCATTGGGTTCTTGGTTGGATATGTTCTGTAGGAAAATATACGAAATTCTATGTTCTTTGGGTTTTACTAATATTTATAATTACAATTTTCCTTTCAGAAATTATAATTTGGATTGTTGTTTACATAGAAGCTGAGCACTTCATAAATTGTTTTTATGCATTGATGACTTTGTTTCAGTAAATCAATCAAAACCATAATTTTATCTTTATTCCAATTTAACTTTAATTTCGTATAACAGTCAATACAAAAAAAGGTGTGATTGACGTGCACGGTATGACTTGCACTTGACGAGTACATGTGCTCACCAGTATCTGAGTGAGCATTTGAGTTATATATGTGCTGGCCTGAGCTGGTCGCCTATTTGAATTTTAAGGCGCGTCATTTCTTAATATTTGGGCGAGCACTTGGGTTACACAAGTGCTTGCATACAATGTGCTCGCCCATTTGAAATTCAAGGCGTGGCTCAGACGGGAGCATGTCAATATGCTGGCGAGCACCTAGAGAGCTATGGGAGAGCACATAAGTGTGCTCACTTGCATCTGTAAATAGAACGTCAACAAACATCTATTCCTCATTCTACCCGATTTTCTCCCCAAAATCTTTCCTCTGGTGATTCGTGCTCTGCCGTCCTCACCTCCAGCGACCCCCATTTGAGTCATTCAATCACACACACACACATGTCTTTGTTTAGGCATATTCTTTCATCATTTCTCTCATTTTTTATTATTTCTTTACATTTCATTTTTATTTTGATAATTAGGATTTTCATATTGATAGTCTGCTTGTTATTTTCTATATTCATAGTGCTTAAACTTGTTGTTTATGCTTCATAGGACTTTAATATGTAGTTGTTGTTAGGTTTGATATGTTTGTCTAATATAGATGGAAATTCATAGGCATGCCAAGTGTATGATGAAATGCCACAACTAGTAACATGACTAAATTTGTATAATAAACTAGAATATTGAATTATATAATAACACTAGTTTCATTACAATGATTCACATCTCAATTGGGATTTTAAGATTCCAACTGGAAGTGGCAAAAAAAGAGAGAATTAGATGAATAATGATATGAGAGAAGGAAAGAAAATATACAATGGAAGAAGTTAGACGATGTATTGATGACATTGAACAAACAGTTGTTAGGAGTAGGGATAGAAATGGCTCCATTAAAGGAGGGGATGAGAGATACAAAATTGTTGGGAGTAAGAACAAAAGGGAATGAACCTCAACCCTATGTTAGAAGAAAACAATGAACAGATGGGGTTATTAGTAGAGGGAGGAAGTTATCCCTATCTTCAACAACTGTGAGTGGCCAAAGATGATAGATTGTCATGGAAAATTAAATAACAAAAAGGAGAGAATGATGAATATGATAGATTATGATGGAAAATCCAAAGAATGGTATGATTATGTGCGTTTTTCAACAAATACCAATAGTTATGTTGTGAGATTTTTTCTATCACATTAAATTCGAGTTAATGTGTCAAGTGTGTCACATTAACTTATAATTAGGTAGATAATAAGGTTAAACACTAATTGATTATTAAATCATACCAAATATTCACACACAGTGCGTCCCTCCACACAGGGTGGTGTGAGACCCTGCATATCGAAAGGTGTGTGCAACACATTGGAGTATTTCATCACCTCTAATTGTGTTATATTTTTTAAAATTTTGCACAGTACTATTGGACTCACTTCGGGATGAGATATCCCGATCCATTGGTAGTGCATTTTGATGTGTGCAAGTGGAAGAAATTTTTTACATGTACACTTTTATATAAATATCATTTAAACACTTAATTAGGCACTAATTTAGGATCACATCTGTCCATATCCCCATTGTTAAACCAAATATATGTAAATACTCTATCAAAATAAATGACTAAATTTTTTAAGATCATTTTATAGTCTTTTTATAGCACGTACAAATGTATGAGTAAAGTTATCTTAACATATTACAATTATGTTAGCTTTCCTTAGTTTAGAGGTCTCAGACTAAGGGAGTCGATAAGGATTTAAATTTATTAAAAGATGATCGTTGTCACATATTGTAGTTTATTTCTGATAGATATTCGGCTGCATAACTCATTCCTCTTCGGTATACCAAATCAATCATAATCTACTAATGAAATTTTCATTACAGTGAATGTTTTGAGAGTTGATTGTGATTAGTTAATGGGGGTATACTAGAGGGGAGCATGGTTATGCTGCCGAATTTTTCTCAGAATAAGATACCATGTGACATTCATCGTCTTATAGTAAGTTTGAATCCTTATGGATGGGCTCAAGTGATAACTTAGTGAAAACACTTCTCTTCTCATCTCCTAAAATTATTTAAATAGGTTTAGACCAATAATAAATTTTGGTTTAACTTTTTTAGGTCTGCTCTCTTAACTTAAGCCAACATTGAAACATCCCCTCTTATTTGACCTTATGATTTGTTAAATTCATGTGAAATTGATGGCTAGAGTGGATGAACAAAAGTGTAGTAGATGAACGGTGTTACAGAAACCTTTCAAAAAGGTGTTGAAGAGTTTGTGGAATTTGCTTATGCCCAGGGTTCTTGTGTGGTGGATTTCAATGGGACTATATTGTATCAGTGTCAAAAGTGTCGTTTAATAAGAAGAGATCCAAAGATGAAACTCAGTTGCATCTTTATAGAAATAGTTTTGGAAGGATATAAAATTTGGTAGAGACACGATGAGATCTTTGATGACACAATTAATGAGGAAAATAATACGGACACTATCAATCCATTTGTAGATATGGTTATGGACGTTGCATGTCCAGATTTTAACACTGATGGTCTAGATGAAGAGAAACCACATGGTGAGACAACAAACTTCTATGAGTTATTGAGAAAGGCAGAAGAGCCCTTGTGGTTGGGTTGTAAGACATTCAAAACTCTCAACAGTTTCAGAACTTCTTTCGATGGAGATGGAGTACAATATGACATATCATAATTTCGATGCCATGCTTACAATTATCAAGAAAATGTTAGCCGAAGATGCTGAGTTATTTTAAAATTATTATAAAATAAAAAAAATGATATGTTAAGTTTTAGTTGAGGTTAAGATAACCTCTTTTATAAATCACTATATTTTATATTACGGAGAACATGAGTAATTTGACACATTATCCTGAATGTGAATAAGCCAGGATTTCAGGAATCAAGTAAGAGTGTAAAAAGAATGGCAAGGAAAGTTTTTACGTTATTTCCCCTCCGAGATTGAAGCAATTATATTATTGTAAGAAAACAATGAAAAATATATTATGGCATTCTGAGCATAGCCGTGAAGAGTATATGGAGTATCCGTCAGAGTCTGACTGTTGGATGGAATCTATGTCAACAGTTCCTTCATTTTCAAAGGAAAAAAGGATTTACGTTATAGGTTTATGTACATACGGATTTAATCCTCATGGAAGAAGTAATGACTATTCTTGTTGGCCAAATAATGAAAACACTGTGAAATCTACCTCCATGACTATGTAACGAGAGATATTCTTTTTCTTGTCATTATTGGTGTCGGCACCTACTCATCCTGGAAAATATATTGACGTGTATTTACGTCTACTAATAGATGAATTGAAGATGCTCTGGTTCGATGGAATGGATACATATGATGCAAATAAAAGTCAAACATTCAATATGGAAGTACCTCTATTATGGAGTATAAATGACTTCCTGACTTATGGAATGTTATCCGGATGGAGTACGCATGGACGTAAAAGTCTTCCATATTATATGGAGAGTGCGAAGTCTTTTCAGCTTCAACACAGTTGGAAACCTTGTTTTTTATTGTTACAGGCATTTTCTCTCAACCGATCATCCATATTAAAGACATAAGCAAGCATTTAAGAGGAATACCACAGAACTTGCATATTCTCCGAAAATAAAAACCCAGCGGTATGATATTATCAACTTTATTGAAATTTGATAACTCGGTCATGGCCAATGGAGATAAAACACAACCTCTACCTGCTTTTGGTGGCAGTCATAATTGGATTAAGAAGAGTATATTTTGGAAATTACCATATTGGAGTAATTGATATGACACAACCTAGATGCCATGCATATCAAGAAAAATATCTTCGATAACATCTTCTATACAATTTTGAACGTAGTTGATCTTACAAAGATACAGTTAATTCTCGTCGTGATTTAAGGATCATATGCAATCGACCAGAGTTATATATTAGGAGATCTTTATAATGAAAGGTTCAAAATTCCTAAAGCAAAGTACACATTGGAAAAATAAAGTGAAATATGTCTACGAATGGGCAAGTAAATTGAAATTTCTGGAC
Organism: Ottelia alismoides; assembly: GCA_037367405.1. Classification (NCBI taxonomy): domain Eukaryota; kingdom Viridiplantae; phylum Streptophyta; class Magnoliopsida; order Alismatales; family Hydrocharitaceae; genus Ottelia; species Ottelia alismoides. The sequence continues at coordinate 138,695 of JAZKJV010011007.1, forward strand.
GGATATGCATCAAATTTATCAAATTTGGTCGATTAAAGAATTTGTCATTTGAAGGAATGAAGAGTCATGACTGTCATGTATTCATGAAAATACTTCTATCATTAATGTTCAGGTGATTATTACCGAAAATTATCGTCGATATTCTATCTGATATCAATAGATTTTCCAGATTCTATGTTCATCGTGCTTTTATCGGAAGGAGATGGAATATCTTGAAAAATATTATTCTTGTGATTATGTGTAATTTAGAGAAGATATTTCCACCAAGTTTTTTTTGATTCAATTGAGCATTTGATGATTCATCTTCCATATGAGGCAAAAGTTGGTGCGCCCTTAAAATATCAGTGGATGTATCCATTTGAAATATATTGTTGTAAGAAAGTATTTTCTTTTATTCTAATGTTTTATTATTAAAAACACTCCTTTTTACGTAGGTTCATGTTATTCTTGAAAAGAAAGGTTCGAAATAAAGTAGAGTCGAAAGATCTATCAGTTCTCAGTATATTTACGAGGAAGTAGCAACATTCCGTGCAAGGTATTCCCTGAAGATGTGGAGACTCCATAATAGATTAAGAAGGAGTGAGACAGTTTGCTCTGATGAAGACCTCATATTAGTGTCTTTCATCAGTCAGCGTAAATAATTGGAAAACTAGATAGCGTCTATTGTCTGAAGAAGAGAAAATTGCTGCTGAGCTTTACATACAAGATAATTGTGCAAATTAACATCATATGTTGAGTAAGTATCTCTTTCTTTTTTTTTTGAAAAAAAATATGAAAATGTCATTCTCCTTATCCTTTAATGGTTTGTGTACTCATTATATGGAATTTAAAAGGAAAATTATTTAAGAAAATCTACATATAGAAACGATGAAGTTATGAGCAGATATAGGAAAGAATTTCCAGAGTGCTTTAAGTATCGAGCAAAAGAGTCGGATAGTAATGATTACAATACATATGTGTTGAAATACTTTTCAGAAGGTCCAAGTTTATAAGGTCCTATCATACAATTGTTGTTAGAGTAATGGTTATCGATTTCATACCATAACTTCTAGTAGAAACTTTAAAAACTTAGAATTACGGAGTGATGGTCCATTGATCTTGTTATGAGGAAGATTATTTGGATTATTATGAAATCTTAAAGGAGATATTGGAAATATAATACAATATTCCATGCTTAAATAGAGTAATTCTTTTTTTGTGCGACTGGTACGATCTAAATGAAGGGGTAGTAATTGATAAAAGGAATAATATCGTAGATGTTATAGAAAGAAAATTTATACGCAGATTCGAGCCATTCGTTCTTACTTCTCAAGTGGACCAAGTATGCTATATTCATCAGGCTTCAAAGAAGAGAAAGAACATTGAAACTTTCAGTGTTGTCAAGATAAATTCACGAAGTTATATTTCTAAAGAAGATACTCCTACATAAGATGATGTAGATGACGCTTTCACTCCTACTAATGAGCGAATAAATGTAGCAGATGAAGTCCCAATCATCGAATCAATTCGATTGACAAATAGTGAGGTTGTATCTGCTGACCTAGTAGATGATGTAGAAGTTACAAATACGATTCAGACAACTTCACAACCAATGAAACATATTAATTCATCAGAATCAAATGATGAAGATTAAACTACAAGTTATGGTTAAGTATTATACTAGTTAAAAAAAATCTATTGATAAGTGTATAATTAACTATTAGATTACCATTACAGTCATGGAGGGTTTTAGATGTGACGACTCTCAAGGATCTCAGCGATCCACTAATCTGACCTTCTCGAACTCACCTTCTTCCAATAGACAGCATGCCCTGCATTTTATTTAGATCCACTTCCTGAAGAGACTCGATAGGTCATAATCTACTACCAATATCTAGGTTATCCTCCTCCACCCTTTTGTGGAGAGCCATCTTCCTCAGCAGCCCCTGTTGCATGTCCTGTCCCAGTACCTACACAGATATTGATGTAATCTGATTCTCCTTCTTCTAGATGTCCGGCACCTACGTGCCTCTACTCAATGGAGTGGGCAGACTTTGTCGTGTTTCCCTTTGTTTGGAGCTTATTGTGGATTGGAGGTATTTTTTTTTACATTTCTCATTTTAACTTTCACACACACACACACACATACACACACACACACACATATATATATATATATATACTCTCTAAAAAAATTCAAAAATCTAGAGGGATTTTTTGAATAGCAATAGGGTTGCAAAGGAGATACCCAACTTATCAAGACACATTTGACTAGCACATAATTTCGATGATGTAGCATTCCTGCTACCAAGCAGGAGAGATTGTTTGAGATTTTCCTGGTAAGAATATAATGAAAATTTATTCAAATAATTTGATAATTTTTGCAACTTTTTTTTTAATTTTTTTCAAAAATTTTCAAAGTAGGTATCGTTTAGTTGCCGATCTAGGGAATGAGGTTTACCGTCAAGCCTCTATTCGTTTGGTGGAGAAGAGGATGAGCGATACATTTTTTAAGGAAGGAGGAGACTCGCATGCGAAAAGAGATGTAAGGAAATGAATTTTGAGAAGATGAAGAGATTCACACTGTCATGGTGCAAGGAGGAAAGGTATTTTCTTATCATCATAGTTTAAAATATAATTTTTATAAAAAATTATATTCATCTTATATTTTTAGGTGGGTGGATTTTTTGTGTTGCATTTATTACATATTCTGAGTTTGGAAGGAGATTGACAGTGGAAAGAGAACCCTCATTTCAAGATTGATGGTCTAGGTCCCACATGAGTGGGAAAGAGGGAGCGTCCCAATGGTCCACACCTTAAGCAGGAGAATTGATTGTTATTCTTTATATTTTTAAAAAACTTGAAAGAGATATTACAAATAATTCTTATAATATTTTTCAACTTATATTTCAGGATCATTATTTGGCTGTATCTGCAGAAAAATAGGGTGAGACTCTTGATAGAGATCAACCACCATTTGATAATGCTATTGGAAACATGTATAGAAAAATATTAATTTATTTTTATTCAATTTTTTAATATATCTACATATTACACAATGATAATTTTTAAATAGGTGTTGAAGGAGAGGGATGTTGTGACGAATCGGAAGCATACGCTTGGTGGTCTTCCATATTATGTGGAGAAATATCGTCAATCATATTTTACTTATGGACAACCGTCGTATACGTATTCACAACCACAATCATCACAACCATCACCACATATGGAGTCCCAAATGGTGATGATGGTAGAGCATGTGACGAAGCTTCAAGAATATTCACATGGTACATGTAAGTATTCTCCTTAAGACGAGTAATAACTCTCTATAGTTTTCTATCTTCACATGCATATCTTATATATATATTATTTAATATAGGTCACGGGGTGTGCATCTCAATCTGAGGAGATTGCATCAGATGACGAGGAGGAGGAGAATGACCTAGAAGAAGAGGCACACATATATGCCAGGTTTAAGGAGAAGGAGAAGAGAGAAAAAGAAATCAAAATAGAATTTGATTTCAAAAATAATCAGATCAACGAATGAAATGATTTTTTTTTATTTTTTTATTTTATGTAGTTGTATTTACATATATGCAGATTTATATAAACTTATATTTTTAGTTTGTAAGTAAGTTCATAGATATTATGTGAGTTTGATAGGTACACATTAGTTGTATAGGTATACGAGGTTGGCTACTGTCCATTTTACAGGTACATTTCTCAACTTTAATAAGCACCTACAATGGTTTTCTTAGTAGATTTTACAGGTTCGACAAGGTGTCTAAACCCCTTTGAACCTGTATATATTTTTTCTGCTCTCTAGGTTGGGCGAGCACATGTGCTCGCCAAGGGCTCATAGAAAGCTCTCCCTTTTTCATGCGGGTGACGGTTGGGCGAACACATATGTGCACACCCGAAAATGGGATGAGCACCAGATGTACATGGGTGCTCGCCTACCTGCCCTTGCGGCAGGCCATTCCGCAAGAACACGTCAGGCGAGCACATGTGCTCGCCTAGCATTTGAGTGCGCACAAGGCGTGCACATGACGAGCCCCATGTGTATGCCAATCGCGTCTTTTTTGTAGTGTGTGGTTGGTTTAATCCATTATTTACATGACCCAATTTTATTGGATCAAAGTTGTAATATCTTACCTGATTTGCATCACATAAATGTAGGGATGAAAACAGATACAGATATATTAGAATATATGCTTATCGTATTCAAAAAATTATTGGATACGAATTTCTGTATCCTAATAATAATCGAATATGGAGACATGTTGTAAAAATATTCCGATACAGATATGGACATGGTGATTGCTTGAATATGTGGATCCGATTCTGAATATCCGAATACAATATTTATTATTATTATATATATATAGAGAAAAGGGATCCTACTCCATGGAGTAGGTAACTTACCTACTCCATTTCTTCTTTTTAATTATTTTTTATTTTTTTTTGAAAAATGCTTCCATGGATTTTCATAACTATATCCACTCTAATATGTCATTCAAATTTCGTCAGAAACAGAGACTCCTACGACCTCCATCCAGACAATCATTTTTTAACGTAACAAATTTGCTGTATTTTTCATGTTCTGGATGGAGGCCGTGGGAGTCTCTGTTTCTGATGAAATTTTGAATGACATATTATAGGGATATAGTTATGAAAATCAATGGAAGCATTTTTCAAAAAAAAAGAAAAAAAGAAAAATAAGAAAGTGGAGTACTTAAGTTACCTACTCCATGGAGTAGGATCCCTTTCCTCATATATATATATATATATATATATATATATATATAGGTAAATGGGGCTGCCCCTAGGGAGTAGCCAACTTGGCTACTCCCACCCCTATTTTCCCTCATTTTTTATTTTTTGAAAAATAAAAATTTGTATATTCATCATTATATCCCTCTCATATTCTAATTAAAATTTTGTCAGAAACAGAGACTCCTACGGCCTCCATCCAAACATGATCGATTTAAAAAATCCTGCGACCGTTAAAAAAATGACGTCTGGGATGGAGGGCTTAGGAGTCTCTGTTTCTGACGAAATTTTAATAGAATGTGGGAGGGATATAATGAAGAATATACAAATTTTTATTTTCCAAAAAAATTAAAAAATGAGGGAAAATATGGGTGGGAGTAGCCAAGTTGGCTACTCCCTTGGGGCAGCCCCATTTTACCCATATATATATATATATATATATATATATAGGGGACCTTTCAAATGAGGTGGGGCTTTTCTGAAATTGTAAAGGCCACTATGAATTTAGTAAAAATTCTGTAATAGTTTTATAAAGTATAAACTGCACATTGTAAAAAAATGGATTTTGTAAAATATAGCATCCAAATTTAAATTAACATTTCCATCCAATATAATAATATTTCATAATTTTATTTCACTATATATGTTGTGTTAATATTTATTGTTATATGTATGAAAAAAAATTGTAAAATATATTGGAAGATGCCTAAATTGAGGGTGGCTCACCATATATATGGTGAGACCCCGCCTCATTTGAAGTTTCTCATATATATATATATATATATATGTTAATGTAATATAAGATACTAATATATTATAATACAATATATTAATGATATTGAGAAACTTCAGTTTGTTTGGGTATGGGCACGAACAAAAGTTACAAAATCATATCCCTTCTTTTGCTTCGATAAAGAAAGCATGTCACCTCGATGCTCCTTTTATTATGATGCAACTTATTTTATATTTCATTAATATTTTTAAAATCATTATGAACTTTGATTAAAAAAATCAATTCTTATTCGTATGTCATCTTTATTCGATTTGTATTCATATTTTATGTTTATTGGATCCATATTTGTATTCATTCTTTGTTCGATTCATATTTGGATTGACTCTTTACTTGATCCGTATTCGGGTTCGCTTTTTATTCGATCCGCATTCGGATTCGATAAATATCCAATTCGAATTCGTATCTGTATTTTTAAGGATACTGTTTCCTTAAAGCATATCTGAATCATATCCGTATCCATATTCGTATTCGATGGAGATGAAGTTAATATGGATATGGAAATAGGCATATCCGATCATTATCTGATTTATTTTTGTCCCTACACATATGTCACTAATCAGAAAAGAAAAATGCTCACAACTTAACATCAAATAATATTGAAGAGGAGGGGGGCTTGGTTTAAGATCGCTTGAGGATTTGGTCAATGCCTTGAAGGTTGTTTGGGTTTGGAGGTTCCTTACGACAGATGGATCCTTTGGGCCGACTTCCTACGTTCCCAAATATTTGAGGGGCACGACTTTTGGGATGCTAGCGCGTTATCTGGCTCTTCTGGGTGTGGAAGTCTATTCTGAAAACAAGGACCCTCATGGTCTCCTTCTTTGGGCAAACAATCTAGTCCGTTCCTCTGGACTTTCTCACCGACGGGTTTCTCTTTTCGTTCCTCCTACGATCTTGTCCGTGTTAGAGCCCCTCATGTTGAATGGTGGAGAGATGTTTGGCATTCAAAGGCTGCACCCAAGCATCAGTGTTGTCTCCACAGAATGGTAAAAAAATAAAATCCCACTTGGGAAAGATTATCCCGATTCGATTATTTGCTTGGACCTCGGGCTGCTTGTTTTGCGCCCACCCTCTTTAGGCCAGGGATCACCTTTTTTGGATTGTCCATTTTGCGTTGATGTTTGGAAAGGTATTTGTGAGGCATTTTCACTTCGTGTATCTGGATATGGTGAGAGCATTTTGAACTCCCCTTGCTCGAATTAACAGGTTGCACGCTACGGATTTGTGTTGATCATAAACAATCAAGTGTGCCTGGACGAGTGCTGACTAGAAGCTTCTTAGTCCTCGTGAAGTGATATAGTGAATCCCTTATTTTCGATTTACTTGTTAATCTCTCTCTCCCGCTGTAGGATCCTTTTGACTTGGGGAAACACCCTACTCGTGTTCTTACCTATACTGAAATATCAATGAAATCATAGCACATTTACCTTTAAAAGAACAATATTGAAGAGGATAGAACCAATTCATGGTAAAAATTCAATTATTCATGCATCATCAAATGGGACAGTGAGCATCCCTCCGAGCATCGTCAGCAGTCTCTTAGGAAGAAGTTGATTGCCTACTAATCCAGGATCTGTACAAGTTGCTCAAATCGGTGGACCATCTCGTGCATCACCCCCGACGTACACATCGATCTGGTCCCTGTCCTTGGGCGAGTGCACAAACTCCATCTGCCCCTCCCAGATCAGGTCCCGGCGGAACCATGAACGCGTCCGGCGCCCCGTAGCCGAAATCGAGCCCTTGGAAGTTGAAGGTCAGCCAGCTATTCACCTCGAGATTCGGGCTCAGCACGCTCGCCTCCGGCGCTCCGCGAAGAGATCCTCCCTCCCTTGCACACTCAAGATCTCCCCGTAGTCGATGAATGACTTGAAGTACGCGTCATCGATCTCCTCTACCGCCTGACGGATTGTGTCGGAGAACTTGCGCGTAGCTCCTCGTTAGGAGCTCGTATGTTGTCATGCTAGGATAAGCCCACAACACAAGGTTGCCGAAGTACTCCACCGGTACGGACGGTATCAATCGAGATCGACCGTTGACGGCTATCTTGACGCATGTGGTCTCGTCGTCTCGGAGACCTCTGACCAGGGTTAGCTTTTTCCATAAGTGGGCGAGGAGGCATTGGAAGGTGCTATACCGCCGGGTGGCGCCACCATCGGCCACCTTCGTCTTGAGTCTAGCTACGAACTCCGCGGGGAAATGGAGGAGGATTTGGTCGATTTGCACCGGTGCTATTTGGGGGATCACTTTGTACTCGATCCTCTCGTGGTCGAACAAACATCTAGGGGGGCTCCTCGTCGTCAGGATCGCCTCCCTACGGTGATACGGGAGGCGTTCGACTTGGAGCCCTTGGACTGATCTAGCCCACACATCGATGAACATGCTAGTCGACTGACCGTCTGCCACACGGTGGTTATAAGTTATGGAAATGATGAGACCTCCACAAAAAAGACGGGAAATTTGAACTTGGAGGAGCTCCTCTATCCCATCTACAATTGGGTAGAGATCGTCGAGATCTTCGAAGTGCTCGAGAGGTAGGATCTCCTCCAGAGACGTCGGGATGCTCGCCTCGACCAGGCGGATCCCTGCGCCGTTGAGGATGATGCACTGACGGCCACGACCGTCAGAGGAGAGCCTTCCAGAGAAGAGAGGGAAGTAGGAGAGGGCCTTGGAGAGGCCCTCTACAAGTTCTTCGTTCGTGGGGGTCGGTGGTTTGAAGGCGTAGATGACGACCTCATGGGCGTCTAAGGCGGCACGATCGAAGACGGTGAGGGGCACGGCGGTGGCGTCGGGGTGGGAGGCGGCGGGGCATGGCGTGGAGAAGGTGTTTGCTTTCAAGATTGTGGTGTTTATGGCTTCTTGCGTGCATCCGGCGGCCATGATTTCTTTGGTTATAGCTTGGAGGCTCTCTTCGACTCTTGTGATGGAACAAATGGGAGAGGATATTAGATTTCTTCTAAATTATACTAAGGGTTTTTATCACTTGTGCCCCTCCGAGATATCGCAATATCAGTTATTCCCCTATCTTTTTGATAATATCAATTGTGCCCCTCACTTCTTGCTCCGTCATCATTTGTGCCCTTCCGTCAGATTGACCGTCAAAAAGTTGACTTAACCATGATTTTTTCAAACCTTGGTGCGGTTAAGAGGGGTGTTATTGTCCAGACATCTCCTTCATCTTCTTCCTCCATTTGTTCTTAATCCTTTCTCTTCATTATTTCTCTCTCTTAGTGACACCTTCATGCATCCATCAAATCTCTAAAATTTTTGCATTTTCACGGATATATCACTCATTACGGATCAAACGATGAATTTTCTTGAATTTTTGATGAATTTTTATTAATCAATTAGTAAAAAATTTATCTTAATTTAATAAAAACTGAACTCCAGTTTCATCTAGACAAGGGTAGAAGGAGGATGGAATGGGGAGACCCAAGCTCCACCGCGTGCTTCGTCCCGAGGAAGGGTTGTGCGGGAGGGGGGGTGCGGGGGGCGGAGGGGGGCTGTGCGGGGGGAAGGGGAGGTGCAGGGGGCGGAGGGAGGCTGTGCAGGGGGCGGAGGGGGGCTGTGCGGGGGGGGGGGGGGGGGGGTGCGGGTGGAGAGGGGAGGTGCAGGGGACGGAGGGGGGCAGTGTGGGGGGCAGAGGGGAGGTGCGGGGGGCGGAGCGGGGGGTTGCGGGGGGCGGAGGGGGGCTGTGCGGGGGCCGGAGGAGGAGGAGGTTGGGGACGGAGGAGGCTGCAGGAGAGCTCAAGGAGGAGGAGGGACGAGCTGTGGAGGAGGAAGAGAAGGGAGGAAGAGGAAGAAGACGGGGGAGGAGGACTTTTCTGTCCTTTTTTTAAATTTAATTCCATTTGTATCCCTGAAGTTAACGTCCGTTTGTGTTGATTATGGACGGTCACTAACCCGAGGGGCACAAGTGATAGATTAGCAAGAAGTGAGGGGCACAACTAATATTACCAAAAAGATAGGAGCATAACTGATATTGCGATATCTCAGAGAGGCACAAGTGATAAAAACCCTTATACTAATTGTCATGCACATCCAGCCATAACGAGAACGACCTATTGATAACATACGGGGAGAATTATCAATAGACCCCCTATTGTAGTCAACCATTGCAAGAAAAATCCTCCAATTTTCAGCAACTACAAGAACAAGTGCTCTTGATTCTAATCGAAATAATTAAAATCCTCTTGTTAAGTTCGTGGTTATTGGTTAATTCATTTTTTTTGCTAAGCGTATTCTTTGATGCAACTGTGTGTGTATGTTGTGAATCGCGAAAGCATGCACAAACACAATCATTACACTAGCACTAAGATGTGCGGATTTACAAAGTTAGCTCATAATGGGGCTATTTTCTTGGATGGAGGCAATTGGTTTTCACTAAATGGAGAAAGAAGAATACATATGATACTGAAAGTCCTAACCTCAGGGAGTCTGTATAATACTCCCGTACAAAACGGATCCCAAAATCAGATGGATATAAGGTATAGTGGCATCAGATGGCTAGGATTTAAGACATATCAACGGTGTATGCTTTCTATGAGATGTAACTTTTTTAACCTTTGAAAAAGCTATCACATCTGATAGATTTGTATTTTGCATGCACATTAGTATCAAATGTTTATGTTTTGCCGCATGTATTCAATATAAGAAAAATCACTTTTGGTAACGATGAAAATAATTGTGGTTGACTTAATCATCGTGTAAAATTCTTTAGCGATAGTATAGCACAGCCAAATGTGATCCTTTATACTAGTGTGATTCAGGGACTAACTTTCAACCTTGATTCTAATACTTTTGCGATTTTTTCCAACTTGTCGATAAAAAGGGAAAAGAAACCATCACATTGCCTTGAGATGAATCAACTCATCCCTCTTAGTTGGTGGCATCAACATTCAAGATATCTAAAAAGTACTTTCGAAATTCATGGTTGGTAGGTAGCCAAAGAAGATATAATAGTACACAACCTTTAACCGATTTGAGCTATATCAGGAAGTCGAAGATATATGAGAGAAAAAAGAGTAGATCTCGTCTTTCTTTAAGGGCTATGATTGAGAGGTTGGAAGTGTTGTGGAGCTTTTTCTTTCTACGGCCTCTCCGTCTAGTATAAGCATGTAGCTTACAAACTACCTACTCCTCCTACCAGAATTTCGACAAATTGCAAGGAACAATGTCTTAGCAACATCCTTGCAACAACCTCGCCAGCTCCTCGCAAGAGGTTGCAAGCATCTTTGGTAGCTAGGCCGTCCTCGTTAATTTGCATATTACTAAACTAGGCAGGTGAAGACGCGTTCTCATGACGTCCTCATCGACCCAATCCTTCCAAGATGCGTGTTCGCCATGGATTGCTAGAACGACTCACTAGACCATAAGCTTAACGTGGAAGTTGCAAGGGCCTGGTGTAGACTGTTCTCGCAAAATATAGACAACTGAAATTTTTCGCACATGTTCCACAACTTTTTGAATCCCTTTGGAACACGTATGACTTGTTAGAAAGTCCACTGCATGTATTGAAATCTATTAGGTGGAGCATGGGTCGGGGTCAGGCCGGGCCCAACCTAGAGCCCAGATCAGGCCCATTTAGGAAACCAGGCTCATGGGCCAGGTTCATGCTCGCCCATTTTTCAATAGCTAGGCCCAAGCACGAGCCCAGCCCGATTGATGATGGGTCGGACTTGGGACGAGCCGGCCCTGACCCATGTGCCACCCTAGATACAAATAAATTGTATTTTAAAATAAAAGAAACATATATTTACATGCAAATGAACACAGACTCACATAATAAACAAGTGTACATGCAAACTTACGAGTTCGACAAGGTTTCGACGATCTTATCCCTCCAAACCTGTAACATCAAATTTCAATACAATCATACCATAATAACAACCAACTTTTTCAAATTCTAATACAATAACATCACACAAACCCTCCCAACCCTTAACCCACCAACCAAACACACAAATACAAAATCGGGTTATCCACCCCTAGATAACCCACGAATCAAACGCACCCTTAGTGTAGTAATTAAAATTGATCAAACAAAAGAAAATCATTTAAAATAAAATGAATATATATTGTACTTGCGAAGACATATATAGAAGAGCAATAAACAAACATATATGCAAATATAATGAAAATACAAAAATATAACGACAAAGTGCAGGAGACACACAAAGCACAACAATAAGACGTACATATAATACACGCAAATGTAAATTATGTTTATATATGTAAAAGGAATCAGCGATCTAAATGTTCACAATATCAATGCTTTTCTTTGACCGAAATAACTTGTAACCAAACTAGTCCTAAACTTCTTTCCAAGCTCTTTTTGAAGTTGTGCCTTTCCCTCTGCATTGCTCTCCTCCTCATCTTCTTCGTTTCCTTCCTTGGCATGTGCCTTTTGTGCTCGAGAACAAAAAATAAGTTAATTGTAAACATTAAAGAGATTGTTAATTGAAATAACTTTAAACTCCACATTGGACTCATACTTCATTTCCCGGATATCAAATGCAATATGGTTATCATGTCCACTAATTTGGACATCGCACCACTGTAGTACAGATGGTAATGATCAGATGGTTTAGATGGTTGTGAACAGGAGGTCTCAGGGGCTACGTATGTGCCTGATGAAGCTAGAAAGGGCTCCATGTAATAGGGTGCAAGAACACGGAACCCATATCGAGATTTTTCCACGAATGGGCATGGCCCATATGAATATGCCCGGTCAGGGCATGCCAGTTCCGATATTCCAAGTCAGGGCATAGATCGGCGAATTTTTCGCCGATCGGCGAACCTTCCCCGATCTGCGCCCAGTCCCCATAATTGATAATGTATAAATTATGAAGTATATGTATTATTACTTTATAATCTTACTATTTTTTAATACATTATTAATTTATAAATGATAAAATACTATTTTTTATACATTAGTATTTTATAATTGATAAAATACCTTTTTTATACATAATTATTTTATAATTGATAAAATACTATTTTTTATACACTATTATTTTATAATTGGTAATGTATAAGTATTATTGATTGTTCTATTGTATATAAATATTTATACTTAATTATTAATAGTAATGGATAATACGTAAATTTTTTATACATTATTATTTTATAATTGATAATGTATAAATATTAGTTTTATTGTATATAAATATTTATAACTAATTTATTATAATAATGGATAATACGTAAATATAATAGTAATATTATTATTATTATTATTATTGATTGTTCCATTGTATACAAAATACATGGCGCAAAGTAAACATGTGTGTCACTGTTCAAAACTCTTCAAATTTCACCAAAAAAACTGACATCACATTCAACATAAACATCACATTCAACATAAACATAACATTCAAACACGAAATACGAAGACTACATATAGCATTGCGTTAAACAAATATGTTCTAAACAGTACTAAGCATATCCTCTAACGCTGTCGCTGTCGTCGAAGTACGCTCAGACGTGCGTACTTAAGTGCAATTGTGTAGTGTAGATCTGCCAAGTCACCATACAGTTCCTCCTCCTCGTCGTAGACGTCAGTGACCGGGGAGGTCTCGCTCTGAGAACCGACATCCATCGATGGAGGCATGGATTGTGGCGAGTAGTCAGGAAGCGGAGAGTCGATAGGATAAAGCGGCTCAGGCAGGGAGGTATCCTGCAATGGATACTCTGAAGTAGTCTGCAGTGGATACTCTGTAGGAGCATCTGAAAGAGTGCCAGGAGCACGAGGTCCTCCTTGTGGCTGGCCACCTGATGCATGCGGAGTCTGATGTGAAGCAGGTGGAGTCGGCCTGAGCGGTGTACGTACGACCAGGACTCTGTTGGTCGGAGGACGTACCGGCTTACGCGCTGTGAATCTTGTTTTCGCCATCTCCTACAATAAAACAATATCAAAAAATTAAAAAGATAGAAATATCTTACGGCATAAAGAATTTATCCCAATATTAAAATAAATAATAACAAAATGAGATTGTACTTACGGATTTCCAATACGTCAACTTGAGATTGTACTAACGGATCTGCATATTACTCTATTTATGCCAGTAATTTGTAATAACGAAGGAAGCATGATATTATAGTGAGATTAACATAAACGATCAATACATCATTAATCAACTAATTAAGAAGAAATTGTTCATACAAATTACTGGGGATGCAGAATTCTACGTGCCCTACGTAATATTGATGACAGATTAGCCCTACGACCCCTACTAGCGACACTAGTACCACCTCCACTCTCGTCATTTGTTTGTCGTTGTGGCTGAGGTGTTTGATCCTGAACTGATGAAGATCTATCGATCTGCGAAGGTCGCTGACGATGCTCCATTGGTGGCTGATCTGGTTGCGGTGTACGATGCTGCGGTAGATCCTAGAAGGGAGGTAAACGGCTGGAGTCTGCATAATAGGCAAATCCAGGCATTTCATGTGGAATGAAATCGCTGGTTAGGAATTGCGTGAAGGTCTGCGTCTGGTGTGGAATGGTCGGGTTTAGACCCCAGAAATCACCAGCTTGTGATGGTTGCGTAAATTGGACATGTGATGGTCCTGCTTCGTCATCGTTTGTACCGACATCATATGGTTCATGTACACGAAAATCATAACTTTGAGCAGCAGCCTCAGACGGTTGTGGTGGTTCAGGGACATGGAATGGTATATGTGAAGGCTCAGTCGAGTATGAGTACCTCGGGGTGTACTGACTCAGTTGATCCACCAATCCAAAACTCTGTAGGGTGGGGTCAAGTAATCCAATTACATTCTACAACTCCGAGCTTCGTTCGTAATCTTCTAGGATCTCCCGAGCTTCATACACACTCTGCACCTGAATGTTTGACCCGTTTTTAGTTGATGTTTAACGAGGAATAAAGATGGACAATATACGCACTTACCCCTGGTCTGAACCTCGGAGCATAAGGCTGGTATGTAAAGCGTGGTGGCGGTATTGCAGTATGTATCCATCGCCTTGTAATTCTCCAATACCAAGACATGTATGCTTCCAGACGCTGCTCATCCGATTCAGCCGATTGTCTTTCCATCACAACGGTTTGACGCCTTTGACTCCATCGGATGATCTGTTCTCGGAGTCGATCGGGCCAATCAATAGGATCATTCTCTCGTTGACGAGAGTGACGATTCGGGAAAACTATCAGGGGCATTTGATCTGGGATGTGAGGTCGCAGATCAAATTGCCTCATGACACGATCAGGCACGTGCATGACTGCTATGTTGAAACAAATTAGGACTGTCTGGGATCTCCACACTTCCTGACCTTCTCGACAGATTGCGGGAAGGTGATTTACGATCTCCATTTCATATGGAGACCAACGCATCTGATAAATAGTGTAAAGTTAGTTAATTCTCAATAAGGAAACGGTATATCTAGGATAATCATGGACCGTACCTGATGCTCGTCCTGTGTGTCCAATTCACTACGATAAAACGTCAGGTTTGTTGTCTGAACGTTTTGAGTGAACGATCTACGCCCTGTCGTCCATCTGTTCATTCGGATGTTAATATCTTATTAATACATAGAATACGTGAATGGTGACTGTGGGTGTCATACCTTGAAGCATATGGCCCTCGATTCAGGGCTTCGAGATCCATTCGATACGGTCGGGGCACCCCGATGTGTATGTGCTCCCAAGACCAAGTCTGAAGCAAAGTCAGAAATCCGTAACATCTCTTGGATCTCCCCAACGAGCATTCGTCAAGTTGCTGGTATAATTGGGCAAGAACTGCTGCCCCCCAAGCTACCTGACCACATTCCTGGGAATTTTTGAGGAGACGGAGATGCCGTAACGGTACCTTATCACCTGTAGAGTCCGGGAAGAAAGACTCCCCAATCTGGTATAAAATAAAAGCCCGCACGATTCTCTGCAATGTATGCAGATCTTGCTCCTGAAGGTTTGCATCCGAGAGAATGGTGTCATGAATCCAGGTAAGCTTCAAGCGTCCGCTCGACAGATTATCTCCGACTCCATGGATGGGGTTGACGCCAAGCCATTCTGCGCAGTAAGCACTCCAGTTATATCATGCAGGGTGTTCAAACCCTGTCACGGGAGCCCCATCGATACGAAGACCTGTAAGGATTGACACATCTTTCAATGTGACTGTCGCTTCACCATGTCGGAGATGGAAAGTATGTGTCTCCGGTCTCCATCGTTCCAATAGTGCCATTAGAAGTGACTGATCGAGGTTCGCCCTCCTCATGTTGCTGACGCATAGCAAGCCAGCTGTCTCCAGCAACTGATCGAACTCCGCACTCCGGGGTTTAACCAATAGCTTGTTGAGGACGCGTCCATGCTCCACGAATCTGAAATTCTGTATAACCACACAGTGCAATGTTACCGCAAGTTTTGGTATGGAATTGTTAATTGTGTACAATGATACCGTTGCATCCTCGTTGAGCGGTGATGCGGATATGTGTTGGTTCTGCTGAACCAGAACTGAAGCATCAAGCGGTCCGAGAATGGAATCCATTTCCTACCTCAAAAAACATTTAGCATTAAAGATAAACAGTATCATAAATATCAATGAATGTGGAAGATAACATAGACATTGACAATTCATTTAGTGTATGTTACACAGCATCGTTACATTCACCGTCCGGGACATGTTGCACGTGTGTGACCACTCTGTCTACATATACCGCACCTTACATTCACACGTCCCATTTCATCCATACTGTTCTGGATTCTTCGAGATCGAGGTCGGCCGGGCCCTAGTTGCACATTCGGTGGCATCAATATTGCTCGAGGTACATTTGATGGCCAGTACCGCCGATCAGGTATCGGTGAGAATTCGGCTGCGTATGTTTGGCGAAATGCGGTTGGAGTGTAGTAGTACGAACAGTTCTTCACATGCTCGATACCGACGTTAACGTGTCCACAAACCGCGATGACATGCGAGCATGTGAGATGAAAGCACTGCATAAATCCACATGTGCATTCAGATTTAGTCCCGTTCAGTATAACTCTATAGTTGCCTTCACGACATTTAACTTCAAATACTGTGTGAGAGAATTGCTCAACATCATGTGCGCGAGCTAACTGAACGTTATCATCAATAATCTTGTTGTACCTCGGCATTAGCTCCGAGGTAGCACCTGCACCCTGCCTGCGGCGAGCAACGAAGTAGGTATTTAAACGATAAAAGATCGCAAGAATCATTGTCAGTATCGGAAGGCCGCGCATTCCCTTCAACACACTGTTGAAACATTCTGACAGATTCGTCATTGTGTTCCCGTAGCGACGTCCTTGGTCGTATGACAATGCCCAGAAATTCCGATCCCCGTCTTCCTGGCGGATAATCCATTCGTACGGTTCAGGAGCATTAACTTGGATCCGTCTCATAATCCGATCATGGGCGTGTGTATTGGTTACCGCCCCTGCACTGTAAAATTTTCCTTGCGCCCAGCGATCATGCCCCGCCCTTTGCATGTTCGCTTGCATGTGCCTCAGGCAGAATCGATGACAATGTCCACGATCAGCTGGAAAATATTTGGGGAGCAGATTCTTCAAACCACTGAAACGATCACTCAAAAAACAGATACCCTCTCGCTGAATTAGAAAGGATAATTTATGTAAGAAAAACTCCCAGGCATCCAACGTTTCCTTTTCGACTACTGCAAAGGCAACAGGGAATATGTGGCCGTTCCCATCAACCGAAGTGGCTACGAGCAAGTGACCTTTAAATTTTCCATGCAGGTGTGTAGCATCTATGCTCATAACTGGTCGACAGAATGTGAAGCCTGTCAGCGACGGACCGAATGCCCAAAATAATCGAAAGAATGCAATTTTCCCTGGGACTACTTGATGAGACTGGGGATCAATGTAAGGCTCTGTTTGGAATTCATACCATGTACCCGGATTGGTTTGTTTCATCATCCACATAAACCTCCGAATATCCGCGTAAGACAACTCCATATCACCAAAAATTATCCTCAAAGCATACTTCCTTACTAACCAGTCTTTTTTGTATGAAATTGTGACGTGGTACGTATCTGAAACAAGACTTCTAATCACACTGGGGGTAAGTGTAAGGTTGGATCTAAGAGTCTTTAGAATAAACCGACTAATGAATTTAGTATTGCACTGTCGGTTGTCAGTTAAAAGTACCGGGTTACGACATGTATGCTCCTCACGATAAGTTCGAACCTTCCAAACTTCGTTCCTCTTGCTGCAGCTAGCATGCAACCTCCATCTGCAGTTAGCATGCAACCTCCGATCGGCGAACCGTTCGTCGATCAATGCCCTGACATGGAATTTCTGAACTGACATGCCCTGACCGGGCATATTCACATGGGCCATGCCCATTCGTGGAAAAATCTCACCCATATCTCGTCATCTCTCTCTCTCTCTCTCTCTCTCTCTATATATATATATATAGGGTAAAATGGGGTTGCTCCCATGTGGGGAGCTAACTTGGCTCCCCTTGCGTCATTCCTCCTGCTTTTTTTATTTTTTTAAAAAATTTCTTCCGTGGATTTTCATCAATATATACCTATATTATGTCATTCAAATTTCGCGTGAAACCGAGATTCCTACAACCTCCATCCAGAAGGGTTGTTTTTAGCAATTCTGTTACCGTTAAAAATTGACTGTCTGGATGGAGGCCGTAGGAGTCTCTGTTTTGCATGAAATTTGAATAGCATAATATAGGGATATAGTGATCAATATTCACGGAAGAAATTTTCAAAAAAAATAAAAAAGCCGAGCCAAATGATGTGGGGGGAGCCAAGTTAGCTCCCCTAGGGGGCAGCCCCATTTAACCCATATATATATATATATATATATATATATATATATATATATATATATGAGGTTAATGGGGCTGCCCCCGCGCAATTTGCGGTGTTCTTTTTATTTTTTTTTCAAAAAATATCGCCATGTATATTCATCTCTATATCCCTCCTATATGCCATTTGAATTTCGTCAGAAACAGAGACTCCTACGACCTCCATCTAGACGATCATTTTTTAACGGTAACGATTTTTTAAATCGACACCATCTCGATGGAGTCCGTAAGAGTCTCTGTTTCTAATGAAATTCGAATGGTATATAGGGGGGATATAGGGATGAATATACATGGTTTTATTTTTCAAAAAAAATAAAAAAATACGCTGAAATAGGGGGCGGGGCAGATATATATATGTATATATATATATGTATATGTATATATATATATATGTATATATAGAGAGGATGAGGAGCATGCCCTTGGTGCATGTAATTTTACATACACCGGGATTTATATCTCCTATATTTTTTTATTTTTTGGGAAAGTATCACCGTGTATATTCATCTATATATCCCTCCAATATGCCATTCAAATATCGTCAGAAACATAGACTCATATGCCCTCCATCTATAACAGGTCGATTACAACAATTCTAAGACCGTTAAAATTATCTGTTCTAGATGGAGGGCATAGGAGTCTCTGTTTCTGACGAAATTCAAATGGCATATTAGAGGGATATATAGATGAATATATACGGTGATATTTCTAAAAAAAATGTGAAAGATATAAGCCTCGGTGCATGTAAAATTACATGCATCAGGGTGCATGCTCTATTTTCTCATATATATATATATATATATATATGGGTTAAATGGGCTGCCCCCCCCAGGGGAGCTAACTTGACTCCCCCCGCTCTATTTCACCCGGTTTTTTTATTTTTTTTGAAAACTTCTTCCGTGAATATTCATCACTATATCCCTATATTATGCTATTAAAATTTCGTGTGAAACATAGACTCGTACGGCCTCCATCCAGACAGTCATTTTTTAACGGTAACAGAATTGCTAAAAACAACCCTTCTGGATGGAGGCCGTAGGAGTCTCTGTTTCGTGTGAAATTTGAATGACATAATATAGAGATATATTGATGAAAATCCACGGAAGAATTTTCGAAAAAAATGGAAAAAGGGGCGAAATGAAGCGGGGGAAGTCAAGTCAGCTCCCCCCCATGGGGGCAGTGATGAGAGGAAGAATACTCTCACAGATCCAGATAAGGATAAAATCACTCAAGGGTCGTTGTGACCTGGATCTCGAGACTCGATCAATCAAGAAAATTCAAAGACCACCAAACAAAGTAAAATAATTAAGAAAATCAAAAGCGATCCTCGCTATTTGTTTAACCGGGTATAGCGACCAGGGTCAGACACAAGGAGCACGAATTGGCCGAAACGACCTACAAAGTAGTCAAAGAGCAAATAAAACAAAAAAGAAATATTTTAGTGGTTTTTTATATATTTTTTAAAATTTTTTGTATTTTTAATGAAAATATGAAAACAAAGGAAAAAGTACAAAAACAACTATTTATAAAACACAACAAATAATACCAGGAAAATCAAACAAAATTATTTTTGTGTGTTTTTTTTTATATTTTTAAGTGTTTTTGATGATTTTTTTATTGATTTTATAAAAATCGAAAAAGGGAAAAAATAGTGACATAGTGTGCAATCATATTTAAAAGGCTAATTAAAAATAACTAATTATCCTATAAAAATCTGAAGGCAATTTTTACAAAAAGTAAAAAAAACCTAACTACAGAAAAAATTACAATTTTTTGATTTTTATAGAATTATCAAGAATTTTTATAAGGTTTTTAGGATTTTTAATTTTTATGGATTTTATAAATCCAAATGACACAAAAAGTGGACAAAAACTCAAAAACAACAAAACAAACAATTCTTAATTTTTTTAGAATTTTTAGATGAATTTTTCTATTTTTAGTTGCTTTTCTATCTCAAACAGTAGCACAAATGATGGTTTTTGATTTTTTAAAAATAATAAAAAGTAACAAAAATGTCCCAAAAATTGAGGAAATTTTTTCACAGTGGTAGGAGCCACGTATCCAAATTTCACTTAATTTGGATTTGATTTGATATGTTATTCAACCACTACAAAGACTACAACACGCATGGACCTAAAAGCAAAGAAACATAGTTTCAGGGCTAAATAGACAACATGTGTGAAAACTAGAGGGGCATCAGTGCAAAAATCATATCAAATCCGCACATGTCCAATATAGCACACACATGGGTATAAGTGTAATATTTAGAACTTAAATATCAATCCAGAACAATCAGAAACCCCAGCCTAGATAATGCAAAAAGCCCACAAGGTCACGTGCCTAGCACGTGTCTCACATTCAGAAGGACCAAAATGTCATTCTAATTAATAAACATGTAAAACATAACAACTCGAAACTACAGGATAAATACTGCAAAATGTCCACAAAGCACACGTCGAAGCACGTGTTCCACACAAACAGGGACTAAAAAGTCAATAAATGAAACTAGAGGTCCAAATATGCAATTTAACCAAGTGTGCAATTTTATTTAATAGACTAAATGAAAACTAAAGAGAACTACAGCGGGTTCGGGCATAAATTACATAGCCGAGGCGTGTGCGGGGCACGTGAGCGCCATGTGTCGAGCGGTGAATGGCTGCAGGTGCACGGTCCTGATGAAGCCTCCTAGAGAATCCAATGGTGCTGGCGCAGAGGAGAACATGGGGTGCACGTGGCCGTCAGATCATGGATCTAATGGCCTGACAGGCGCAGGCTACGTGTGGCTGAGATCAGAACTGGCGTTGAAGGACGATCCGACGGCTGCGAGATGATCCGGAAGAACTCCTTCTGGGCGAGCTTCTCCGGTGATCCGGAGACGATCCAAACGGCCGATGGAAGATCGGAGAGGGGGTTCTCCTCGTGATGGTGTTCCGCGTCGGGTGGTGGCCTCCGATGGAGCTCCCAACGGCCAGATCCTCCGGCGAGGGAGGAGGAAGCTGGGCGCGTTCAAGGGGGGTTCCTGCGTTTATTGACCTGCAAAATGAAGCTCGTGCTCGGAGGGACACTCCGGCATGGGTTATTGGCTAAAAGATAAAGGGAAGCGGCGTGGACGGGCAACGGGGAATTCCGGCGAAGGTAGCGGATGGAACCCAACTCAATCCAGGCTTAGATAGCCCGGCTCGAGGTGATCAGGTTGTGTAAAGAGGGTGGCGATGGGTCGAGGAGTCGATCGATATGGCTAAGATGGATTGGCGGGGCTCCGACCACTAGGGCGAAGCTGGCGGAGCTGGAAGGTGAAGATCGAATCTAAACTATGCTAAAGAGGCTAAAGAATATACCTGATGATCGAAGTCGACTGTGGAGGAGACGATGGTTCTTCGGTGATCTTTACCTCAATGGAGCGTCGCCTCTAGAGGCTCAGGCTACGTCGGCGACAGAGCACGACGACGAGGGTCGCCGGACCTAGGCTACGCACCTCCAAATCCTCACTACAACACTCGAGGTCACTCGCTGTCACTCAAGGAACACGGTGGAGGTCTTGGGAGTCGAAGATGGGAGCCAAAGGTGCCCCAAATGGCGGAGGAAGATGAGACTATATAGTGGTAGGGATCCGACAAAGAGGGAGTCGGGCATGGAATTCTGGTGCACGGATCCCTAGGAAGATCTCCGAGCGTGAATATTGGATGTAAGATCTGCAAATGAAGCCTGGGGTTTAGGCGAAAGATGATCGGATCAGTCCATGATAACTGGGCAAAGACGGGTCGGGACGTAGATCCGCGGGTCCTGTGGTCCTGGGGGAGAGTTGACCGGGGATCAACAATCCCCCGTGGACCAATGAGAAATCATGGATTTGAAAATTCAAAATAAATTAGAAAATGACCTTATTTGAAAATATTTACAAAATGAAAAATGTTTATTTATTTTCAAATAATTTTTTAGTGATTTTTATTTTTTGGAAAATAAGTTATGTATTTACATTATATTATTATTATATACAGGTACGTATACTTATGTATTTTTGAATCTTATTTTTATTATTTTATTTATGTATATTTATTCCCATTTTATATTTTATTTATTTACACCATCAAATATGGAATATAAAAAGATTTTTATTGGATTTTTATTAATTATTTATAAGGGTGAAATAAATACAACTTTTATTTTATGTATATAGTATATGTACACTTATGAGAGAGAAAGTATTTAATTTTATTTTTCTTTTATTTTTATTTTTTCCTTTTTTTTATTTTTATAAATATATACAAAATATGGGAAGCACAAATATATTTTATTTTTAGAAAATAAATTATTTACATAAAGAGGGGTATTTACACCATGTTGAGTCACCCTATCTCTCTCTACTTATTTTATTTTGCGGTCAGGCCCTTATGGAGCCTTCCCTTAGGTTCAGATCACTCAATATTTATTCTAAATATTTCTCTCTCTTTTTTTATTTATTTATTCTTTTATTTTTACACAAAAACATGCTAATTATTAATATTTACACAATGCATGCTATTTGATAAATTATTCTATTTACACATATATACATGGTGTTTTGCAAAGGTTTTTAGCTAAAATAAAAGAATAAAAAAGATATAAGAGGATTCATCACCCCCCTATACTTAACTTTGCTAGTCCCTTAGCAAACACTTATTTGAAAAAGAAGTGAAAAAGGAAAGAAAAAGAAAAAGAGGGGAAAATGAATGAATCAATGTTAATTATTAAACTTGCCTTCATTAAATTGAAGTACGGAGCTCAGTCAGATCTTTGGATTATTAATGTGTCAGAACCTTATTTGGACTTAGGTTTAAAACTTAACAGCCTCTAAGATCCACTATTCTATAGTCAAGACTCCTCAATAATCCAGATCAGAACAAGTCTACATACACAAACTCTGAAGACCATGAATCTTTCCTTGTACAGTGTAAGTGAGGTATTGCTCTCCACCTCAGAAGTAGCAAAATGACAACCCTCCCCAACAAGGTAACTCTAAGACCCTAGTCTGACCACTCTTTCCTCGAGGAGAGGGGTATTCCCTTCTAAGTTCAAGTTCAACCGGCTCAAGAAGAGGGGGAAGAAGAGAATGGACCATGGCCAGTGTAGCCTTGTATCCTTGGGAGCTCAACCAGTGTAGCTAAGTCTCCCTGCTGCAAGCTACTTAAAATGTAACACGAGTCTCAAGCTTTGCTTATTGCACTATATACACTCCGGTGGGATTATCATTTTCTATCAGACCCACCACTTTTTTGGAGTTATTTTCTTTTTGCATTTTTTTGATGTGCATCTGTACAACATATCTACAAGGTGCAGCATATATACATAAGGAGTTTTTCCTCTTGAGCCAGTAGACTATCCCTCTTTTGAAGCATTATTGCAACCCACAACTCTTGTCGTTAGACCTCATGGCAACCAGACCAAGCTGAGACGCACTTCCTTCACTATAAGAAGAAGAGAGGTTCCGCCTAGAAGTACTACCCTCATATGCTACCCCGAGTCAAGGAAGACTGCCTCCTCACCACCTCATCCGTAGAGAGCTCGGTGTAAAGTGCGGGTCCAAGTCAAGCCATTGTCTATATGAGTCATGGGTGTGTTGTTAAGTGCTCTACTTAGGCTCATCGAGATGACATATGATCATAGCCTAGTGGACTCAAAGAATTAAGTCACCATGGACCTGAAAAGTCTCAACCCTAAGCCCTATAAGGTTCCTCTTAGAATTAGGTGGATTAAGATCTTAACCAAGCTCCATTTTTCAATTTAATTCCAGGCTAGTTTAAATGTCAACTATGATCCAGGAAAAAACTATACAAGTATTTACAAAGATGAAATTTACAAAATATTTACACATGTGCAAAATTTTTGAAAAATGTTTTGAAAACATGGATGTATGCATGCATGCAAGTTTTGCAAAATATTTACACAAATTTACACAAGGTTTTTGCAAACTTTTGATTTTCAAAACATTTTACAAAAATTTTGTACTATATACATAATTTTGATATCAAAATATTTACAAGCTATTTACACAAAAGATTTTTACAAACATTTTTACAAAAATAATTTATACAACTAGATATGTATGTGTAATAAAAGAATTTTATTTACAAGGAAAAATTCTTAGTTTTTATGGATTTTTAGGTTTTAGCCATTTTTTATTTATTAACACACTCACACAACGTACGAGTTATGGCTAAGTATATATGAAATATATACACACCCCCATATACTTAGCTCGAACGATGTCCACAGAGTCAAGAGCGATGAAGAAGACATAACTCGTGCTTAGTATAGGGAAGTGAAAAGAAAGGCTATATACAAAGACGAATGTAAGAATATAAATGCAAGAGGATCTCGGGGTTTCCCCCTATACTTAGGATCAAATAATCCTAAGTATAGCAGGTTGTACACAAAGGGAAATCCGAGTGAGAATGTACAGGGTCTACCTCCCCTATACTTAGGGTAAAATATCCCTAAGTATATGCAACAAAACAGAGGTAAAAATGAATCAAAAGAAACTCAATAGTCTCACACCCCCCATACTTAGGGTAAAGTGCACCCTAAGTATAGCAATGTCAAAGATGCAAATAGGGTGTTGGACTGAAGAATAGAGTGATATGGACAACTGGATCTATACAAATCGGGAGAACAGTGATAATCAGGCGTGAGGTGCAATAGATGTGAGTCAAGAGACCACATCTCACGCAAAATGAATCGGGGCAACGTCAACGACCAGCAGTTCATGATCTAGATATGGCTTGAACCGCTGCCTGTTAACACGAAAGGTATTCTCAGAAGACAACTCAGATATATCAATACTCCCATTGTCGTGTACCTTTCTAACCAAATAGGGTCCCTTCCATTTGCTTTGTAGCTTCCCTGGAAATAATCTCAACCTGGCATCGAACAACCATACTCGCTGTCCTGGCTCAAATTGCTTGTGGCTGATATGAGAATCATGCCACTCCTTCACTCTCTCCTTGTATTGTAGGCTGCTCGAAAAGGTTGCATCACGAAGCTCCTCCAGGGCTGCTAGCTCTGCCCTCCTCTGGTCTCCTACACTCACTGGATCCATGATAATGTCTGTCACTACCCAGAGTGACCTATGTCTAAGCTCAACAGGTAAATGGCAGGGCTTGCCATAAACGAGGCGAAAGGGAGATGTACCCAACGGTGTCTTGAAGGACGTCTGATATGCCCACAAGACCGAGTCCAAAAGCTGTGACCAATCCTTTCGCTCAGGGCGGACGACCTTCTGCAATAAAGTCTTGATCTCCCTGTACGACACTTCAGCATGACCATTGGTCTGAGGATGGTACGGTGTGGCTACTCGATGGTCTATGATGAACTCGTTAGCAAGTGTCTTTACCTTGTCATTGATAAAATGAGACCCCCCGTCAGATATCAACACTCGAGGTACCCCGAATCGTGAAATGATATTCTTACTCAAAAATATGCAAACAGTCCTAGCATCTGCGATTCGGGTGTGGATGGCCTCAACCCAACGACTAACATAATCCACGGCCAACAGAATGTACTCAAATCCCTGAATCCTAGGGAATGGACCCATGAAATCGATGTCCCATGCGTCAAAAACATCACAGAAGTGAATGGGCTACATCAGCATCATATCACGCTGTCCACAAGTGCCCATTCTCTGACAGTCAGTACACCTCTTCACAAACTTGTCAGAGTTCTTGAAGAGGGTAGGCCACCATAGGCCGGATTGGAGCACTTTCTGTGCCGTTCTCCTCCCAGAGTGATGTCCTCTTGCCTCAAGCTTGTGGCAGTAAGTGAGGACGCTGTGGTGCTCCTCCTAAGGAATGCACCTATGCCATACGTTATCCCCTCCTTCATGATATAGGACAGGATCCTCCCAATGGTAGAACTTGGCCTTCGCAAGGAAGGTCTCAAGTCGCTGTCTGGGCCAATCTTGTGGGACTTTCTTGGCAACAAGAAAGTTCACAATATCGACGTACCACAAGAGGGAGGCGATAGCAAGTATCGCCTCATCTGGGAAGGTCTCACAAATAGGCTCGATCTGCTCAGAATCCTCAAGATATTCCAATTGGGAGAGATGATCCGCCACCACATTCTTGACTCCAGGCTTGTCCTTAATCTCTATATCAAACTCCCTGAGTAGAAGGATCCATCTGGTCAGTCTGGCTTTGGCATCCTTCTTTTCCATGAGGTACCGGATGGTGGTATGATCAGTTAAGATGGTCAATCTAGATCCAATGGTGTACGAGGGCGAACGCTACAGCTAGCATCTCCTTCTCAGTGACTGTGTAGTTCTTCTGAGCTGCATCCAAAGTCCAGCTAGCGTAGTGGATAACAAAGGGGACTCCATCCCTCCTCTGTCCCGGCACGGCCCCTACGGCAAAATCGGAGGCATCTGTCATGGTCTCGAATGGGAGAGACCAATCAGGCGGTTGCGGGACAGGAGCCTCAACAACTAGACTCTTGAGAGTCTCAAATGACGCTAGACACTTATCATCCATAATGAACTCAGTGTCTTTCATCAGCAGATCAGTCAACGGTCGGGCAATCCGGTTGAAATCATGAATGAATTGTCGGTAGAAACCGACGTGCCCTAGAAAAGACCGTAACTGCCGCAAGTTGGACGGTGGACTGAGTTTCCTAGTGATATCCAGCTTGGCCGGATCAACCTCCATGCCCCTGTTGGAGATGATATGGCCAAGCACCGTCCCTTGAGTCACCATGAAGTGACTCTTCTCCCAAGAAAGCACCAGGTGCTCCTCAATACATCGCTGGAGGAAGTGGTCTAGGCAGTCAAGACAAGAATCGAATCCGTCGTTGTAGACCGAAAAGTCGTCCATGAAGACCTCCAAGCACTCCCCTACCATGTCCGAAAAGATGGACAACATGCACCTCTGAAATGTCGCTGGAGCATTGCACAATCCAAAGGGCATCCTTCTGAAAGCATATGTCCCGAAGGGACAGGTAAAGGTAGTCTTGTCCCGGTCCTCTGGCGCAATCGTCACCTGATTGTATCCGGAGTACCCATCCAAAAAGTAATAATGGCTCTTCCCTGCCAGTCTCTCAATGATTTGATCAATAAAGGACAGGGGAAAATGATCCTTCTTGATGGCCTGGTTCAATCGTCTGTAGTCCACACAGACCCGCCAAGAAGTGGGTACCCGGGTAGCGATCTCCTCTCCAGACTTGATGACAACTGTAGTGATGCATGTCTTCTTGGGCACCACATGCAACGGACTGACCCACTTGGAGTCGGAGATGGAGTAGATAAAATCGGCGCTCCATGATGAATCTGTGATTCATGACTCTAAAAGTTGAAAATAGAGCTTTGTTCCCGAGTAAATAGCTGCATATTTCCCCTTATCTTGCATAATTAGCATTCATACATGCATTCATAAAATATGCATTTTAACATTCACATATTGCATTAAATAAGAAGCCGGGATCACTTGTAAAATATTCACCTATAAAATAATACCTCCCTTATAACATATACACCTTTAGTAATAATGTGAGGAAGAAAGTCAGAGATCTCTTTTGTAAAAAATTTCAATAAAGCCCGAGAACTCCTGGACCACAAAATGCCCATAATTCCCTCATACAACCTCCAAAATAGGTCTACTCACCTTCAGATTAATGCACATTAAATGAACTTTAAAATGAGACTAATTTCATCCAATTTGGAGCTCGTAGGAAGAAGTTGGGTTTTTGGGCCTCTATGTATACTATATATATGTATATTTGTACTCTTGTATTTTTTGTATCATATTTGACCTCATCTCTGTTTTTAGTCAACATAAAACTTGTAGATCTCATCAAGATCTACAACTTTCATGTTTTAAGTTTTTCCAAATTCGGCCTCCTTCTCTTTCTAAACTCATTTCTCTTCTCAGCCAATCATAGCTGGCCACGTGGTGCCCTCTGGTTGCGCCACTCGGCCCGCTCCCCTTGCCCTAGCCGCCCACACCCACAGCCGTTGGATATTCATCCCGATCCAACGGTTGCGCCACCTCCACGTGCGCTCTTTACTTCCACCGTCAGATCACTTCCCATCTCAGATCTGTGCCATCTGTTAGCGCCTTCACCATATCCCTCCACGTGGCGCATCATGCGCCACTCGATCACGCCCATGTCTTTCCATCACAGCCGCTTATTCAGCCTTGCACCTCGGCCCTTTGATCAGCGGCTTCATCACATCCAAGCCGTTCGCTAGCGCCGCTCCCACAACAGGACGCGTGGCGCAATCAGCGCCCTCGATCGCCTCGCCTCAGATCTAATCCTACCCGCTCCTTAGCGCTTTGATATGAGTTGTTGGATCACAAGATCCAACGGCCGGGACTTTGTCTTCTACCTCCGGCGCCCCCTCTCTCCCACAATCTCGATCTTGCGCGAGGGGCTCGTCCTTTCTATTTTCGTCCCCACTCCAGCCACCCTCGCCGACCGCCAACACCACCACGACCTTCACCACTCTCCCCTCATCCTCGCCAGCTCCCTCAATCACCATGACTCCCACCAGAGCCGCTCCACAACCCCCACGAACTCCACCTTCCAGCGACTCCGACCAACACCTTCATCCTATAAATACTCGCCCTCGGGCCACATTCACGCCTATCTGCCACCCCAGAGATATTCCTCGAGCTCAGATTGATCCATTGGTGACAGCAATTGGGCGTGTCTTCGAGCGAAGACAGGCGTCTTCTTCGGCGAGATCCACGGCGAACTCCGCCGTGTCGCAGCTTCCCTCCACGAAGCTGCGTGAGCTTGGGACTCTACCGATCCCTCGAGTGATGACCTGGAGCTCAAATATGAGCTCCATTCCCCAGGTAGCCACCTCCATTTCTCATCTGATCTCTTCTTTAATTTTCTTTGCTTTTCTCCGATTTAATTCGCCCGCCACCAGTGTCTTCTCGCTCCACCTTCACCTCGACGAGCTCCGCGATGGAGCTCCGATCTTCGCGCACCCTTCTGTAGCCTCAAACACTGTCACCCACCTTTCATCGACTCCAGTTTGCCACTTGGGCGGAGCACCATCGCCGGACACCCCTCACTCCGATTAGGCCTCGCCGTTCACCCTGTACCACTCCACAGACCTTCCGCGTGCTTCGGCTACCCCTCTAACCCCTGCAGGTGATATCCATTGGATTAGCCGGAACTTCGCCGTAGCTCACTTCGAGCTTCATCGCCATCAAGCTCCGGCGCGCCTCCTTCACTCCTGGGACCATCGGACGCTCCGCCAACCATCCACGAATCTTCTGAGCTACTTTAGAGTCTCTCGCGACCTTCACCGACGCCTGGAGGTCAGGGCGGAGCAAGCCTCGCTTCGCCGAAGCCCCGCCTACTCCGCAGGTGGCGGACGGTCGTTGGAGAAGACGTACAGTCACCGTTCGATCATCTTGATCGAACGGTCCGAAGCCAGCCACGTGTCCAAGCATCGGAGCAGCAGAGAGCCGTTGGATCTCTCTTTGATCCCACAGTCACAATCACGCCACGTCGTCATCTCTGAAGGAAGCCCATCACCATTGGATCGACCAGTGATCCTACGGACAGAAGCACGCCACGTAGCCCCCTCCATCGATCTCCAGGCACCGTTGGATCCATCCAGATCCAACGGTCATTGATTCGCCACGCCCCAGCATCCAGCAACTGTTGGATCGTTATTGATCCAACGGTCTTGATCGCGCCACGTCGCCTGGTCCGAGCCTCTTCCTCGACCTCTAGGCTCGGACAACCCGAAGCTTCTCCGAGCCTCCAGCCGAACCTCCAGGGCACCCGAGCCTCGTCCCGAGCCACCGAAGTCATCCGAGCCTAGGGTACCCCATGTGAGGAGCACGTGCAACCTAGGCAAATTGCACGGAGGCCCCTGAAAGTTTCTGAAATTGCAATTCAGTCCCTGTGAAGAGCCCCCACGTGAGGAGCACGTGCGTCAGTGGAGAATTTGCATTCCACCCCCCTGCATTCTAGGTAATTGCATAAAGGTCCCTATCAGCATATTTATTTTTATGTAATTTTTATTTTCTATATTGCAGTTATACCCCTGTCTTTGCACGCATATTTATGTTTCCATTTTTCATCATTTTTACATTCCAAAAATTGCATGTTGTAGTGTAACTTGTCCTTTATCTTATGTGAAACTTGGCATAATTTTATGCTATCAGTGGAATTTTTAATTAATTAATTGGTACATTTCTGTGATACTTTGCCCAATTTCACCTTTTAATTAATATTAATTGCTTTGTGACTCCAAAAATTCCCAAAAAATCATAGTAGATCTAGGATAATTAGATGCACCATGCATAAAAATTTCATCTCATTTGCACGCATTTCGAGGCTAAATAAATTAATTGGTGATTTCCTTAGTTTATTTTTAATAGGTTCATTTCGCATTAAAATTAAGGTCTGATAAATTCCCTGGATTCTTCATCATAAGATCTATCTAGGATAATTTTTGTTCCTAAAAATATTGTGATTTGATATTTATTAAAATTAAATTAGTCAAAATCATCCTGCATTCATTGTTAATTCATAATTAATTCATTTAGTTTCAGAAAATTCCAAAAAAAATTAGAGTAGCTTAATTACATCATATTTCATCATCTGGCCAATTTTCATTATTTTTGGACTTCATTTGAATACCTATCTGATTTAAGTTCTAAATTAGCCTGATTTTTGCATGTGTCTTGCATAGAAAATAGAAAAAGACCAAAAAAATTGTTCCTCGAAAATCGAACACTGGAACTTTGCTGAAAATTCACCTAAGAAGACAGACGCCTCCCTGAGTTCGACCTTGGACTTCCATCAAGTAAAAAAAAATTGCCGCTTGAAATTAACTTATTTAAATTAAAAGTGGTTTTTGATTCCCTCTCATTATCCGACTACAACGAATCTTGATAAATAATTTGGACATTAATTTGCCTGATTTAACAAGGGTAGCGGGAGGCAGTATCAAAATGGCACCGTTGCCGAGGAGGCACGGCTTAGATTAATTTGCAGTTATTTCTGAGTGTTTGATTTTCTATCCTCGGGTAGTCTGACCCCCGATTTTCTTGTGAAAATTTTCTCTCTTTTAATTTTTGCATTTTTTGTGTCATTCTCTGACCTCAAGTTATTTCTGTGCGGAGAACGCGAGGAGTCGAAGACGCTTCGAGGAATTGACATCTTAATTTCTTGAGTGATTTGAGAGAATTTGTACCTTTATTTTTCTTTATTTTTTCGCATCATTTCCAGCGGTTCCCGTTTGGGTTCTCGCGCGTGTAAAAATAGTGAAACCGTGTCCCCGTGTGCTGGGTGGTTGAATGGTAATTTAGGCCTGCACTAGCAGCTCTTCGAGCCAATCTAGGATTTGCTTGTGCTCGTAAATTTCTAGGACCACACAATTCACTTAAAAGACGTACCTAGACCGCAGATCTAGTCAAAATAACCTGTGTTCACTCGCTAATAGAACTGCTTGTCTAAGAGCGGATTTTGTTGCTTGCATCTGCATGTAGTATAAAAAAGACTTCAATTCTGTTTTGCATCCTGCATAAAAAGCGAAGGGATCACTGTAAGTATTCTCTACTCAGCATACGCATCATGATTTTTCGTGCATCAGCTTTTCTCGATTTCCCCCTCTATTTTTCACACTTAATTTAAACGGAAATTGGGACTGGACGATAGGCGTGCTGTGTGGTTGAACTAACAAGTGATAACTTAACTTAAAACCGGGACTGCTAACATTATTGACCAAAAAATAATAAAATTGGAAAAATCTGTTTGCGAGAGACTAATCCCCGACCTTGTTTTCAGGCTGAGTGAGGGTACTTGAGTGTGTGTGAACACCTTAAGGCAGATCCCAAATCCCCGCCTTCCGTATCACGTTCCGACTAATCCTAGCAAATATCACAAGTTGAATTTTTAAGGTTCACTGACTAGTACCAAGTTGCCTCCGCCTGTCTCAGGTAGATAGGGGCAAAATTGCGGTACTTCACGACAAGTTGCCAGTAACCCCCCGGGGTGAAGTTCCGGCCTTGTCAGCCTCCGCCTGCTTGTAGGTAGATAGGGGCAGGTCTTTGAATCCATCAACTTGGGATAGGAGCGAAGAAAGGAAGGACCGACGGTATCTTAGGAGACAGGTTAAACAGGGAAGACGCATTCGGCTTTGAGCCGAATTCCCTATAGGCCACGTAACCTTTGCTATCTTGTCTCAACAATCACACTTAAAATTAACCAGACTAATCGGACTCGGTTTCGGGTCCTTCACCGTATTGAGTGTGAACTCGGGGCTTGCTCTTGCGTTTGTCTGTGTGTTTGTCCGTGTGTGTTATCCTGTGTAATTGCACATTTTCTACCTCAATCTGCTTACCCTCATCCTTTCCTCTTCAAGATGTCGGGATATTGGTCCCCATACCCTGTGAACTATGGTCAATCCTCATCGACCATATACCGATCATCTTCACCTTCTCATTCTTCCATGTATCCTCCGCCAACCACGGTAGACCCTTACCCGTGGTCGGCTCCACCTCAATCCGATTATGAATTCAGAACTTCGACTGACTTCTCCACTTCTTCACATTTCCCATGTACTCCATATTCTAACACCCCGGATCCACTTCCATCTTGGGCTGACTGTCCTTATTCTCGAGAGCTTGCTGGAATCAAAGAATTGAATGAAGAGCAAGCCACTGCTGAAATCGATGATTGGCAAAATTATATGCCCCAACATACTTCATTCTCACCTCAAGTAGGGACCATACAACAATTTACATTTACACATCCCGACTTGACCTTAGGGGATAACTTGGTCGATCGAACAACCCGAATGGAGAGGCCTGCACATCATGATTTCTCAAACTTGATTGACTTCAGTGATCAAGATTCCATTAACCAGCCTTCATTCGGAGAGCCTATACATTCAAAAGAGTGGACTCATGAGCTAGACTTACTAGTCCCCCGTTCATTGACTCCATCATATGAGGCTCCGACCGATATGTGCCATTTGGATAGTCCATACTCGACCCAGCATTACATGCCTGAGTCTAGGTATGTTGAGTATGAGACCCCAATATCTCAGCAGTATCCTCCAATTGAGCAGAACTCTCCTATGATTTGTCATGAGATTTTTTTGGAGGATGACATTTCTCGACTTATCGTGAAAAATGAAACATTAGGTAACAAGTTGAGAGATGTCATGGAAATATTGCACTCAATTTCTGCCAGCTTGGGAATGAAAGTGAAAAAGGACGTGAATAGTTTTGAGGTTGAAAACAGAGCGAACATTTGGGAACCCACACATCATGTACAGCTGGAGTCCATTCTACCTCCCTCTTCTACTAACCATTTACCCTCCAATCCAGAGTCTGATCATTCATCCACCAAAAACGCCAAAAAAATTGAAAAATCAGAAAAATCCATAAAAATTGAAAATCCCAAAAAGATCAAAAACATTGAAAAAACAAAAAATCACATAAAAATTGAAAATGAAAAAGACTTAAAAAATTGGATCATGCCCTAAGGGAAACACTCGATGAAGAATTGATTTTTAATCTTCCCTTAATAAAAGTCATAGATCACTTTCCCGACCTTAAACGATTTGTGAAAAATAAATTGATGTCCAAGAGGTCGGGTAATAAGAGGACAAGGACTGAATGGCCACCTCCTTGGTGATGGGGAGAAAGACCAAAAGCCGCAGAGTGAAGCGGTTACCCCGAGTTGAATGTGAAATCAAAGATACCACCTTTACCCATGCAAGAACCGATGATGACTCATCGATAAATATCATCCCGACCTCTGTGTTTGACAAGCTCAAACTCAGGCCACTTAGGAAGTCGAGAGAGATCGTTCAGCTGGTTGATCGATCCATCAAACGGTTGAGAGGAAATATTTCAATCATCGTTACTTTCCAAGGTGCTCTACTCCAGGTGGACTTCAAGATTATTGACATTGAGCATCGAGGAGAGTTTTCCCAGTCTCCGATTATTCTCAGGAAGCCGTTCTTAGCCTTGGCTAAGGCGACTATAGATTGCGAGACTCGAGAAATCGATTTTACAGCATTGGGAGCGCTTCGACCTCATCCATTCTTTGATAAACTTTACCCTAAGGTGACCCGCACATCCGCTGATAATCGTGACCATCGAGAGGAAGATGAGTCCCACCTCTCTACTACACCTGAGAGACCGATTGTCCAGACGACCGTTGGATCATAGACTCCCCACACCTCCACTTCATCAACTTCTTGCACCACCACCGTGACAACTTCTAAGGAGGACTCGCGACCAGAAGCAATCATTGAGTCAGACACGACCTTTGAGGATTGCCTTGATAATTTCAATGATCCGACACAAGAGCCCAATAATGCCAAGCCAACTGAGACCACTAGCTCCTTCCCGAGACATGTGCTGACCCTTCAGGATTATTCCAATCTATATGGTGACTCGCCTGATGAGGAACTCATGGTCAGCACCGCACCACACCCTGGACCTTCAAAGGAAACAATCAAGACTAAATTGACTCCACATAAGAATACAGCTGCTCCTTCTTCTAGTCGGCTATTTAGTGAGAGGAAGTCAAGAATTGATTCCTCGAGGTGTTCCCCCGAACCTCTCAAGGCGCGTCGCTCTCATCTCCCTCTTAATTATTCAGGTTCTAGAAAACCGACTAAGAAAATTTCCTTCAACATTCCAGAGAAGGAAGTTTCAGAGGAATCCTCATCGGGTCCGGACAAGGTGATTTATATGAGTGAGCTCAGTTCGGTTGTTCTTAAGCCATATCTAAGCAAGCAGCCGTGTGTCAACCCTCGTTGGACGATCCCTTCACCTAACTACTATTCATATGAGGATGATTCCGACAGCGACACATATGTATATTATCCACCTCCCCGCGTCCGCAAGAAGGTTCGTCACAAACCTTCTTAATCCTTGTATATTCTCACTCTTTTTTGTATATACTTTCTCTCCCTCCCTCCCCAGTGATTTGAATCACTCGCCCCAGTTCCATATCATTTCATGACTATATATAGGATAACCAGATCCTAAGTATAGGGGGAGAGTGACCTGCATCTATCTGTACATCCTCCAGATCACATCGGTTCTCATACTCACTCCTGACCTATACTTAGGCTGACCAAAGCCTAGGTATAGGGGGGATTGATGCCCGCCATGAATATACTCATCCCCTTTCCCATCTTGCCCTCGTCTGCCCCATTTTTGATCTTCTTTTACACTTAGGCCACCAGAGCCTAAGTATAGGGGGCGGAGCGACTTCTATACTTTTGTAATTTTAGCTCTCCTACGCTTAGCACGAGCTATGTCTTTTTCCTCGCTTTTCGTACTAACTTGGACAAGCACAATGCACGTAGCTCTTCATTGATGAGGTGGTGAGAGGTAGAATCCTTTAGCTTGGAGTAGCACACGGGTGGAAACATCCGTCCTCCTCTAGGGAGGGTAGTGCATCTCAACCTAGTCTGGTGGTGTTGACATCTAAGGATGGGATGTTGTGGGTTGCAATAATGCTTCAAAAGAGGGATAGTCTACTGGCTCGAGAGGAAAAACTCCTGATGTGCATGCTGCACCTTGTATATAGTTCAAAAAAAAGAAAAAAAAGAAAAATGCAAGAACTCCAAAAAAATAGACAGGCCAGATACAAAAAAAATACATGTCGGAGTATGTATATTAGCAAAGAAAATGCAGCTGGATGACTTGGCTACACTGGTCAGGCATCCCAGGATAGGTAGCTACACTGGCTACCATCCATTCTTTTCTCCACCCCCTCCTCTTGAGCTGGTCGTACTTGAACTTAGAAGGGAATACCCCACTCCTCGAGGAAAGAATTACTGGACCGGGTTATTTGAGTTACCTTGTTAGAGGAGGCTGGTTCTGAGCCATTTCTGATGTGGAGAGTTACATTTCACTTACACAGTACAAGTGAGAATCATAGTCATTAGAAATTTGCGTATGAGGATTTGTTCTGACCTGACTATTGAGGAGTCTTGAATAAAAGACTTGTGGAACTTGAAGTCTGTTAGGTCTTAAGTTCAGGTCCCAATGAGGTTCCGCCACACAATTAATCCAAAGGTCGAGTCAAGCTCCATTTTCAACTTTTGTACATGACCTTGGTATGGAACCCAAAATCATTTCACTCTTGCATTTCATTTTAGTTGCTCGGGGACGAGCAAGGTTTAAGTATAGGGGGTGATGAATCTGTGATTCATGACTCTAAAAGTTGAAAATAGAGCTTTGTTCCTGAGTAAATAGCTGCATATTTCCTCTTATCTTACGTAATTAGCATTCATGCATGCAAGCATAATATTTGCATTTTAGCATTCATATTTGCATAAAATAAGAAGCCCAATTCACTTGTAAATAGTCACCTGTATATTAGTTAAAATACCCTATTTGTATATATTTTATATTAACTCTAAATCCATTAAAATTAACTCCAGAGTGTATATATTACTAACACTAATTAAAGAAAATATCAAAAAAAAATACTAACTTGTAAAATTGACCAATAAAATCTCAAATCCAAGTTTGAAACCATGAACCTTAGAATGCACATATCTCTCTCACACAGCCTCTGAATTAGGTCTACTCACTTTAAAGTAATATACATTCAGAGACCTTCGAAACAAGACCAATTTCATTAAAATCGGAGCTCGTATGCAAAACTTAGGTTTTGGGCCTCTTTTGTACATTGTACATAATGACCGTTTTACCCCTGTATTTTACCATTTCATTTTCCTAATTATTAAAAATCCAAAAAAATAGATTAAGTTATAAATATTCCTTTTATATTTTCTCTATTTTTATTTTGATTTTCTCCTAATTAAAAATGACAAAAAATTAGAAAAGATAAAATGCGGTATTTTATATCTATAAGGTACCACCCAAAATACAGTTTCTACATATGATTTCCTTTGATTTTCGACCCTTCACGGAAGTTGTAGATCTCGTCGAGACGAGCAACTTTCGTGTTGACCACTTTTTGATTTAATTCCTTTTGTTATTTCTTTTTAATTTTCTTTATATTTAATCTTTGAATTTTCTGGGAGCGACATGTGGCAGCTCCTGGAGCCGCCACATGTCACCCCAATTTTTATTTTTGGATTTATTTTTTATTATTTTCAGATTTTATTATTTTAATTTTTATTATTTTAATTATTGGTATTTTTAGTAGCCTACTTATTTTACATATATTATATTATTTTTTTCCCTTTTTACCTCTTCTCCTTTCTTCTTCCCCACTCCAAGTCACCACTCTCCCCACTACTCCATTCTCCCCACTTCTTCTCCAACTTCCCTCTCATCTTCCTTTTTATTCCCATCATCCTCCACCATTTCCCTTCATCCGCCATTTTCGAGAGAAGTGAGGTCGAGTCCCTTTAACCTTCAGGTGACAGCTGTAGGAGACAAGTCGAGCGACAACAACCTCAAGGTGAGATCCGTGGTTAATCTCCGCGTAGTGAGCCAGCCAAGCTCACGGAGCTTCTCCGATTTTCGATCGCCAAATCGGATCGAGGCCACGGCGATAGAAGCCACACGACGCGGCTCCACTTTCGGCAATCCACATGTAAGTAATCCCTCTTCTTTTCTTTGTCAGTTTTTTTATCTAACATTTTTTATTTATTGTTTTCTTCTTCACAATCACCACACCAAACACCACAACCATTATCATCACCCAAACATTCACCATCAAATACATCACCACCTCATATTCATTTTTTTATTTCATTCTCAAATTTTTGTCACCAAATCCTAATCATTTGCCTTTTCACATATCTATTCACTGCAAAACAACAAAAAAATAAAAAAAATCAAAATAAAAAAAATAATTTTTGCAGGTCCACGGCCAAGCCCCCATCACCAGGCCGCGCGTGGCCGCCTCCCGGCGCTCCTCTTGCCCCTGCCATCCAGCCAGCAGCCCGCAGCGCCGCGCTTCAACTCCAGTCCGCCGCGCGCCGCCTCCCCCGCGGCCAGGCGCGCCGCGCGTCAGCCCACCGACCTGCCTAACGTGAGGCCCTCCACTCCACCAACTGCGGCCTGGCCGCCCCTCGCTAAGCACCCAACGCCCATAATCCAGAGCCCCGCACCTTCCAGACGCGCTCCAGGCGCAGCCGTCCACCCCCTGTGCGTCAGGCCGCGCAGCCGGCTCGTCCTCCGTTCACGGCAGCGCCCAATGCTCGGCCGCACCCCCGCCTCACGCTTTTGGAGCGCGCCTCCCGCTGCCTCCGTTCACGCGTCAGTCGCGTGCAAGGCGCACCGTCAGCCTGCGCCACTCCCCAGCGCCGCGCCACGTCCGCTCGGTAGCCACCCACCGCACATCCCCGTGGCCGCGCGACGCCGCCCCACGCTGCTCCATCCTCAGCGGCAAGCCGCGCCGCCCTCTCGTTCCGCCTCCGCGCCAGCCCATGGCCGTCACCTCGTCGCCGCGAGGCACGCCGCCTTCAAGAGCGCCCAGCTCGCGCCGCCCCTCCTCCGCGGTTTCGGCCCGTGCTGCCGCGCCCCACCATTCTCACCGCGCGTGCCCTAACGTAGGAAGAGGGTTCTTGCAACCCACGTTACCCATAAGGTCTACTTTTTTATTTTTTTTATTTTTGGCAAATTTGCATTATTAGTCCTCATATTTCATTATTTACAGAAGTGCCCCTGTGCACAGTTGTCTGTTTGTTGTTTTGATCTTGTCTTGCAAGTACACCCCTGCATTTGCACGTTTATTTAGTCATCATTCTGCTGTCCATTTTTAATTTCGAAAATTGCATTGTGTAGTATAACTCTTGTTCTACCATTTTAGCATTCATTTGTATTTTTCTAATTTGCAGAATATTTATAGAAATTAATTTGGTGAAAATTACAATATTTTACCCATTTTGATTGATTTATTGATTGCGCATTATCTGCTTATCGAAAAATCTCTGAAAAACCACCATTGGTAGATATAGGTCTATGCTACAACATAACCAAAAATCACACCATTTGCACGTAAAGTTTGTCTTAGAAAAATCATTTAGTGAAAACTTAATCGATTTTTAATTAACTAACCGTGAAGTGTTTTAACGAAATTCAAGTTGGTTTGGATAGGTCTTAATTAGATCTATTTAGATTAATTTTGTTTCTGAAAAATATTATCGTTTGGTAATTATTAAAATTGATTTAGTCATTTTCACTAAAGTCTGTATTTTTTATTATCCGTGCATCAGAAAATTCTAAAAACATTGGAGTAGCTTAATTTTATCCCATTTCATAATCTGGCCAAGTTTCATAATTTTTGGAAATAATTTGACTATATTTTTGAATTAACATTTAAACTGGCCTGATTTCGCATGTGTCTTGCATAAAAAACCGAAAAAGACCAAAAATATTATTCCCCTGAAAATCACACTTTGGACATTGCTAAAAATTCACCTAAGGAGACAGATGCCTCCTTGAGTTTGACCTTGGACTCCCAAGTAAAAAAAGTTGCCACTCGAGATTAAGTTATAAAAACAAAAATTAAAAGTGGTTTTTGATTCGCTCTCGTTATCCGACTGCAACGAACATTAGTAATTAATTTGAACATTAATTTGCCTGAATTAACTAGGGTAGCGGGAGGCGGTATCACTCTACCATTTCGAGATATCCTTCATGACAACATCTCGAAGGTTCGGGTTCATCCGCCGCTGGAAATCACGCGACGGCTTCGCGTCCTCCTCGAGATAGATATGGTGGGAGCACAGGGCCGGACCTATCCCCTGGAGATCAGCTACACACCATCCAACCGCCTTGCGGTTCTTTTCAAGAACCCCCATCAGACGGGATTCCTGCTCTCCAGTCAAATCCGCTGAGATAATGACTGGGTACATCTCATGCTCGCCCGCAAGGAACCTATACTTCAGCGATGAAGGAAGCGGCTTCAGCTCTGGACAATACTGTGCTGGTGGATCTGGCCTCTGAAAAGTCTGAGTGAATGAGGCCAAATCTGCATGGGAGAATGGACACTCTCTCTCGCAATCTGAATCAAGAGAAGGTTGCTCTGCTGGTGTATCTCTGCTCTGTGTGGAATCAACCTCCTCCCTAGTTGTCGGCTCTGTGGAAGTCAGACACGGTATCAAGTCATCGAACGCAACCTAGTCGAAATCTGACTCCGAGGGATCTGTATCAGAATCACAAATATATGCCTCACGATCGGGGACCGGCTCTACTGCCTAAGATGTATCCTGGACCAGGGGTGCGCTATCCAAGCTCTCCTCTGCTGTCATCTGTGCATCAGCAAACTCTGAATGTGAGAGGATGAAATGTGCTGCTGGGTCTGCCCAAACTGCCTTGTCATCTGTGATCACAAAATCGCAGTCCTGGTGGATGTCTCGCCCTGCGTCTGTCATCTGCTCTGAATCTGAAGTCTTCTCGGAGCAAGCTGAATCTCGGGCTCTAGTCTCCTCGATCGTCTCTATTTGTATACTCTCACCCTCGACGCGAAAGTATACCTTCCCGCTATCTTGATCGGACACCGCCTTGGCTGTGGCCAAGAACGGGCATCCTAAAATGATGGGGGTATCGGTAACGGATTCATGGATCTCCATGTCCAACACAATGAAGTCCACGGGGAATTTCTGGCCATGAATCGTGACGACAACACCCTTCAGCAACCCCTTTGGCCTCTTGACAGATTTATCAGCAAACTGAAGGACCGTCCCACTCTATCGTAGAGGGCCCAACTCGAAGCGGTCGAGTAGGGCTTCCGGAAGTAGGTTGATCGAAGACCCGCTGTCTAATAGAGTACGATCGAACCTCTGCTCCTGAATATGGCATCTAACATACGGGGCTCCTGCATCTGGTCTCTTGGCTGGCAGACGGTTCTGGATCGCGAAGCATGTGGCGCGAGTGAGCACATGGATCTCTGACTAGTGGTTCCTCCTCTTCCTCCGAACTATGGTCTTATCTCTGAGTGATCGCTGGAAGAGAGGGATGTGCTCCAAGGCCTCCTGTAGAGTCAGCTGTATCTGAAAACGGTCCATCATGTGCTGGTTGAACTCTAGCTGGTGGGATTTTTTGGATCTTTTTTGGTCCCCTTAGCCAAGCGGAGTGCTTGGGGGAAGGGGACTGATGGGTCCTTCTCAGATGAAGGACTAGGAGAGGGTCTGGGCTGCTCAAGCACGACAGAATCCGCATATACATCAACAATCACCACAAGTGGATCAGAATACTCTCACAGATCCGGATAAGGATAAAATCACTCAAGGGTCGTTGTGACCCGGATCTCAAGACTCGGTCAATCAAGAAAATTCAAAGACCACCAAATAAAGAAAAATAATCAAGAAAATCAAAAGGGGTCCTCGCGATTTGTTTAACCTGTTATAGCGACCCGGGTCGGACACAAGGAGCACGAATTGGCCGAAACAGCCTACGAAGTAGTCAAAGAGAAAATAAAATAAACAAGAAATATTTTGGTGGATTTTTATATATTTTTAAATTTTTTTGTATTTTAAATAATAAAGAAAAATATGAAAACAAAGGAAAAACATACAAACAACTATTTATAAAACACAATAAATAAAGCCAGAATAATCAAATAAAATTGTTTTGTGTTTTTTATATTTTTAAGTGTTTTTGGTGATTTTTTTTTAAAAATTTATGATTTTTTGTTGATTTTATAAAAATTGAAAAAGGGAAAAACAGTGACAAAGTGTGCAGTCAGATATGAAAGGCTAATTAAAAATAACTAATTAGCCTATAAAAATCTGAAGGCTATTTTTATAAAAAGTAAAAATAAAAACCTAACTAAAAACAAAAATTGCAATTTTTTGATTTTTAAAGAATTTTTAAGAACTTTTATAAGTTTTTTTGAGTTTTTTGATTTTTATGGGTTTTATAAATCCAAATGACACAAAAATTGGACAGGAACTCAAAAACAACAAAACAAACAATTCCTAATTTTTTTAGAATTTTATATGAATTTTTCTATTTTTAGTTGCTTTTCTATTTCAAATAGTAGTATAAATGATGATTTTTTATTTTTTAAAAATAATAAACAGTAACAAAAATGTCCCAAAAATTGAGTGAAATTTTACACAGTGGCAGAAGCCATTGTCCAAATTGCACTTGATTTGGATTTGATTTGATATTTTATTCAATCACTATACAAAGGCTACAACACATTGGGACCTAAACGCAAAGAAACATAGTTTTAGGACTAAATAGACAACACGTGTGAAAACTAGAGGGTCATCAGTGCAAAAATCACATCAAATCCGCACATGTCCAATACAGCACGCACATGGGTATAAGTGTAATATTCATAACTTAAATATCAATCTAGAATAATCAGAAACCCCAGCCTAGATAATGCAAAAAGCCCACAAGGTCACGTGCTTAGCACGTGTCTCACAATCAGAAGGACCAGAATGTCATTCTAATTAATAAACATGTAAACCACAACAACTCGAAACTACATGATAAATATTGTAAAATGTCCACAAAGCACGTGTCAAAGGACGTGTTCCACACAAACATGGACTAAAAAGTAAATAAATAAAACTAGAGATCCAGATATGCAATTTAACCAAGTGTGCAATTTTATTTAACAGACTAAATGAAAACCAAAGAGAACTGCAGGGGGTTCGGACGTAAATTACCCAGCTAAGGCGCGTGCGGGGCGCGTGAGCACCAGGTGTCGAGCGGTGAATGGCTGCGGGTGCACGGTCCTGATGAAGCCTCCTGGAGAATCCAACGGTGCTAGCGCAGAGGAGAACGTGGGGCTCACGTGGCCGTCAGATCATAGATCTCACGGCCTGACAGGCACAGGCTACGTGCGGTTGAGATCAGAACTGGCGCTAAAGGACGATCCGATGGCTGCGAGATTGTCAGGAAGAACTCCTCCTGGGCGAGCTTCTCCGGCGATCCGGAGACGATCCAAACGACCGATGGAAGATCGGGGAGGGGGGTTCTCCTTACGATGGCGTTCCGCATCGGGTGGTGGCCTCCGATGGAGCTCCTAACGGCCAGATCCTTCGGCGAGGGAGGAGAGAGCTGGGCTGCTCCGGCGAAGGGGTGAAAAGCGCGACCAAGGGGGGCTCCTGCGTTTATTGACCTGCAAAATGAAGCTCGTGCTCGGAGGGACACTCCGGCATGGGTTATTGGCTAAAAGATTAAGGGAAGCGGCATAGACGAGCAACAGGGGGTTCCGACGAAGGTGACGGATGGAACCCAACTCAATCCAGGCTTAGATAGCCCGACTATAGGTGATTAGGTTGTGTAAAGAGGGTGGCGATGGGTCGAGGAGTCGATCGATACGGCTAAGATGAACTGGCGGGGCTCCGGCCACTGGGGCAAAGCTGGCGGAGCTGGAAGGTGAAGATCGAATCTAAACTATGCTAAAGAGGCTAACGAATCTACCTGATGATCGAATTCGACTGTGGAGGAGACGCTGGTTCTCCGGTGATCTTTGCCTTGATGGAACGTCGCCTCCAAAGGCTCGGGCTACGCCGGCGGCGGAGCACGACGACGAGGGTCGCCGGACCTAGACTACACACCTCCAAATCCTCACTGCAACACTCGAGGTCACTTGTTGTCACTCAAGGAACACGGTGGAGGTCCTGGGAGTCGAAGACGGGAGCCAAAGGTGCCTCAAATGGCGGAGGAAGATGAGACTATATAGTGGTAGGGATCCAGCAAAGAGGGAGTCGGGCATCGAATTCTGGTGCACGGATCCCTAGGAAGATCCCCAAGCGTGAAGATCGGATGTAAGATCTGCAAATGAAGCCTGGGGTTTAGGAGACAGATGATCGGATCGGTCCAGGATAATTGGACAAAGACGGGTCGGGACGTAGATCCGCGGGTCCTGTGGTCCTG
The DNA here is from genome assembly GCA_037367405.1 of Ottelia alismoides. Lineage (NCBI taxonomy): Eukaryota > Viridiplantae > Streptophyta > Magnoliopsida > Alismatales > Hydrocharitaceae > Ottelia > Ottelia alismoides. The sequence goes on from JAZKJV010011007.1 coordinate 182,843, forward strand.
GAGGGAGAGTTGACCGGGGTCAACAATCCCCTGTGGACCAATGAGTAATCAGGGATTTGAAAATTCAAAATAAATTAGAAAATGACTTATTTGAAAATATTTACAAAATGAAAAATGTTTATTTCTTTTCAAAGAATTTTTTAGTGATTTTTATTTAATTTTTTTGAAAAATAAATTATGTATTTACATTATATTATTATTATATACAGGTATGTATACATATGTGTTTTTGAATTTTATTTTTATTTTTTTATTTATGTACATTTATTCCCATTTTATATTTTATTTATTTACACCATCAAATATGTAATATAAAAAAATTTTATTGGATTTTTATTATTATTTACAAGGGTGAAATAAATACAACTTTTATATTATGTACATGGTATATGTACACTGATGAGAGAGAAAGTATTTAATTTTATTTTTCTTTTCTTTTTATTTTTCCCATTTTTATTTTATTTTTATTTTTATAAATATATACAAAATATGGGAAGCACAAATATATTTTTATTTTTAGAAAATAAATTATTTACATAAAGAGGGGTATTTACACCATGTTGAGTCACCTTATCTCTCTCTACTTATTTTATTTTGCGGTCAGGCCCTTATGGAGCCTTCCCTTGGGTTCAGATCTCAATATTTATTCTAAATATTTTCCTCTTTTTCTTTATTTCTTTATTCTTTTATTTTTGCATAAAAATATGCTAATTATTAATATTAACACAATGCATGCTATTTGATAAATTATTCTATTTACACATATATACATGGTGATTTGCAAAGGTTTTTAGCTAAAACAAAAGAATAAAAAGTGATGAATGAGGATTCATCAGGCAACCCCATTTTACCATATATATGTATATGTATGTGTGTGTGTGTATTGGAGGCCTTTTAAATTGGACTTGGTCCTTCCATTCTGAAGGAAGGCCAACGATCGTAGCCGTTAGATTCAAATCTAACAGCATCATCAATTTATTTGCCCAAAAGGGTATTTTGGTTATCATTTTTGCATTAATTATACACGCCAATTAATATTTCGAAATATTAAATTTAGTTAATTTTATTTTTAGTATTTTTCATAATATCGTATTTAAATAATGTCCAGTTTGTCCATATTTTGTGCTGTCAACATTATGTGAGGTCGATGATGTATTCTCGCATGTTTTTTGTAGAATAAGTGGTTCCTTTTGTAGAGATCAATTTTTTTGTAGAATCTGTGGTTCCTTTAAAATTTATTAGCTATTGTAATGTTTGTATGTTACTTTGTAAAATATAATTCATATTAGTATTATATTAATTATGTTTATATTTTCTGTAAGTATTTTTATGTTTTGGTGAGTTATGTGAAATATGCAAATCTTTTGTAAATGTTGAGTTGCATTGTACAAAGAAAAGTCAATTTCGTAAGATACACATCCAAAATGTATATTTCACATCCAAATATATAATACACGTCCAAAATATATAATACACATCAAATGTACAAGTTATCTTAAAATTACAATTGTCATCTACGCTCAATCAATATATAAAATACACATCAAATGTGTGTAATGCATATCAAAATTGTATAATACACATAAAAAATTGTACAATACAAACGAAATATGTAAGATATAAAAGTTGGATGGCCTCCTTGCACCACTACCACCGTGTTACACACGCCATCATCAATCTATGCATTGTCGTTGCTACATGCGTGAAGATCTACACATGCCGTCATTGATCTACGTATTGTCGTTGAACCATACATGAAGATCTACATATGTTGTCGTCGATCCACTTCCGCTTTGCCATGAAGCCACATCACCATATTTCCGAAAAAAATAGATTTTTTGGGATTCTGTTCAAAATTTGCAAACGAAATGTAAAGTAACTAGAATGGAAACTTATATTTCCTCCACCTCAAAACGTATATTTCCTCCACCCCAAAAAGACTCGAATCACTACAAACTAGACGGCCTTTTGGAACGCTTATTGGGAACAGTCGATGAGCAACCGTCCCCTATAGTAGCATAGGGGACGGTTGTAGTTTAACCGTCTCCTCCATCGAGTATTTGCGACGGTTGATACTGACCATCTCAGTTAATTTACCCTTTGGCGACGGTTATATAGCCGTCCCTTACGAGTAGAGCCCTAGCTTATTTTCTCTGTACCCGGGCACTTTAGGGGACGGTCATAACCGTCCCCTATACTCCATTCTTACCGTCGCGTATACCAAATCTTAGGGGACGGTTGCCACCATCCCCTATAGTTGGGTATAAGGGACAGTTGCATAACCGTCGCCGATGCATGTGTAATTGGCGCGCTCCGCCAAATATCTGTCACCAAAAGGGACGGTTCACTTATAACCATCCCCGATCATTATTATAGGAGACGGTCGAACGACCGTCCCCGATGATGTTATATCCTCTCAGTCGAATCCATTCCTCATTCCCTTCAACCATTCCTCCTGAACCCGATCTCCCCGCGCGCCCTCCTCCCTCCACCGCCGGCTCGCCCGAGCTCCCTGCACGCCCTCCTCCCTCCGCCGCTGGCTCGCCATTGAAGCCTCCCTCCTCCACCCTCCGACATCCTCGTCCCTCCGCTCCCCTCCCTCCGCCGCCCTCCTCTGTCCGACACCACCTCCCTCCGCCACCCTCGTCCATCAGCCACCCTCATCCCTCCGTTGCCCTCCTCCATCCTCCCCTAGCGTCGCCCTCATCCCTCCGCCGCCCTCCTCCATCCACCCTACTCCTCAAGCGCCGTCGTCGTTTCTCCTCTTATTCGGTTGTGAGAATTTCAATTATTTTTAGTTTTATTAAATTTTTAATTAAAATATGCTTCCTTATGATTGTTTAGAATTTTTAAATAATAGCTTAATGTTTAGAACAAGGAAGTAAATGTAATGTAGTTGTTTATATGCCTAATAGTTTAGTCTGTAGGATCAATAACTTAGTTTTTAGGACTTCTAATTTAATACATACATTCTCCATTTGTTTGCTTGTCTTTAGCTATGCTCTCTGGAATACACATTAACTTAGTATAAGATGTATACATTAACTTAGCATACATTATTGAAACTTAGGTATGGTCTCTGGGATATTAAAACTTTAAAAATATAGGAAGAATGGTGTAGATGTGATTCGTAAGTGATATTGACATTGTAATTAACTTTGGATTTTTACCTTTAGGAAATGGATAAAAGTTGGATGAACAAAAGATTCGATGATTATCAAATATATAGCAAAGGAGTTATCGGATTCTTAGACTGGGCATTTCGGTATGAGTCACTCTATCATATTGTAGGAGGTGAAGGAGATATGATACATTGTCCTTGTATAAGATACAAGAACACTCTGACCCAAAATCGAACCATAGTTTACAAGCATCTGATATTAAATGATTTTGGGCTTCATTATACGAATGACGTATCATGGTGAAGGAGTCAATTTAGAAGAAGTCAATAATGCCCCAGTGGATAATGAAAGAGATATGTCTGAAATAGATGACAGTGGTGCTACGTTTGAGTTGATAGACAATATTCGAGGATATAACACTGATGAAATGATGGAATCGCTTCCGGATACCTTACACATAATGTAAGGTGTGTTCTATTTCATTGCATTTGGTTTGGGTGTGTCGCGTTGGAGTAGGTTACAAGAAGGATAAAAATGGAGTTCTCTCTTTAAAGCAAACAGGTCGGTTACAAACAAATAAGCAGTATGCGCTTGCTAGTCAAGTAGAACAGGTATTATATGTTCTAGATACCTCAATTAGTGGATGGATTATACCCATTAGGACAACACTGAGAGATTTATTCGATGTTAACGAAGAGGAAGATGCACTGGATAATGACGTTGCACATCAAAATAACTCAAATGATTTTTTTCATAAAGTAGCAGACAACGACATTGGTACTAACAACACGAGGTAATGTTATTTTTTATTTTATATTCAAATAATTGAATTTCTTTGGATCTCTCTAAATGTATTCTTTAAAGTAAATGCATTTAAAATGCAGATATGGCTCCTAGACCCAGACGTATTAGGGAAGTTCCTGAACCTCCTCAACAGCCACATGGAGGATCTTCTGATGCTGGCAGTGGCGGTTCCCAGAGACTACGAGGACCGTCTCAGTGTTGATTTCTGGATCGTCTCATACCCGGGCAGACGTTACATGTTCGTATTGTTGGCAGAGATGTAGTGGGGAGAACTCCACGGAGTTTCAGAGCTACCTTGGGCAGGTTGCTCGTGCACGTGTCCTCATCACGACGCATGACTTTTGACAGCTTCCTTATGCTGTCAAAGCTGCCATACTTTTTGATTTGGAGGTATTCTAAAATTAAACAACAAATTTGTACTATTTTATTATACTAAACTTTATTATGCTTCTTGTACAAGGTTGTCTTTACATGGGAACGAAATGCCCATGTCGATTCCCAGATTCTCTCACATGCGGCTGAGATGTTGCATTGATACAAGGGACGCATAAAGGCAAAGGTAACAAGATATTTATATATTCATAAAGAAAGATTTGAACATTCACGACATTTATTTTTCCATTTTTAGTATTACAACCCCCAGATTCCATATGAGCACCTTGTACAGAATGTCTCACCTGGTGTTACACCAGATCAATGGAGGGAGTTGATCAATTTTTGATTCAACGAGGAGTTCACGGTATCTGTTATTTTTCCTAATTATTTGTTTTATGTTTGTACTAACTTTGTTTAATTTCAGGCGATATCTACAAAAAATACTGCGAATCGCTCCAAAGGTTTTAGGTCCACCCACAAGATGGGGAGGAAGAACACAAATCAATTGAAGTATGATTTTGTAAGTATTAAAAAAATTAGAGTGACTACTTTTGGAAGAATAAATTATATGAATATCTTCTTTTATGTTTTTAAGTTGATGGATAACGAAAGAGAAATAACCCGCATAGAGGTTTTTGCCTGGTCAAAGAGCCGAGATTTAGGAGGAGAAGTACAATGGGTTGATGACGCCTACACACCAATTCATGTAAGCAATATTTATTTTTTATTTTTAGAATGCCTTATATTAATATATTGAAAATAATTAATGTATCTATACATGCATGAAGAAAGAATTATGCTCTCCACTACCACCTCGCTAGATAGCACGGGGACGAGCACTCCCCTTTTGTCCGCCGATGATGCCTTCCGCCGAGCCACAGGTCCAGAACACATGAATGGGTGGTGCAAGTGGGTCTCAGACTTCCTCGCAAGGGAGCCAGAGGGAAAGAGAGATGGAGAGGGAGCTGCGCGACGTCAAAGCAAAGATGTCCGCACATGATGAAGAGATGGCTAAGATGCGTATAGACATGGCAAATGTCATGGCATACATAAGCTGTCTTCAAAGGCAGGCCCCGTCGTCAGTATAACCTGCACAACTCGACGATGATGAGGAAAGTGATGAGGAGAGCGAGGAAAGTGAAGAATCGGAATAGATTACCATGAATGTAAAATATGTATGTAATAAATTTTAGTTTTATCTTGAATATTTTATTGCAATCTTTCTAGTAGTGGCTATGATGATGTAGAACTGAAAAACTATTTATTTTTAAGTATTATATTGTGGAAATTTGGTTTCTTTTAAGTGTCCTTTGTGATTTTGCAGCAGGAGCATGAAAAAACACCATGAATTCATTAATTTTGTTTGCTGTCAGAGGGTATTGAGGACGGTTCTAACTGTCTCCTATTGTCTTACAGAAACATCCCATCTGTCTAAAATAGCTCACGAGACACATTTTTGCCTTTCAAAGATTAAAGGGGACGGTTGTAACCGTCCCCAAAGCACTTCTATTGGCGTCGCTATAGACCTGCAATGAGGACGGGACGGTTCGAAATGTCTCCTTTGATTATCAAGGGGGACGGTTCTAACCGTCCCTTCCGCATGATAAACCCTCGCTGTCTCCTTTTGGTGTTCATGGGACCTAAAGGGGACGGTTAAAGCCGTCCCCAAGGGTCTTCTGTTGACGTCTCTATAGGCTCTATCAAGCGGGAGGGATGGTTGAAATCGTCCCCTATGATCATCAAGGGGGACGGTTTCAACCGTCTCTTCTACTTGAAAGGACTTGCCTGTCTCAATTTTGTACCCATGAGGGTTAAACGGGACGGTTGAAACCATCCCTTAAAGCCTTCTGTTGGCATTGCTACAAGTCCTTTCGACAGAGGGGACGGTTGCAACGGTCCCCGTTACTTAACGTAGGTGACAGTTGCGACCGTCGCGTCCGTTTGACATCGACTCCCTGTCGCCGATATCGACTCGTGGGACCTAATGGGGACGGTTGTATCCGTCCCCACAGGTCTTCTGTGGCCTTCCCGAAATGATCTTAGAGCATAGGGGACGGTTATAACCGTCCCCTATGTTCTTATAACGGGGACGATGGAAATTGTACCTATTATGCATGGTATTAGGGACTGTCGTAACCGTCCCCATTCTTTAACGTTAAAGGGACGGTTACTACCATCCCCAATGGTTGAATAAAAGGGACGTTCGCGGTAAGCGTCCCCTCTGATTAAATGAGATGGTGACAGAGGAGACAATCTCGTGACCGTCCCCTCTGATCAGAAGGGACGGTTATTATAGCAAAAAGGACGGTTCTCGACTGTCCCCTCAGGGTCATCTGCTTGTAGTGAATCTCCCGATGTAAAATCGAAACTTTAGATAGCGAGAACCCAAAAATCTCCACGAAGACATCCAGATCTTCAAGAACTTGAGAAAAGAATGGATCGTTGTGCAACCAACCATGGTGAAGATCTGTAGCATCGTCGGTGTCGCACACAAGGACGACCGTGACAATGATGCGATAGAGGAAAGCACCACTATATACCGTTGTCGTCGCCATCGTTACCTCCCTCACGCGCAGCCATCATCACCACCATATGCTGTCGACGTGCTCAAAAAATATGGGTTTCAAAATTTTTTTGAGCAAATTAGGAGAGAGATTAAGGGATCCGAAATTTATTTGAGCAAATTAGGAGAGAGATCAATGACCTAGATATTTTAGCTGCTACATACTGTATTTAGACAATGAATAACAATCAGAATGGATTTTTGATTAATTAAATATTAATATTAAATACTTTTAATAACAACCGTAGGATTAAATATGGATGAATGAGATCATTGGTGTAACACCCATACCCCCAAACATAGTCCCACATATAAAACTCACAAAGTGTGATAGTGGGATATAAGTGGCGGGGATTACTTTGGCCTTCCGTATGGATGGAAGGAACAAGTCCTATATATATGACTTATCTAGAGGGTCTTATGCCCATTAACGTCTTGGTGAGCATCAATTCTAGAACATACACGTGTATTAGCAATAACTATATTTCTAATTATAGGCTATCACGTATTTAACCATTAATATATTTTCTACTATACAACATCCTTAAAAAAGAGAAGACGGTTTTGGAAAGAAACACTTCAAATAAATGTTTTCGTGCTTATGATTAAGATCCAAACGCTATGATAGTAATAAATATACTTTGATCAAGTAATGATTATTGTGAGATCGGTAATATCAAGATCGTGATCAGTAATTTACGTCCAAATTATTGCCTTGTACAGAATTTAGTAATATGTATACAATGATCAAGTAAATGTGTGGTGGGATCACTAATAACACAACAAAATGGTTAGTAATACCATTGTGTATGTCATGCGTATTCGATTCATTTCTATAATATTTTCATTTTTCGTCAATGAAGCATTCCATTAATTTCACTAATTCATTTTTTCCTTATGTGCATGTGTTTAATAACTTCTTTTCAAAGGACTATTTCCTTATTATTCGTATAGAAGGAGAATATGTTACGGATTATATGTTACTTTCTTACTTGAGCAATGTTCGTGCCTTACTGACTATTACTTTGTTATTACTTCTCTCATAATAGTCACTGCTTGAGAATATACACATATTGTTGAACCTATGATATATGACATAGATATATACATTGTTGGACATAGAACAACAATTTACTTAAGAATCGTATATTATATATATATATATATATATATATATATATATATTACTTGAGTATCGTCTCTAAATTACCGAATTTTGTTCAAAATAATAATACATATGAAAATTACTGACCATTCGTTATGGTTTTATTAACTTCACAATAAGCACTTACTTGACCGGTGTGTATATATTACTGAATTCTGTACCATATAATAAAATGAATATAAATTACTGACCGTTGTTTATGTATTACTGATCTAGTAACAACCATTTATTTACCATTGTATATATATTACTAACCTGAGTATTTGGATCTCAATTTTCTGCAATAAATCATCGATTTGACCATTTTCTTACCAAAACGTTCTTTCTTTTTTTAAGGACGCGATATATTTGGAATAATACTTTTGTTAAATTGTCTTACATATTAATATCCTTCCAAAAATGACATCCTTCGAAATAGTTAACCATTCAATTGGTAATAGAATTGGTGTTCACCAAAACGCTAATGAGCATAGGGCTAATTAGACAAAAATCATATATATATATGATTTAATGGGGCTGCCCCGCCCCATATTTCGGGCGTTTTTTTATTTTTTTTTGAAAAATAAAACCATGTATATTCATCCCTATATCCCTCCTACATGCCATTCGAATTTCGTTAGAAGCAGAGACTCCTACGGCCTCCATCTTAATGGTGTCGATTTAAAAAATCCTGTTACCGTTAAAAAATGATTGTCTAGATGGAGGTCGTAGGAGTCTCTGTTTCCGACGAAATTCGAATGGCATGTAGGAGGGATATAGGGATGAATATACATGGCGACATTTTTTGAAAAAAAATAAAAAAAGCGCCGAAAATGGCGCGGGGGCAGCCCCATTAACCTCATATATATATATATATATATATATATATGAGGAAAGGGATCCTACTCCATGGAGTAGGTATCTTACCTACTCCATTTTCTTTTTTTTTCATTATTTTTTTAAAAAATATTTCCATGGATTTTCATAACTATATCCCTCTAATATGTCATTCAAATTTCATCAGAAATAGAGACTCCTATGCCCTCCATCCAGAACAGGTAATTTTAATGGTCTTAGATTTGTTGCAATTTACCTATTTTGGATGGAGGACATAGGAGTCTGTGTTTCTGATGAAATTTGAATGACATATTAGAGGGATATAGTGATGAAAAAATCTATGGAAGCATTGTTCAATAAAAATAAAAAAAAGTAAAAAAGAAAAGAAAATAGAGTAGGTAAGTTACCTACTCCATGGATTAGGATCCCTTTCCTCTGTATATATATGTATATATATAGGTATGTATGTATGTTTGTATGCGTGTGTGTGTATATATATATATATGTATATGTATGTATGTATGTGTGTGTGTGTAGGGGTCCTTTCCAATGGGACTTCGTCCTTCCATATGCAAGGAAGGCCAACGATTAGATTCAAATCTAACGGCATGATCAATTTGTTTGCTAAAAGGATATTTTGATTATCATCTTTTGCATTAATTACGTATAATATTTAATATTTCGCAATATTAAATGCACCTAGATCTAATTTTGGTATTATTTCATAATACCATATTTAAATAATGTCTTGTTTTGTGTTTGATGGCATAACGCGTGATAGATATTTATATCCTCACATGTTTTTTTTGTATAATATGTGGTTCCTTTTGTAACGATTATGTATTTTTTTATATAATCCGTGATTCATTCAAATTTCGTCAGTCGTTTTGTAAAATTTGTATGGTTATTTGTATATTACAATTCATATTAACAATACATTAGCTATTTTGTACGTTTTCTTGATTTATGTGAAATCTGCAATCTTTTTTTTATAAAAAAATATATAATACATAATTTTAATATGTATAATACACATTTAAAATATGTAATGCACATCTAAAATGTATAATACACATAAAAACTACAATTTTTCATTTGCATCCATATGATATATAAAAATACACATGAAATATGTATAATACAAATCAAAATTGTAATAATAAACCTCAAAATTGTGTAATACACATGAAATATGTAAAACATAATGGTTGCACAACCTCCTTGTGTAGCCACCACCATGATACACACGTCTTTATCCGATCTAAGCATTATTGTTGTCGCCTGTGTGAAGAACTTCTCGAAAAGTCACGGCATCAACGATGCAACGGAGGAAAGCGTTATCCTTTGTTAGGTTAATCAAGATCTTCTGGGATCCAAGATGACAGGGGGATATTGGGTCTGCTTTGGTACGATGAGAGGCTCCACACTGCCACCACCACATTTCGTCGCCATCACCACTAGTTGTTACCTCCATGCTTGACCACCTCCTCTGCACGCACCTTCATCCCATGCATCTTCCTCCTCTTGAATAATACATGAAGCGCTTTATCAGGTTGTTGGTGACATAAATAAGGTATCCAGAAAAGATGAGCGCTCCACACGCACCAAAGATGATGTTTGATGTCGATCCAAATGGGAAAAATATCTGCAAAAACAATTACAATCAAGATTTTGGTACCAATGTAATAAGGTTTCTACTGCATGTCAATGCAAGATTATATTGCAGAAAACTGTAAAACCAAAAAGACTTGATCATATTATTGTTGTAGCTTTGCGTAGAGAGGATTTGGTGCAGTTCATCTTCACCTTCAAATGCAACCATCGTCCCCATCGAAATGTTTTGCATGGAGGAGATTGTTGGCCCCATCGGCAGTTGATTGTGCGTGAGAGAGGGAGGGCGTCGCTGCTGGACGATCGCGAGAGAGAAGGAGAGGGTGAACTCACCAGCATTGCCATCATCGTCGTCCCGGCCTTCCTCCTGCCAACCGCCGTCAACACTAAGCAATTAAGGTGACATTAATGGAGGAGATAATTGAGGTATTTAAATATTATATTTAGATAATGTATAAAGATCAAAATAGATATTTGCTTAATTTATAAATAATATTAACATGTCATTAATACTACCACACGATTAGTTACGAATGGTTGAGATTGATGACCTTCCTTATGGATGGAAGGAGCATGTCTCATTTGAAAGATATCACACACACACACAGGGTTGATCCTGTGAGAGCCAAATAATGTGAGAGCATGAGAGCAGTGAGTCTGGGACCATTAGATTCTGCTCATCACACACTAGTTGATTGGAGGAGAGAGAGATGAGCAGAATATAATGGTCCAGACTCACTGCTCTCATGCTCTTACAGTTTTAGCTCTCACGTGATCAACCCTATATATATCGATAAATAGATGATTATAATACAACATAATAAAAATGAATAAATACATTGACTAAGTATATATATCACTTAGACTTGATCACATAAGGTTGGGCATCCTCAAGTAAGTCAACCTATTAATATGTGAAAAGTTCTTGATATCAATCCCCTAAATGTAATAAAAAAAATATCATGTGTGTGTATGATGATAGAAGTTGATGTTGATACAAATGAAATTAAAACTACTTGCAAGAACTTCAGTCATCTAAGGATGAATCACATCTCCCCATGACCCTTCCTGCACTTGTAGGTCATGAAGCACATCTAAGGAATGAATCACATCTCCCCATGACCCTTCCTGCACTTGTAGGTCATGAAGCACTGCTTAATCATAGTGGATTCCTTATTGAGCTTGGCAACCTTAAAGTTTTTATATGAAAAATAATATATTATATATTTGATAACAATTAAAAATTCAAAGGTTAAATATTCACCAGCTCATCTGATTGTGGCTTTTCTAACCATTAGCTGACTTTACTTGTTCCTTTTGACGGCTTGTCTACCTTACGTCATCCTCCTCCCATATTCTTGATTTGAGGTAAACACATCACAAAAATATGCCCATTTGCAATAACATATTATTTAATAAATATTTAATTTGAAATTATAATAAGAAAACTTTTCTAATACCTGTTTGGAGTACACCAAGTTAGAGGAAAACCTCTTCATCTTCTCAAAGTTCATCTTCTCACTCCCAATCTTCTTGAATGCGTCATTCCTTACTATACGAAAAGTTTCACTCATCCTCTTTTCCACAACAAGAGTGAAATAATGATAATAATCCATTTTACCCAGTCCCAAGGATAAATCCCTCATTTTTCCAATGGAAGACTGATCGAGACAAAAATTTTAAAGGATTTTTACACCCATACCCCTGAGTAATTTTGCAATTACAATTATAACCCTGTATAATAGCGAATTACAAGAGAAATCCCGAGTAATGCTTAACTCTTACATGACATAACCCTGTGTTATGTCCGTTTGAGATGTCCGTATATTTGGTGGTTTTCGTTAGGAAAAAGACAATCACTCCTAATGCTTGTTCTTATTTGGCAAATCATGCTATTGCTATTGTATTCTCTTTCAGAGGGGTTGGGAGACGGAGGCGAAGAGGGATGCTGGAAAGGGGGTCGGTGAGGGGGTGGGGTCGCAGGGGAGAGGGGGTTGCTGGAAGTGGTGGGTGGTCTGCGCAGGATGGGTGCACGTGCGGGGGCGGAGGGGTGTTGTGGCGGGGCGGTGTACAGGCGCGGTGGGTACAGGCCCGTAGGAGGAGTTCCAGGGGGTCGGGCACCGGTGGGGGGGGTGTATTTCTGGGGTTCGGGGCCTCTTGGATGCAGGCGCGCGGGAGGTTCGGGGGGTCTTTGCCTGCTAACGCAGGGGATCTGGGGTTGGGCCTTGTAAGGGGGGTCGGGGCTTGGGAGGTAGGGCCTTGCGGCGACCGGGGGGGACGAGGGAGGGTGGCAATGTGGAGGCCGGGTTGCAGGCAGGGCTTCCATGCCGGGGTGGTGGGGGTGGGAAGTGGAGGACAAGGGAGGTGGGTGAGGAGGTGGAGGGTGAGGCTGCGGGCGGAGGGGTGGCTGCAGGCGGATGAGGAAGAAGGGGAGGGAGTCAACTATGCTGCAAGCGATGGGGAGAAGCAAGATGGAAGAGGAAGAAGCTTTTTTTTTTTTGAATTTTTTTAACAGTCATTGGATAGACTGAGGGTTCGATTAACCCAATGATATGGTTAAGTTAAGTGAAAAACAAACGGAGGGTCATGAGTGTGAGACGGAGTGACTATACAAGGTTTCTCGTGTAATTCCCTATCATATAAGGTTATGATTGTAATTGTGAAATTACTCAGGGTTATGGGTATAAAAATCCCAAAATTTAATTCGACCAAATATGTGCAGTACAGAACTCACTAGAACAAATTCAAGGTTAGTATTCCAACACAACATAAAATTTTCAATCAGACTTTGGACGAGAGATATGGTTGCTTTAGTGAAGGGATATCCGGTCCATAATTTTGGACACGAAGTTCTACGAACCTTGAAAGCTCAACCACCCGAACTATCTTAAGAAGTCTTTGGACTACCAAAGGAGCCCAAATACCTCGTCCTCTTCTTCCTCACATCTTATATGCCACTTTTGCCACTAAGGATTTTTCAAAACACGAGGTTGTTGTTCATATAAGAGCATATGCATCAAGGTATCAGAGTCTACCACTTTCCCTTATTTTTATCATATGTTCTTTCATTAGTTGAGCCATATTTGTTACTTCAAAAGACTTTTAGCCGCTCAGAGTAGACAAAAGTCTTATGCTGATTGTCGAAGGCGGGAATTGAATTTCAAAGTAGGTGACCATGTGTTCTTAAAGATTTCTCCTACCAAAGGAGTAGTGCGATTCGGCAAAAAGGGAAAATTGAGTCCTAGATATGTGGGACCTTTTGAGATAATAAAGAAAGTGGGAGAGGTAGCATATCAGGTTGCCCTTCCGCCTCATTATTCCAAGTTACATGATGTTTTTCATGAATCGATGTTAAGGAAGTACAATCCTGATCCATCGCACGTGATCGAGCACGAAGTTCCAGACATTCAGCCGAATCTAACATATGAAGAAAGACCAGTACGTATAGTTGACCGTAAGGAGCATCAGTTGCGGCGTCGCATAGTCCCGATGGTCAAAGTACTCTGGCAGCACCATCAGAGAGAAGAGGCGACTTGGGAGTTGGAGGACGAAATGCGTCAACATTATACGCATCTCTTTGATAAGTGACTTTTTACAGTATAAATTTCGAGGACGAAATTTCTTTAAGGAGGGTAGATTGTGACGGACTGTTTTTTTTAAATAAACTATTAATAATAATTAAAAAAACAAAAAAAAAGCCTAACAAACTCCATACGTCACCCTTGATAAGATAATGTGAAAAAAAAGAGGACAAAATAAACAACAACCTATTTCCCTATTATCTCATAATTATTGTTAAAAATAAAATAGTAATTGTGCCTTTAAAAACCCTTGAGGCTCCATCAATCTCTACTCCCCTTGCTTACACATGAGAGACTTCTAGAGAGAGAGAGAGAAAGAGGAAGAGAGAGAAAGAGGCCGCCGACGATATTTTCGTCACGTCGTTCTTGAATCCGGCATCGACAACCCTCTCCATCAACAACGGAGTTTGATCCGGCGAAATCGAAGGATCAACAACGTGGCCGACAACGGTCCGGATTTGGCGGAATCTTGGTCGACGAATATCTTACGTCGACGAGGTATGTGTCGAACACATATGATCGTTAAATGATGTTTTGGGTTGATCCTTGAATTAAAACTAAGTTATAGATGTATGTGTCGAACCCTTTTAAGAACAATATCTCGACGTGATCTTTCCAATCACGATAACGTCGTTTATGATTTAGGGATATATTTTCCTCTCGTGCGGCAAGGAGAAAAAAAATGGAGGACTTTGAATAATCCATCTATGTGTCAAGTGTTCTTTCATGTAACTCAAGGACTGGTAATCTTGTTTATACGTTTGTTGAAAATCGAGTCACGCTTACCTTTTGACTCGAATTATTTCAAGTTTTTCATATTGGATAATAATACTTGAGTACTAATTACTGGTCAACCAATAAAAAAAAGGGGTTAAATTTTTATATCAAAAATTTGTTAATGGCCGTCGATCTTAAACAAGGAATTTTCACAATTTCTCGTCTTGATTTCTTTGTTGATTGTCGTATTTTTTTCTCTACTGAACAAATGCCTATTCATATTAACTCACAGGTGATTTTTGTCACCTCTTATAATATCGATCCTGTATTTATGGATTCAACAAGAATAATACTCAAAACCTGATTGTACAATATACTAAATAAGGGTTAGTGGTATTTTTTTTTACCGCCCTCTGTTATGTCTAACATATTTGGCCGTCTCTTATGAACCCGTAAGCAAATTGCAATGTCTATCTGACAGATAAGCATTTAAGGCAACTAACTCGTCATATAAATACTGGTGGCATGAATTTTTGAGTGATAATAGAATCGTTATATCTATCTTATCCTACGTTAATACATCTGATTAGCATCACACCCGTTATATAAGGCATGATGTATTGTAAACAATTATAATTAATGTTAAAAATTTTGGCACCGACTCGAACTAAGGGGTCGAAAGGGCCTAAAGGGCCAACGTCATCCGGATGCGTGAGGCAAAAGATAAGTCCTCTACAGTGATAGCTACACTGTCATGTTATGTATTATGATCCGCTTGTGCCGGCGGTAAGCCATCAAAGCCATCAAAGCCGCCTAAGAAGTAACAATCAAGACCACTCTAAACATGAAAAATGTCATGGGCATATGTGCAATATATGTTAATGTTATGTGCATATATGCAATTATGTTACTGTTATGGACTTATGTGTAAGTTCCGTTAAAGTTAAGTGCAAGTATGAAACCTATGTTAATGTTATGGACATGTATGCAATTTATGTCAATGGTATGTGCATGTGTGTCATTTATGGTAATTTTAAGGGTACACTTGCAATTATTATGGTAAAGTGCATATATTGAATTTATGTGAATATTATGGGCATACATGCAAATATGGCAAAACTTAGGGGTATATGTGCAAATATGTTATGTGATTCATGGTTATGAAGGGAATTTTGTGATATGCATTAAATAAGTTGATTTATGATTTATATGATAATGACTTTTATGACTTGTTTTCTACGCTAGCCGGCTTGACCCCAACTCGGCACATACTGAGCTTTATGCTCATAACATGTTTTGCTAACTTTTTCAGGAGAAAGTGAGGATTAGACCATTAGCGCTTTAAGGGAGCCGATCCAGTCTTCGAGAAGTAGGATCGGTATGGATCTACTGCGTTTTTGTTGGGAGGATGTCTTTTATGCCCACTGGAATAAGGAAATCGTGGATACGATTTCACCTAGTTTATTTATCTTTAAATAAAGAACTCCTGGAATTGCGACCTTATTATGATTATAGAAAAGTCTTTTTTTATGTGTTCTTCACTGCTCTTTTATGCTATGTTTGATGCTATGAGTAACGTTCCCGAGATGTCCGCCGAGTTTCTCGCTTCCGCATCATTCTCGGACGATCGGGTTCGTTACAGAGAGAAACCCAACTTTTATGCCATCTAACCCTTCCTTATTGATTTCGAAAACCTCCTTGAGTTTGTGTGATTGTCTTTCCATTGACATTTGTATGTTCTTGTGCTTATTAGATCTTCGACATATAATATAATGTGAATAGAGGTGGGATATCATGTGAAATGTATAATGGTTGCCTCATTAAGCTTGGAAGGTTAGGGATTTGACCAAAATACCCAAATGAAAATGGTGCCATGTTAGGTCTTAAAGGATGTAAGGATTAATGTATATCCATGTCGAAAAAAATTATTTACCCAATATGATAGATTATATAAGCACTTTAGGATACATGGAATAACTTAAGGAATGTACAAGTCATGTACATACTACAGGCACACCGTGTGCTAGTACAACTCATGTTGTATTGGTAAAACAAAGACCTGAGATCCTGTGGAATGAAAATATATATGTGCACCACTCTTGCATCGATACAACTAGATCTGGCCAAAATGTAGGTCGTATCAAACATGCAGAGGTTCAAAAACATCTGTCCAAAGTTCGCCATGGGGCGGCCCATGGCCTGTTTTGTTCTTTTTACATTGATTTTTTTAATGGTATTTAATAAGTATAATTGATTTTATTAAAATCATTTATAGTATATATATCTAATATAAGTAATTTGCATATTACTTGACATGTAAACTATTAATTTTTATTTAAAACTATTGTCACGTATAAAAAACTTGAAGTGTATCATATTAATAAATGTATTATTCAACTTATAATTTTTATTTTTTACAGGCCGGACCGGACAGCCCATTCTTCAAATCTCCTAGTACAAGCCCGACCTATGAACGGGTTGAGCAGGTGAGCCTCCAGCCCGTTGGACATGTCTAGGTACAACTAGATTAAGACTCCAACGAGTATGGCGTGCACTCTTACACCATCCTTATATCGATACCCTAACATGTATCTGAGATGTACCCGGTACCATAGTACACCTGGGATTTTCCAAGTGAAATGGTGTTTGATTGGACTTATGATTTCAATGGGACTTAGAAAGGGAATTATATTTTTATACCCCTTTAGCTTAATTTAAGTGAACTTTTGAAACATCCTTAATATTGTTGTGGTGTACATTAAAAAAGTGATTTTGATATGGAATTATGTACTTTGTCCTAAGTTGACCGTGAATGATTTGGCGTGGTGCATCGAGATGAGAGTTAGATTTATAAAATCTAAGAGTCTTGTAGAGTATGATTGTAAAGAAATTCGAGAATCAAGGATGGTCGGTTAAATGCAATATGGCATGAATTGTTAATTCTTTTTATTTCTTTACCCAGAAGTTGTATCGCAAGCTGCTTGCAAAATAGGTCTCTTTGACTTGCCTGTTTATGTGTTTTTAGTATTCAACAAGACATCAAAAGATCAAAGTCCTGATTCAAGAAGTTTCACGTTCTTGTTGTAATTCAAGAAGTTTCACGTTCTTGTTGTAATTTGATATGTAATTGTACTGAACACTTTGTTGTATTGTTTGATTATCTTCGTAAACTCGAAAGAATAAACAAAAAATTCTTAATATGAACAAGCTCAGAATAAGCTCCTATTGGATCACCTAGTACCTCTTAATTGACAATTGATCCAAAAATATTCAATTGTAATTGACCATCACAGATTAACCACCTAGTGTTTCTGATCAATCATTTCTTGATCGACCAATAGAGAGACTTGATCGATCATTTTTTGAAATAAGCTCACTGGCTCTTTAACAACTACTTCAGGTCGATCAACTGTAGCTGACAAGATCGATCAACATTTCCTGATTGATCGACTTATGCAAGCTGATTGATCGATAGTGTCACATATTTATGATTTCTTACTTGTTTTGTTTTCAACTGCCATATATTCAAATGTCCGACTCCCATACACTACAAGTCATAGTAATAAAAGCAAAGTCCTCTCTTTTTGTTCTCCATGTTCTCGAGCATTCTTAGAGATAGTTCTCTACGGAGATAAAATTATAAAAAACAAAATGGGACCTTAAGTTAAGGTTTTTGTCACTACATGAAATTTTAGTGGTTTTTTTAAGTTTACTCATGTTTTTGCGTTTTTGGATTCTAAACACAAAATCACAAAGTGCCTTTGGATATGATGTAAATCTATATAATAGCAACATTTAATGTGTTTTTGGTATTTTTCCAGAGGTAACATGAATTAATTAAAAATAGGATACTATAAGGGGTTGAAAGCATATTTTTGATTTTTTTAACTATTTAAATGATGGAATTAAAAATCCTCAAAAATCCCTGAACTAGACAGATGTCATATCTACAAAATATTCTTTTTATTTTCAAATTTATTTGAGATGCACTTTAGAAAAATCAAATAGACAAAATCTTCCAAATTCCACATGTCGCTGATAGCAATATCTTCAAAGTTGTTTGGAGGATAGTAGTATGATCCTACAGGGCACAATATATCGATATTTCAATATAAAATAATAATCTCTTGATTTTCCAGAATTTTATAAGGGATAACAAACACTTAAGTTTAAAATATATAAATAATTATCTCCTTGAAACTTGCACATCTTGTAGAACACAAAAATAGCTTTCACATGACAACAAAATCACAGAAAAATGTACTTAGATATAGAACTCCATAAATTTCCAGGGATGTATCTGCAAAAATAGTTACCCCAAAAAGAAAGCTCAAAAGTAACTGGTTGTATTACCTTCCGTTGTCATTACCATAACTATCAGGGTTAAATATGCAAAAAAACAAGAAGGATCACGCGCATGCTGCCTGCTGCTGTCGCGAGTGCTATGTCACCCCCTCGTGAAAACGTGAAAGCATGGACGGTGTGCGGACAACGGACGATCTCATGGTTTCCTTCATTCAGACATGTGGCGTACACATGGACGTCGGTTATAAGGCGCTATCGACGGATCCTTTGTTTCCACTAGACCTGTAGCGTGAGGGGGTCGCTACCTTCTTCTTCAGTTTTGCTATGCGCGGTGGAAGGTGTGGAGGCCCTGCGTGGCTCGGGCATCAACAAGCAGAGGAGGAGGTTCGCGCGCGGGTGGATGCTGCATGAGGAGCTTGGCTTGGCCGGAATGCTGACGCAAAAAGACATGGTGAAATGTGATCGGACCTCTGCGGGGCGTTCGGGTGCGCTCAGAGATGAGGCAGCGCGAAATATGGAGAATAGAAGGAAGAAGAGGATGGGGTGGTTTGTCATCCACTACAATTGGGAATCGGGGATCCGATGATGAAAACATAGTAATACATGTGAATGGGCTCAAATGAAAAGAAATGGAGAGGACGAAGGAGGAAAGAGAGAACTGGTCACTGGGGTGCACCCCGAGTGTGAGATGGATGCCTGAACGGGATGACCGCGGATGTTGACGTGAACGGTCGCCGGAGGTGAGATGAGCGTGGCTTCTCGTATTGGCTTCAAGCTACCCGGCGATACTGTAGAGAAGCTTAGCGAACTTCAGCTTGCGGGTGCAACGGAGAACGACCTCCGAGGACCTCGCCACCGTTTTTTGTCTGTCGCCGTGGCTCGACTTCTACCCCCACTATCACTGAAAGGGGAAGGAACTGGAGAGTGGAGAGGATGTTTGGGTGTTTTAGCGGATGATTCAAACTTGAAGGGAGGGGGGGATTGGGTTCAAGGATCGAGGTGCTCAGAGGCGTCAGCGGGGCGTTCTGATCGAGGTGAGGTCACTGGTGAGGAGGTCGAGGTTGTTGGCCGGCGGAGAATGTAGCCCTAAGAAGATGGGTTGGTGAGGGTTTGCACAAGGAGGGGAGGTGTTGGGAGAGAGCTAGTTGACCTTTGTTCAACTTCCTCCTGAGAGGGTATATCAACGTCTCAGCCAATGGGAAAGGATTGACCCATAGACCAAGAGTGGGGTAGCGGGCCATGTGCCCAATCAAAATAAAGATAATGTCCAAAACTAAAGAACAATACTCAATATATAGTATATGCTTCAAACTGAAAATGTCAAAAAAAATAAAAAAAATTCCTGAAATTGTATATTCTAAAATATTGCCGAAGGAAGTATTTCCAACAAATGTTTATATTTCAAAATAAAAACTAAAAACATTTTTTATATGTATAAAATTACATTGTTTTTTAGAGTTATCATTTTTCTTGAATTTTATTGTTAACAATATTATTATTTTATATTTTTATAATAATACTAGAAATTACAAGTTATTGGGAAATATTTTTGTTGATTTAAAATTTTTAAAATAAAAAGGAGATAAATTACACAGATAGAATAGAACACATGTACAATAGACCCGTGTTTAGAAGACTATTTTTATTTATTTTAAATTTTTAAATTTTTTTGTGATTTTTTATTTTAATAGAATGTAGAATGTATATGTAATAAAATAAACTAAAAATGAGTTAAAATAAACTCTACACAAAACAAAGAAAAAGCTATAAACTATTGTACAAATGTGTTCCAGAATCGACTTTTTACAAATGAGACCTGCTCAAATTCAAAGTATTTTTAACATTTAAAGTATTTTAGATAATGAACTTTAAAATTGAGCAACGGTGAATTGGAGTTCATATGCTCCAAATATAAAATCTGAAATGCTTGCTTGAAAAAAGTGAACCTGTTCCATTTGCCAACTATTTAGTTATGTTGGTATTTTTTAAGTTTTTATATTTTTTCTAGATATTTTTATTGAATTAATACAGAAGAAATCAAGTCAATTTGAATTGTATAAAAATAAATATAAAAGTTTGAATTTTTGGATATTTTCTTATTTAGTTTTGGATTTTTATTTTACATACTTTTAATGATTTATTTTACAAGCATGAATTTATAAAATAGCAATATTAATGCATGCATTGTTGAAGAATTTAACTCGATTTTTTATTTTAAAGTGGGTGAAACACGGTTTCAATCATATACGCTCTCTCATCGCCATCTTCATCCATCTCCATCACCACAACCGCTTCCTCCGACCAACAATCCACTTCCATCTCTCAAAACCTCTCCAAGTACCCTTACACACAACTCTTTACATGACCATATCCTCTGCAACTCTACCAACCTGGGCATATCTCCCTCATTCTAGAAGAACGACCAACCACGACCATTCCCTTCCGAATCTAAAACATTTGCCCTACGCCTGACCAATTGCCATCATCCCTGACCTCATTTGTAAAACCACAGCCTTGAACTTTTGTTTTTATTTTATCCCATGATTATCTTCATTGTAACATATATTTCCTCACCACGAAGACATGTGCTTTGTTATTTGCTCCTTTTACATGTGTCTTGAGCAATCCATCATCTTCCATCTGAAACATATATTAATCTCGAATACATATTTCCTGCATCCATAATTCTCATAATTTATTAATGGACCAACATCAATCATCATATATATTTTACATTTTGTGCTATCTAAATTATAATGACAAATAAAAGTGATCCATTAAGATAAGATGTCATTATCACATCTTTTACAGTATGGCTATAAATGTAAATAGATATGAAAGTTTACACATTCTTTGATGGGCATAATTGTAAATTTTCAATTCAGTTATCAAATGGGTTGTGGGTACAAGTGATGGCAGTTTTCCCTCTTTTCTCAACATCCCCATCCGTGGAGAGAGTGTGCGTGCAATTGAAGTTAGTTTTTTGCATTCCAAAAATAGCAGAAGAGGGCTCCTCTTGAAACCTCGGAAGATCCGTCTCCCGTAACTTTTATGTATGGATTCATGTATTCTTTTCTAATTTAAATTGATGATCTTGACAAAATCATTCGTGATCATGATAAGTTGTTAATTTCTCTAACTGGTATCGGAGCCAGGTTTTGTCAAATCATTGGTTTATTTGAAATCTAGTTTTGATTTCTGTTGTGTTTTTCTTGGTGGTCATAATCACTTCATTAAGATACTTCATTCATACTTGTTGGAAATTATTGAGTGCTTTTGTGATCTTTCTTCTAGTATGCATTGAGTACTTTTGTGTTCAACTTCTCTTTCAGAATAGACAAAAGGGGTAAAGAAAGTTTCTCTCTTGTTGGTTACGATCATGGGAGCAAAGTTTAGTTTAGTTTTTTTTCTCTCTTTTTCAAAGATGCATTAAGTGGGCAGCTCCGAGGTGAAGAGGAACGACCGGATGGTCGTAGCAGTGGAGGTGCGCCTAGAGCTGCTCCGCCTGAGCAGTTGGGGGCCAAATGGGGGTCTTCTTTGTGAACCAGTACCTGCAACAGGAAGTCCGCTCGGAGGCGTGGCTCCGGCGAGGGTTTATTGCAAAGAAAGACAAGAGAAGCAGAGGGGAATGGAACTTGACTTCCGACGGAGATGAAGGGAAGGAGTCGCGACCTTAATCTCGACTTGGGTGTCAAAGCTAAGGGGGATCAGGTTGCACACAAAGGTGAGCGATGGAACGAGGAGTCTATAGAACGAATGGAGGTGGTTAACGAGGCTCCGATCAGCTGGTCGGAGCACGTGGATGTGCGATGGAGCTAAATGGAATGGATGGAATCCAAAAAGTGAAATGCAAGGGACAGGATAGATACCTGAAGGGTGGAACACGTTCCTGAACTTCATGCGGAGAAGAGCGTCGCGGTGATGGCCTCAACCAGGCTATGGCTGGCCAAGAAGGCTAAACACGATGGCGGTCCGGCCACGTAGCTGAGCTCCGAGATTCACGCCACCAAGCTTCGATCTAAAGGTGCTCTCCGGTCGCTGTCACTCAACTGGAGGTCGTTAGGGGTGGAAGAAGGGGTGAGGCACGAGCTGAGTGACTGAAGAGGCGAAGAAGATATTTTATAGGCTTCCTAGGAGGATGGAAAGATCGTGCGAGAGCACGTAACCCTAGGAAGATCCACGCCTTCCTAGGGATCTGTGAAGGTGATGGATCCCAGGAGAAGGCTCGGACGGAGAATCAGATCGAGAGGAGGCCTGACCTGACCAGAAAAATGGGAGAAAAAGCTCTGGTAGAAGGAATTGGGTCAGGTCAGTCTTGGAAGAAGGCATTGTCCGGAGGTCAACATTCGACTGGACCAATCAGGAAATTAGAATTTACAAATTATTTATAAAATTAATAAAAAAATAGTAAATGAATTCAAAAATAAAAAGTATATGAAATAAAAAATGTTTCTTACTTTTCAAGGAATTTTCTATTATTTTTAATTACTTTTATGAAAAATAAATTAGTGTATATACATTATATAGTATTATATACATGTATAATATACCTATGTATTATGTACAAATATTTTTATTTTATTATTTTTACATAAATACCCCCAATTTTATATTTTATTTTTTTAACATAAATTTAAGAGTACGAACTAATTTTTCTTTTATTTTTATGGGTCATTTACAAGTACAAAATAAATGGTAATTGTGTTATATATACATGTGTCTTTGTACAAGTGAGAGAGGATTATTTTTTATTTATTTTTCCTGATTTTTATTTTATTTCTAGGGATATGTATA
Organism: Ottelia alismoides; assembly: GCA_037367405.1. Lineage (NCBI taxonomy): Eukaryota > Viridiplantae > Streptophyta > Magnoliopsida > Alismatales > Hydrocharitaceae > Ottelia > Ottelia alismoides. Next base: position 206,696 of record JAZKJV010011007.1, read on the forward strand.
AGAAGGTAAAAATAATAATTTAATTTTATTTGGGTGAAAAATAGTTATTTACATATCTCTCTATTTATTTTATTGGGTGATCAGGTCAATGCTTGACCTTCTCTTGGGGTTTGGATCACTCTGTATTTATTCTAAATACCTCCTTCCTTTTTCTTTTCCTTTATTCTTTTATTTTTGCACAAATACATGCTAATTATGCAATATTAACACATGCATGTTGATTGCTATGTTAATTGTATTTATAACTATTTACATGTTGATTTGCCAAGATAAATAACTAAGATAAAAGAATAAAGAGTGAGATCAAGGATTCATCAGTGTTCAACTTCTCTTTCAGAATAAACAAAAAGGGGTAAAGAAAATTTTCTCTCTTGTTGGTTACGATCATGGGAGCAAAGTTTAGTTTAGTTCTTTTTTTTGTCTCTCTTTCAAAGACTTGGTTGTTTGGAGAGAGAGAAATAGAATTGAAGTTTTTCCTTATACGGTTATGAGTTTGGAAGAAAAAAATTGCTTTTTTTGGAGGCTGGACGTGTGGTTGTATTTTTTGTTAAAAAAGGTTCTCATTAAATTGTTGCATCATGGTTAAGTGATGTAAGTTTTTTCTAATATGTCTAGTGATTCCGCTCTATGTATATTATATATATAGTTGATGCTTTAGTTGTATAAATTCAAATAAAGTTTGGCAATGTCTTGATTTATAATTTATTAATACATGTATCAAATTACCAAAGTAGTCACTAGTACATGTACTAATATATTATGTTTATTGAAATATTTGCACTTTTAAAATTCATTTAACTAGAAATTGACCCAAAGGAAATTTATAGTTGATCGGATTTTATAAGCTTTTAACATTAGATGTTGACATTTATAAGAATTGTCGTGTGATTTATGGATCAATCTAAAGAGTCCAAAGACTTTTTGTCAATTTTGTACAAGGTATTTAACATTTAGACTTGCCATAATTTGAATTTATTTACTTTTTGAAATATGCAATCAGTTATTAATTGTGAGTTTTTTATTATTCTTTGTATAGTTAACTCATCTGCTTCAGCAATTTCTGCTAGCATTAATTCTATTCTCAAGTTGAATGGTTTGAACTTCAAGAATTAGAAAGAGAGTGTTATCATTATTTTGCGTTGCACGGACTTGGATCTCGCACTTAGAGAGGAACAACCATCTTCTCTTACACTTGAAAGTTCCATTGAGGATAAAAGGAACTTTGAGAGATGGGAACATTCAAATCGAATGTGCTTAATGATCATGAAGCATGCGATCCCAGAAAAGTTTAGAGATGTTATTTCTGATGAGCTAGTGCCAAGAAGTTCCTTGAAGAAATAAAAAGTGTTTTGCAAAGAACAAAAAGGCTGAGACAAGTATCCTTCTTGGAAAACTTGTTTCAATAAAAGATAAAGCAATGGGGAACATAAGGGAGCACATTATGGAAATGTCCCATCTTGCATCAAAACTAAAGGCACTAAAATTAGAGTTATCTGATGATTTAGTTGTGCATTTAGCCTTGATTTCTCTTCCTATGCAATTAGTCAATTCAAGATAAGTTACAATTGACAAAAAGAGAAATAGACTCTTAATGAACTCATTTCTCATTGTGTGCAAGAGGAAGAGAGAACGAAGTAAGATCAAACTGAAAGTGCTCATTTGGTTACTAGTCCAAAGTTTAAGAAAAGAAAATAGGTAAAGGAAGCTGCTAAGGAACCCTTACTTAAAGGGAATCAGAAGAAACCTAAAGAAAACAAACAGGCATGTTTCTTTTGCAAGGCTGAAGGACACATGAAGAAGGATTGTATCAAATATCATGCTTGGCGTGGTAAGGAAGGTACATTTTTTGCTTTAGTTTGTTTTGAGGTTAATTTGGCTTCTGTACCTAAACACATATGGTGGATAGATTCTGCTACTACTATTCATATAAGTGTTTCAATGCAAGGCTCCCAAAATTGTCGAATGCCAAGTGATGTTGAAAGATTCATCTATGTAGGTGATGGCAAGACTGTGGAAGTGGAGGCTATTGCAGATTTTAGATTGCCGTTAAGTACTGGTTGTTATTTAAATCTAGATCATACTTTTGTTGTTCCATCCTATAGGAGGAACTTGATTTCTGTTTACTTGTTGGACAACTTAGGTTATGAATGCCCATTTGGAAACAGAATGTTTAACTTATTTCTTCACTCAAGTTAGGTTGCAACTGGTTCATTATCTAGTAATGATAATTTTTATTTGCTTCATACATCTACCTCCCATAATGAAACCTTGGATGTCAATTTGGGTGGTACAAAGCACAAATTAACTAATGAGAATTCTGGTATGTTGTGGCACAAGCACTTAGGTCGTATATCTAAACACTGAATAGATCGGCTTGCGTCAATAGGAATTCTTGATTCCCATGATTTAACAAATTTTGATGTATGTGTTGAATGCTTAAAAGGAAAAAGAACAAACAAAAGAAGATTAGGTACCACTGAAGCTTCACAAGTCTTAGAACTAATCCATACAGATATTTGTGTTCCATTCCCTACTACCTCTTGGAATAGACAACAATATTTCATTACGTTCATAGACGATTATTCAAGATATGGTTACCTATATCTGATACATAAAAAACTCACAATCCTTGGAAGTGTTCAAATCATTTAAGGCTAAAGTTGAAAATCAACTTGACAAAAGGATTAATGACGTCCGATCTGACCGTGGTGGAGAATACTATGGTAGATATGATGGATCAGGTGAACAACATCCATGACCTTTTTCTTCTTTCCTAAAGGAACGTGGAATTGTCCCTCATATACCATACCAGGTACTCCTGGCATGAATTGTATAGCCAAGAGACGAATAGAACATTGAAAGATATGGTGAGAAGTATGATTGCTTATTCTACTCTATCACAAGCCCTTTGGGGAGAAGCCTTAAAGACTGCAGGTTTTATACTCAATAGAGTGCCAACAAAAGCAGTACCGAAAAACCCTATATGAATTGTGGACTGGTAAAATACCTAGTATGGAACATTTTCATGATTGGGGATGTCCAGCTGAGGCAAGGCCGTATAAGCCAAATGAAAGGAAATTGGACTTAAGAACCATTAGTTCCTATTTTGTTGGATACTCAGAACGATATAAGGGCTATAAGTTTTATGATCCTAAGACAAGATCCATTCTTGAGACAAGAAATGCTCATTTCTTTGAGGATGTTGCTTTGGGTATAGAAGGTAAGGCTAGATACATTACATTTGAGGAACCTGATTCATCTTTAATCGATCATATAATTAATAACCAGGTTATTATTCCAAATTCCATTCAAATAATGGACACAAGAGAAAGTAATGTTGACCCTCTCATTATTCCAAGCCAACAACCTCAACCTCAAGAAAATCAAGAAGAAGTACCTCTGAGACGATCCACTAGAGAGAGGAGAAGTGTAATTTCACAAGATTACATAGTTTTTCTCCAAGAACATGAGCTTGACTTATTGGATAATGATCCAATCACATTCCAACAAGCTATAAATAGTTCTGAATCTCAATAGTGGATTAATGCAATGAATGAGGAAACGAAATCATGTAGCGACAATGCGTATGGAAGGTTGTCCCATCGCCTAAAGGTGTGAAACCCATTGGTTGTAAATGGATTTATAAGATCAAAAGGGATTCAAAGGGTAATGTGGAAAAATATAAGGCTCGTCTTGTTGCAAAGGGTTTTACCCAAAAGGAAGGGATTGACTATACAGAAACATTCTCTCCAGTTTCTTCCAAAGACTCATTCAGAACCATAATGGCTTAGTGGCTCACTATGATCTTGAGTTACATCAGATGGATGTTAAGACAACGTTTTTTAATGGTGATATTAATGAAACAATATATATGGTGCGACCAGACAATTTTGCATTGGGAAATGCAGAGAAATTGGTTTGCAAATTAAAGAAATCTATCTATAGACTCAAGCAAGCTTCACATCATTGGTATCATAAGTTTCATCAAATTGTTGTCTCATTTGGATTTGAGACAAATATAGCTGATGAATGTGTATACATTTTCTAAGGGCAAATTCATTTTCTTGGTTCTATATGTCGATGACATATTACTTGCATGCAATGACATTGGTATGTTGCATGAAACCAAGAAATTTCTTTCAAATAAATTTGAAATGAAGCATCTCAATGATGCCTGTTTTGTATCAGGAATCCAAATATATCACGATCGCTCTCGATGTATTCTTGGATTATCATTAAAGAGCTACAATGAAAGAATCCTTCAAAGGTTTGGTATGAAACAATGCAAAGCGGGTGATACACCAATCTCTAAGGGAGACAACTTTAGTCTCAATAAGTGTCCTAAGAATAAAGTTGAAGCTAAAGAAATGGATAATATTCCCTATACATTGGTTGTGGGAAGTTTAATATATGCCCAAGTCTGTACACGTCCAGATATTGCATACATTATTGGAATGTTGGGCAGATATATAAGTAATCCCAGGCTAGATCATTGGAAAGCGGCCAAGCGGGTGATGTTATATCTTCAAAGAACAAAAAACTTTATTTTCACATACAAGAAATCAAAGCAATTGGAGATTACAGGCTATTCAGATTCCGACTTTGCTGGATGTCTGGATAGTCGTAGGTCTACATAAGGCTATATTTATATGCTATCTGGATGTGCTATATCATGGAGGAGTGCTAAACAATTATTAATAGCGGCTTCTACAATATCAGAATTTATAGCTTGTTATGAGGCGACAAATCATGGAATATGGCTACGAAATTTTGTCACATGTCTATGCATTTTAGATGATATTGAAAGACCATTGAAGATTTTCTGTGACGATCAGTCGGCGGTATTATATTCCAACAATAATAGAAGTTTGTTAAAGTCAAAGCACATCGATATTAAGTTCCTGGCTGTTAAAGAAAGAGTTCAAAATGGTCAAGTATCTATATAACATATTGGAACTAGGTTTATGATTGTTGATCCACTCACTAAGGGATTAGTACCTAAGGTCTTTCATGAACATGTTACACACATGGGTATTGTACCACTAGATGATGCCTTGGTTTAGTGGGAGATGTTCCTAATACTTTTTTGTCATAGATGTATTTGTTATTTCTATAGAATATAGTTTGAGCTTGATTTTGAACTCTTATGTTAAGTTTTCAGTTGGACCACTTGAAAATAGGCATGTTTTGATCACATTTGACATGCAAAATTTTCATACTATGCAACCATACTTGATCAATGTCATTGAATATATCTATATTTGTGGCCAATGTTGATCTGATCATAAAAGTACGATTAAGGTCACCTTGGTTCTATATTGATATAATCATGGACACAATTGGTGAAGATTATTTTATCGAGGTAGTGGTCTTGAGCTCATAAAGTTAGAATGTGAACTTGTATATATAAGATGATTTTGTAGGCCCAAGTGGGAGAATGTAAGATTTATCAATGCGCCAACATCAATCATCATATATATTTTACATTCTGTGCTATCTAAATTATAATGACAAATAAAAGTGACCCATTAAGACAAGATGTCATTATCATATCTTTTATAGTATAGCTATAAATGTAAATAGATATGAAAGTTTACATATTCTTTGATGGACATAATTGTAAATTTTCAATTCAATTATCAAATGGGTCCTCGTCCCGAGGAAAAAGGGATGACAGTTTTCCCTCTTTTCTCTACATCCCCATCCGTGGAGAGAGTGTGCGTGCGATTGAAGTTGGTTTTTTGCATTCCAAAAATAACACGAGAGGGTCTTGTTGAAACCTCGGAAGATCCTTCTCCTGCAACTTTTACGTATGGATTCGAGTATTCTTTTCAAATTTAAAATTGATGATCTTGACAAAATCATTGTGATCATGATAAGTTATTAATTTTCTAACTGGACATCATATCATTCAGTTACTAGTAAAGGCATATTTATATCTTCATGTTCTTTTCTGTGCTCCTATGCTAAATAAAATTAAACAATTGGACGTGTGCAAATCCGAGTTTATGCTAATCGGGTCTGACCATAGGTTAGATAGGATAAGAAGTCACCGACCATGACCTGAATGACCCAAGACAAAATTAAATGGATCTTGAGTTGGATCCGCTTCGTCTCGAATGAACCACATCTAATGTTCATCTCTATGTGGGAGTTCGAAATGGGCAAATATTATTAGCAAAGCTCGCCTTATACTTGAAGAACTTGTCATCAAACCAAACGTAGGAAGGGTACGAGCATCTACTCTGCGTCTGCTTAAATAACACGACTGTTAAGTAATGTGGTGTTCGCTGCAGCAGCAGAGCCGCTCGATCATGATCGAGTGTGTGGACCCTTTCGTGTGCTACAGCAGCAGTCTGCTGCTGCGTAGGTATCCATCTATCCATGTTCATGCGTCGCAAGTTATCGTTTTCCCATAGATGTATTCAAATAGCCGCGAGGGAGGACAATGGAAATTGGGGGAATGAATAAGACGAGGAGACGTGTAGATGGTTCATCACACAATGTATAAGTTGGTATTTTTTATTCTAGCATGATTCTACCAGGGAAATCGAAACCGATCAGGTAAGTATTTGCTAATCAGCAGCGGGTATATAGATCCCTTTGATTTGAGCAGAGAAGATACGGTCGCAATACTCGAGCCACTGATGATCTGCTCATCAACCATTTTGATTTTTATTCTGTGTGCAGCAGCTGATGGCGGCCAGTTGCAGTTGATGAGGAACAACGACCGCAGCTCTGCATGCTTCATGAGGGAGAGGATCACGTTGCCACGCCATTGACACGAAAGGATGATGGCTCCTTCATACCTTAACTTATTTGATGCTCTTATTTATTTATTTATAACAGGTTTTTAACGAGTGGCGTAGGACCACTTAATTCCCTCTATATCTCTCGTATAATTAAAAAATGGTGGTGGGAGGCAACATCCATGCAGAATAATTAAAAAATGGTGGTGGGAGGCAACATCCATGCAGAACATTGCGCAACAGACTCTATTGTACATGGCAGAATCATTCGATCACCGGTTTCTTATCTCGAGATGCGAATCCACTATCCTCGGCCTCTATGAGGGTCACTCGATTCTCATCCGACGGACCACCTTAATTACAGCATCGGTTATAATTGTCAATTACAGCAGACGATCCTTTCCTCAGCATTCATCAAGCAAGTTAGAAGAATTGCACCCGATGTGCTGTTAAGTGGTGGCTAGGGATGCAAATAGATATATCCATTTCGTAAAAGTAAATTTTTATGATATAATATACATTTTCAAAATTTTCCAACATAAAATGTTGATACGAATAAAACTTTTATCGGATGAGTGTGCTTGCACGTGTGTCTGTAAAATATGAATGTTCCAATTGGGCACATGATTCATTGGCTTCTTAATGAGCATCATATAATGCAATTCAATGCATATCCGTTATATTCTTGAAATATCATGTGCACTACTACAAAATTAGGTTATAATGGTATTTTTTTTCAAAATTCGTTACTAAATCAACCGTTGCTAAATATACAATGATGATATTATCCGTTGTGAAATTTTCCCTATTCTTGAAATTAGTTATGAATATAATATTCATCTCTATATCATTTGCAACCATCTATATACCGACACTTATTCGTTGTTATTTCTCAAAAAATTAACTAATCATCGCTAAATTTTAAATTAAAAATTTAGCGATGACTAGTTGAAAATTTGAAAAATAGTAACAAATAGTGTCTCTATACGGACTAATGATATAGAGATGGAAATTATATTCGTCGCTAATTTCAAATATAAAATATAATTTCACAATGAATAATATCATTGTTATATAATTAACAACAACCGATTTACTGATTTAGTGACAGATTTTGTAAAAAACATCACTATAATCCAATTTTGTTGTATTGACAATTAATAAATTTTGAATTAAGATAAGTTATTTATTCTAAGTTTATACTATCTCTCCATAATATTTGATTCTTTTTTCCTTTTTTTACATATTTCAATTTCCTTGATCTTCATTTCCGCTTTTTTTATATTTTATAAAATGGAATAACGTTATTTGTGTAAATATTTTGTTCGTTTATAAGTCTTATTTTCACATGCATCTATAATAAATTTATAAGTTGTAACTTATGTTTTGTAAATTTTGTTTAAAGAATTGTGATCTCATGAATGAAAAGTTGCATGTAAAACTGTAATTTCTATCGTTACTGTGTATAATAAAATTTATTAGTCATAGTTGAGTACACTGCGCACTGAAACTTTATGTAAATACATATAATTTTGTATATTAAAAGTTTGTTAGGGTTCGTTTGGTTGCAGGGTTGGACAGGGTTAGGTTGGGTTGGGGTACTATTCACAGGGGTACCTCCTCCTCACAGTTTACTATTCATCCAGCCCAACCCAACCCAACCCAACCCAACCCTGCACAACCCTACAACCAAACGAACCCAGGTTCATTTGGTTGCAGGGCTGGACGGGGTTGGGTTGGCCCAACCCGGGTTATCCCTCCAACCAAACGGCCTAATCCTCCTCACAGTTTACTATTCACAGGGGTACCCCTGCCCAACCCAACCCTGCCCAACCCTGCGACCAAACGAAATAATAGTTATAACTGTGTGTCATTCTTGTGCAATATGATAAAATGATTAAACTAAAAGTTGAAAAATTACCACAAATTGAATTTCTGCATGGTATAGGGAGATACTAAAATGTGTTCAACAAGTAGAATCGTGTGATTTTTAGATGGCATATTATTATTATTATTATTATTATTATTATTATTATTATTATTATTATTAAGTTGATTAAAAGAATAAAGAATGCTCTTCTTATCACGATGAGGTTCCGGTCTCATTACTCTTGAGGAACGATTGAGAACGTGTGCTCACCGGAAATCTGATGGACCCTATGGCATTCAAAAAACCCTCTAGAGAGTCTAAACACATAATGATCCGCATATTAGGCACTAATTGCAACAATGCAGTTGCAATTGGTTGGGAGTTATTCCCCGTCTCGGGAATAACTTTGCAAAATATTACCTAAAATGGGTACATCTCGAAAATAATCCACAAAATAAGCATATATCGGTCAACCGTTTGCCGCTTAGCTTGTTTCGAGCGGCAAACTGTTTGTCGTGCCACATGGACGGCAAAAACAACCGCCCGTGATGAAATTCTGAGTCCCCAGTCCCCTCCCGTCCAGCTATGTGGCACGGCAAATGGTTTGCCGATATATGCCCATTTTAAGAATTATTTTCGCATTGTACCCATTCTGAGTAAAACATTTCCTGCCGTCTCCATTCTTGAAACACCCCTCGTGGGTTTTTCCATTAAAAATGTGATCGCAAGGTTGCACCAAAGTTGCATTTCGAAAAAGAAGCATGCCTATGGATCATATGGTTTGGTGTTGCTTCTCTCCTCAAATGACATGAGTTTAAGTCACTGTATATAATATCGTCTTTTTTAGAAATGGGAAAATTGTAGTGTTAATTATTTGTTATCAACATTTGTCATTTGATTTCAAAAATTACCTCCATGGAATAATGTAATTTAGAATTAGATTTTTTGTGTCAAAATGTATGTATGAGACTAATATATTTTAATATTTGGGGAATCATATTATGTGGAATAAAAGGAGAATGTCTAATTACTTATCCCTATGTCTTTACATAAATTTTTATATAGAGGAGATGTTAGAGCAAAAATAATACATAGTACAAAAGAGGAAACACTAAAATGGAAACATATAATCATCTTTACAGTCATATCAATCATCTTTTCAATCATATCAATCATCTTTTGAATCATATCAACTACATCCTCTAACACTCCACCTTAATCTGAAGCATATATGCTAATCGTGCTCATCTTGCTGCAACAACATTCATACCGGAGGCATCATAGATATTTGGTGAAGACAACTATAGTATGATCCTTTGAAGTAATTGTGGCAATCTGTAATAACTCCTTCTAAATCATATATTTAGCGAAGTGGCAATCGAGCTCAACAAGCTTTGTACGATCATGAAATATGTGGATGTTTGCAATACACGGTTTCATGGTCGTCACATCTAAAGCTCCATCACACCAAGGCCAACAAATTAATGTATCCCGTTAGAACCTCTCTACTCTGTAATATTAAGCAACAGCATGTGCCATTGTCCTATATTCACTCTTACTATTTGCTAGCCATTGTCCTATATTCACTCTTACTATTTGCTATTGTCCTATATTCACTCTTACCATTGGAGCGAGAAATATAGCTTGTTTTTTTCTTCTCCATGTAGTCAAATCGGTAGTTGACTTTCTGTCTGTAGAGAATTTAAGTACAATATCATGGATCCGTCATAGATAATTAATATGAAATGATTCAAAAGTTGCCTCCTTCTATTGTGAATCAGTAAACCCATGCGGGAGATAATGAAGATAAAGAAAATGGTGGTCCTTACTTTATCTTTTTCCCTTCCCTTAACCCAAACTACAAAGACCCTCTCATATTACAGAGAGCTGGGGTAGTGTCTCTCTAATTCTTAACTTCGATGAATAACATAATAAGCCATCATAATTGATGTATGATAACCCACTAACCATCAATACGGGTCACTAGAATTTGGTCATATTTTATCGGTTAACACAATCAAATTCATTTTATTATCTCATCAATATCTCAAATGAACCACATGTGGAATTTTTCTAAGATTTTCCCACTTGGTTCATATGATTCTTGATGGCAAGATAATAAACTTAACCATGCTTTTTCATGAGCTTTTTGTAATGTCAATAAATTGCATACCTTCGTTTAACTAAATTAATACAGTCAAAGTGGTAACACGTCGTACAACTTGACATAATTCCTTCCATGTATCAATATCAATTCAATCTAATCACTCATAATTTAGAAGAATAAGATCTCCTACTTTAATTTCATTTCTTCAGTTTTGTTTTTTATTTGCAAACATAAACTAAATGAGATTGTCATAAACTTAATGAGCACCAAGCAAAATATACTAATTAATCTTTCATAATAATGTCTTCTTTAAAGCAATCATTCTAATAACTTGGTCGGAAAAATCTTAGGTACTAAACCTTTAGTTAACATATGCTATCATGAAATTAGTACTAGTGTGCTTTATTGACATTTTTTTTGAACTTCATCCTTTACTAACAAATACTTTAACTACATGTGCTTTGCATCCTTAGAGTACTTATTATTCTTTGAGAAGAATATAGCTTCGGTATTATCATAATAGTTTCAGTGGCTTGATAATTGAAATGCATGCCTGATCTGATGTTCTGCAAGCAAAACTATTGTCACTGAATCGATCAGACAATATTACCAGAAAATTTAATTTGTAGTCTTTACTTAGACTCCTAAACTTATGTATATGGTAAGTACAGGAGTGCCGAACTCAGGGAGGAAAACTGTAAAACTAGGGTAAATAGTTAGAGTAATCTAAGGTATAGAGTTTTCATGAATTTTAATGAATTTTAAAGTGTTTTAAGATTTTTATTGTGTTTTAAAGTTTTGTATTGTTTTTAGTGTGTTTTATATACATATATAAGATAAGTATAGGTTTTTTTTATAATTTTTATTTGATTTTTTATTTAATATTTTATGTTTTATATTTATTTTACTCTTTTAGGGATTTTTCTTAGAATTTTTATGCATGCGAGCCAACAGCAAGCCATTATGCAATAAATGCTATTGTGAATATCATTCCCTAATCTGAAATGAAGAATAACTAATTTGCATAATAGGTCACTTAGTATAATTAGGGTTATGTACCACAGCCATCTTAATGATCATACAACTGTTGATTCAATTATTAAATCATAGAGGCTGGTGCTTGGATGAATATCAAAAGTGTTAGATTGAGGAATCATCAAGTACCGTCAAATGATTATTAAGAGAGGATCTCCAGCCTGAGAAGGAGATCGTAATCTTTTTTCTAAAGGCTGATATCTGACCGACCTCTTGATGCAAGTCCTTTGTAGAGGAATAGAGATTCAGAGGTGTCAGATTAGTTAGGTCAAAAGAGTTGACTTAACGAGATCAAGATAACCAAAGACCTATGTCGTATGCTGTCATGATATAGGCATGCATCCTCTGACTAGAGACAGATATGTTACTACATGTCTGAGTATGTACATTTGGCAGACCAATAGGTTGATGTCCTAACCAACGTCTATACACCGGTGCGCTGGTGTACATGCAAGGGCATATGAGTAATATGATCTCTCAAAGGGATCATACAGGTTCATTGCTGAGCCGGAAGATATGAGCTCACTCATGAGATGTTGCGAAGAATCAAATTCCGTGCACGACCGTATCCCTTTGGAAGCTTGACTGAATTTGTAGGTTTGATATATACTTTTGGAAAGTATATGATCAATACCTGGGTATGATGTATGCTTTTGGAAAGTATATGATCGATACCAACTCCCAATAGTCAAATGAGAACCTTAATGATAAAACCCTGAAGGAGACAGTCTAAAAGAGATCTAAAACTTCGGGTTTATTCTTGATCTTCCAGTATGTAGGATGTACATGTATTAGGAATGCCTAAGGGTGATGTGATCATAAATGATTGTATAACCATGATGCTTCCATTCCGAGGGAGTGATGAAATAGGTCTGGATTTTAGTGATTCCTCTCATAGAGAAGTAATCTGATCTTAGTCCAAATATTAGACATTGATCTGAATGTGATTCAGATGAAATGAGAAGATTATATTTGAGGTCTTGATTTAATCAAGCATCTAAAGGAGGTCTGCATGATCTGGATTTGAGATGTGATCTTAATATCCAAGTCACTATACGTGGAACAATACAATTGCCATGTTCTTATCTCCAAGTATCCGCAGATAAAGCGCAATATCCTTGAAAGAGTTCATGGATAATTTCAATGTTGATCTATGTATCCGAGCATTGAGAAAAATGGATAATTAAATATGATTTAATTATCATGAATAATATGAATTTGGTTTATATTATAAGGAGAGTTATCTAAGATAATTAAATGTGATTTAATTATCAAAGTATGAATAATATGAATGTGATTCACATTATTTGGGCACATGAGAATTGAGATATAAGACGATTAAATATGATTTAATTATCATGGATAAGAATAACGCGGATATCACTATCCATGTTATCCAAGTATATTATAAATGTGATTTATAATATTTTAAACAGAGCATATTGTGATTTATATTTGTTAATTAATTATTGAAGTGAATTGGATTCACATTGGATGTTTAATTGAAAATATAATTTACATTTTGTTCGGGATGTGAATGTGATTCACATTTTTCCAATAGCATGATTGCAATGTTCATAAGATAATTATGAATTATTTTTGTGAAATAAATTACAACAAATGTTGTTGTAAATCTTGGAGATCTCATGAGATAATGAGATCTCATGAGATAATGAGATCTCATGAGATTTTGAGGAGATAGACCCATTCTATCTCAAATGAGTAGCCCCCCCTTCTTTAGGGGATATGGTCAGTCTCCTCATTATCTCCAAGACTAGTCAAAGTGATTTAATTTTGAATTGATTTATATTGATTTATCAATATATATTAATTTAAATTAAATCCAATGTTGTTATGTTTTTTACAACAACATCATGACCATTGAAAGAAACATAAATCATTCTCATCCATTGATTGTGTGTTGTCCATGGATTGATATCCATGGACTCCCAAAACCCTATATAAGAAGAGGCACCCCTTGCTCTTCGAGTTACACGTTTACGACAACAACATATGCTCTCTCCCTCTCTCTCTCTCTACACGCCAAATGCTCTCTCCCTCTCTCTCTTATGGCCGTCCACCATGGAGCCATAGAGAGAGTCGTCATCGCTGCAGCATTGTCGTTATGCTGCCGGGGTATTTGCTCATGGATCTCCGTCTCCTTCGGTGCGCCTCGCTCGTGAAGAAGATGTCGGATCTCGTGTGGCGAGATAAGGAGATTCGCAGCTTGGATAATCAACATGGATTGCGAGGAGCACGCGTCTCATCAATGAGCTCGCAAGCATCTCCTCCATCAGATCGAACTTGAGACAGGATGTCTCTTTGTTTAAGACTCGATCACAACCACGCTTCAAGAGGTAACCTTAATATCTATTATAGTTTCAATGAAACGATCTGAGAAATGTTCTTGGATCATGTGGTTTCCTCACGTTAATTTTTTTAAAATTCCGTAGATCCCCACGCTTCCGTGATGCGCTTAAGGATCTTCACATGTCCTTTAAGTGGTATCAGAGCCAGGTTGGAGGTTTTGGATACGATCCATTGACTTAAGAAGATTTGGGCTCGTTAGGGTTCGTGAAAATTTTTATCGCATTTCAATTTTCGCAGCTCTGTTTTGTGATTAATTTCATCCATGTTTAAATGATTAAACATGAAACTATCACTTGGATAATATTCTCCATTAATTAAAAAATTGTGGGATTTGAGTTTGCGTGGTTTGGAATCCGATAGCTCAAGATATGATCATTTTAATGAACATATATCCACTGTTTCGGGGATGACGAATCATGACGTAATTAGAGAGTTATTTACTATATTGAAACACCTAGAAATACGTTATTATCACTTGAGTTCTGTTATAAATCAAATTAGCAAACTTTAGAAACTTACTTTTCCTAATATGGAGTTGAAATAATTGAGATATGTTAATTTTAGTCAGTAGGGGTCATTGCTGGAAATTGCATACTTGATCATGAACCATGTGATTGTCATTTAATTTTTATAGAAATTAATAGTTAATTTTTGAGATAATTATTGATAAATATTTGTGAAATATTTAAAGATGATAATTATTTCATTAAATTATATTTCTTTAATCAATAATTGATTAGATATGATCTAGATCACAAATTGGTTGCTTCATACACTTTCCAACAAAAAAGTAGGTTGAATAGGATTGGGGATTTGTTTAGCAAATCTCCTTATAATGTTAATCAAAATAGTTTTGATTATTATTATATGGTATAACTTCGGTTGAAAAACCAATTATCATCTCAAGTACAAAGTGATCGACTTGGCATTATTTTTTTCCGAGGCGGATACGATGTCTAGTCTGGGAGCGTTGGGGTAGCAGGTTACATCGTGTACGATCTGTCCCACTCCCGTCGGTACTGGCCATAATAGCAGGCAGGGAACGGATAATGCTTGAGAAATCATGATGTATTTTTCTAATTATTAAAATTCGAAATAATACATATTTGAGATAATACCATATTTCAAGTAACAATAAAGAATGTTTGTTGGATATTAGTTGGATCCTTAATTTAATATGATTAAATTAATTGAAATCCTATTAAAATTAAAATACTCTGTTTTAAATAGAGTTGTTATTTCCCTTGGAAGAATTAATTATGTGAATATGATTCATAATAATTAATTAAAATTTGAACATGATATGGAGGATAACATAAGTGACATCCATTGTCTCCCGTCAAGGCAAAGGGTTCCGTCGCTGATGAATCCACGTTTCATCATCTTTATTCTATCATTTTGGCCTTAAAAACCCTAGTAAATGCGTGTAAATAAGCTTAATATAGGCATTTTAGCATTCATGCATATGTGTGTAAATATTGTATAAAATGCGGATTTTAGTGCCAAAATTATAGAATAAAGAAAAGAAAAGAAAAAGAATAAAATATTGTAAATATTTTATGACCCGAAACCTCGAGACCTAGGCATCTTTATGAATAGGTCGACAAGGAATAAAGTAGGGGGAGATAAGGGCCAAAATACAGATAAAATACCTATAGTTTCTATTCATTCTTTATTCATTTTGGGACCTATTTTTGGTTCCACTTTTTATGCATCAAATAAAGAAACTTTGTACATGAAAGTTGTAGATAATTTAATAAAGAAAAATACAAAATTGATTTCACTGAAAAATAATGTACAGATAAAAAGTTATGGTCTGAATAAAATTCCAGAATCCCAACTTCCTAGACCCGTATCTCACAAATAAAAACTCCAAATGCAACATACTCACCTTTAATTGTATATAGAAGAAAATAAGCTATTTAATGGCGATGGTTTCGCATTTGGCGGAGCTACGGTTTGAAAGTTGAGTTTTGGACCCCCGTTGTATAGCTATACTGATTAAAATATTCAATTTATTATTTATTCATTATTTTTATATTTTTATATTTTTATAATGTTGTAAATAATACTTATAATAATTATGTACATTAAAATTGGAATAAAAACCTAAATAACACATAAAATAAAATATATGTATACACAATACATAGATACAATACTTATAGGTATACCTATACTTTCTATACTCATATTTTATTCATATACAAAACTTTTCATAAAAATAAAATAAAAATATATTTATGTATATAAAAGTACGTTATAATTTTATAAAATAAGAAATAAAAATAATAAAATTAAAATCACAAAATAAAAATAAAAGAATAAAATATGTAGATAATATACCTATATAGGGGTATAAAAGCAACTTGTAAAATTATAACTCATAAAAATAATTAAAAATCATAATAAAATAATTCATAAAAAAATAAACATTTTTCATTTTATAGTTAAAAATCAATAAAATCGTTTGCTATTTTATGTTGATTTTAGAAACCTTTTTCCCCAGGTTTTTCCTGGTTGGTCCACGTGGACCAACCGGGGGGCTAGGAGAGTTGACCTCGGTCAACTCTCTGCCCAACACCTGGCTGTTGTCAGATTGCATTTTTCTTGGATTTTGCGGATTTTTGGAGGCCGCACCTTACGCCATTTGGGGTCGAATCCTTCACGATTTTTTTCCCCTACCATTGAACTTACACGCCTACCTATTATCTCGGGGATTGGATCAAAGGCGCACCCGTGATCGCGCCTCGAAGTTCGCCCCTTGGCCATTCTTTCAAAAACTACCCAAACACTCCCATTCCACTTTGAACCCTTTTTGACCGTTCTTCTTCATCCCTGAGGTGTGCTCTGGACCGGAGCTGGTGACAGGAGCGCCTCCAGCCTCCTCGCGACGTGATTTGGCGGTTGTCAAGCGGTCTCCACCATCATCTCCGGCCAATAGGCCGTCGAGGTACCCATCTCGCTGCTTCGGCGACTGAGGACCACTTTTTCCTTGCATTTCTTATTGATTAGATTAGCTGACAGTAACGGGATTAATTTCACGTTTTTACTTTGTTATTTCACTGTGTGACTTCGCATCCTAGTCCCCTCGCCGGAGCTCAAGAGCTCCGGCAACTTTTACCCACCTTCCGTGCACCCGCCGCCAGTGACAACCGGCCGAGACGCTGCTCTCGAGCCTTGTTTTTATCTCGCAGGAGCTGGTCAGAACGCCTAATCCCAGGGGGGATTATCACGCGCCGCCGGCGAAGCACGCCGCCACCACCGGCGCGCCACAGCCGCCTGTGCGTGCCTGCGCGAGAACAGATCGAGGGGGGGAGGGGCGCGCTACAACCGCCGTTCATCTCGTCCCCTCCCCTTTGATCGCAGCCATCCGTCTGAGAAGGAAGCCACCGTCTGATCTTCTTCATCAAACCCATCCGGGGCTGCCACGTGGATTAGTGGGGGGTTTTGCATCCAGGCCCCCCCACATTTTGTGTAATTACCAGATACTCTCAAAGCATTCATCTGCAGCATTATACTTTTTGTACATTTAGCATTAGGCCCCCTCGGTTTTGGCATATTGCACATCCGTCCTCCCCTGGCGCGTGCTTAGCACGCATGTGGGTGGGATTTTTGCGGGGAAGGCCTTGCGCGTTTACGCATTTCTATTTAGTACTGTAATTTTAATTTCAAGTGTGTTATTTTGTGGCAAAATTGCATCTTGGCCCTGCTCTTTTCTATAATTGCAAATATACCCCTGGCCAGTGTGTAGTTTCCTTATGTTTCTACTAATTTTTGCATGCATCTATTAAACTCGAAAAAATCCACAAAAATCACAGTAGGTCTCTGTAGCATAGTGGTTTATCATCATATTTTTATTTTTCATAATTATTGCATTTTAATATTTATAAAAAATCAAAAACTCTCATTTTCAGCACTGTTTGCGTTATAAAATCCATAAAAAATATAAAAACTCATCAGAAAAATCCCAAAAAATATATATTTTGTTCCTTTTAGTGTGTTTTAATTTCAGACCAAAAATCATTAAAAATTATAAAAACAAACTCCTAAAAATCACAAAACTCTAAAAACCTTCATAAAAATTTATAAAATTCGTAAAAAATCCAAAAATCGTGTTTTCTTTTCCTGAATTTTCTTTGTTTTATTATCCTTAAGTGAAAATTAATTTGGAGAAGTTTTGTTACTGTTTGCTATTTTATTTCTCCATTTTAGTTTCAGCCTTGCATTTTTGCCACTGTTTTCTTTATTTTGCTAATTTAAAATACCAAAAACATTCTAAAAATTACCCAAAAATCACAAAAACAGTAAAAAAGTATAAGAAGACCAAAAAAGACTTTATTTTCATATTTTTGAATATTTTTATCTATTTTTATAAATACCTCTTTTTCCCTTTTATTACATTGTCCTTATTTTCCAATATTGAAAAAGAATATAAAAAAATATAAAATATAAAAAGAAAATAAAAATCAGTAAATTAAAAATCAAAATACAAAAATATAAAATCAAAATTAAAAAAAATATAAAATTAAAAACCCACAAAAAATAGCATCGTAGACATTTGACCACATACACACACATTTTGAGCATTTTTTTCCCCGATCTAGCCTTTCTGCTCCCTGTGTTCGACCTCTACACATACTTGCACCTATACACATCTTGTTGTAGAGTTATAATAAATTTTAACTCCGCACATTTACTTTCATTGCTTGATATATTTGTCGTGGGTTAATTGTTGATTAATTCGGATTTCGTGAGCGGTCGCTCAGCGACACTGTAGTCTCGCCTTGTGTGGACTATTTTGACCCTCGCAAAATCCGAGTTTTCAAATGGCGCCGTTGCCGGGGAGCAACAACGCGTAGTTCGGGTTTTTGTTTTGTGTTGTTATCATTTGTCTACCTTTGCGGCTTTTATTTCTGCTTGTTTTATTTTCCTTATTTTTGATATATCTTTTGAATTGTCTAACCACTCTCCTTGTTTGGATTCCGTGCGAGGTACGCAGATCGAGGGAGGAGCCCCTCTTGGAGCACCTTGGCACCCACGTGAAGCGGCTTTAGCTTAGCACGAAGAAGGACTTGGAGGATTTTGCAAGACAACTTCTTAGCATTTATTTTCTTGCATTGTATTTATTTTGTAATTCGTAGTGAGAGAGAGACTCCTTTATTGTAATAATACAGGTACCCCCGGACTTGGACTCTTGAGCCTAATTTCCAAGTGATTGTTCACTTGGGGGCTCATCGCGGTTTTTACGGCTTTTCATCGCATTTTTTATTTTGTTTTGTTTTCCGATTTTATTTCTTTTGTGTGATTGAGCCCGTAGTTTTAGGATTGCTTGCGATAGACTAAGGCCAAACACCTAATACCTTGCATGTGCCTATAGTTTCGTTTGGACTTAGTCAAATTTTAAACAGTTGATCATCACCTTCAATCCGTCGCACAGCGAGCTCTCCCCGCAAAGCACTTTCTCCTACCCTCAATTTGTTGAGCAGAGGAGGGGTGAGCCTAGACCGGACTCTAGGGTTGAAGATTGGTGGTCAGCTTGTGGTTCTTCCCGCTAATAGCAATTTCTGAAACTTACGGTGATTTCATCGGCTTGCATTTGCATATAGATAGGTTTCAATTCTGCTAAGCATCCTTGCATGTAGAGTGCTGGAGGCAAGGTGAGCATTTACGCTTTAGCATCCATCATCGTTTTGGTCGCTTGCATTGCTTTTCCGCCTCTCTACCTCTGATTTTGCCAACCTAGGATCTTAAAGGAATTGAATCCCCGATAGGATCGTGCATTTTTATTAAAAATCCAAAAAAAGTGATAATCAATAAAAGTGGGACTGCTAATATTACTCGACCCTAAAATCACCCAAAAAGAAAATATTCTCTTGGGGCGAGTAATCCCCTCATTGTCTTCGCTTTTACTTGCTCGCGCACACACTAAGGATTAGTGCCCAAATCCCATTTTAGCCCCCTAAGTGTTTGTGCAATTTTCGGACTTCTCACCTAACTCTAAAACAAACAAGATAAAAAGACCGCATTTGCGGTCTCTACCGAGTTGAGTAGGTGAATTGAGGGTTGTCTTATTTTCATTTTTGTTTGTGATTGTTTTGTGTGTGTCCTAGATCATCCCCGCGCATTTGCACCTTCTTCTCCACTCTCTTGACTTGACCGTCGTGCTCTCCCAATCATTTTCCTTTTTGTTTCCGAGATGGCCGACTGGAGCGTATTTTATCCGGACTTTGCGGATCATTCATTCACTCCAGCTGGTCCACCTCCTTTTTTCCAGGAGGACTTTGCTCCTGACTTTTGTACATATCTGCCTCAGCCACAATATAAGACCTCGGATTTCTACCCACACCCACCTCCATTTCCGTATTATCCACCTTCACATCCACCCGAGGCCGAGCTGTTGGAGTCACCTTTCATGGAGTCCACCCTTGAGCACTTGACCCAGATGATGGATCATATGAGACAGAGGATTGACCACCTCACTAGTACCAATAAGAGCGACCATGATGTTCCACCATTTGATGATATGGGTTCACTCGAGGATTTCCATGAGAGCTTGCAATCACCAAAATTACAAAAAAATGAGAAAAATTTGAAAATACAAAAAGAGTTCGGGAGACACATGATCGAGCCAGACTGTGAGGAGAGGTACCACTTGCCAGCCCCTTTGACCACACAACCTTTTACACCCGGTCCCACCTTTGACCCCGAGGATGCCGCTGTACAGACTGCTCTTGGCATGCCTCGTGTATATGATGATTTCGACTTCCTCCCTTGTATGGAGGAGGTCCAAAAACTCAAAAAAATGCTGACTGAACCCGAAGTGGTGGCCACCATACATGAGATTATCCGTGCCCCACTTCAGCAGGCCATGACCGATTTATCTGCTCCTCTTCCCAAGAAGAGAAAGCGGAGGAGCAGATCTGAGCGTCACATCTTGACCATGGCCACTGCCCACGCCATCACACACCGTCCCAATCCCAAAAAGAAGAACACAGCTACACCTTTCATCACTTGCACCATCTCTGACTATACTTGTGATCGCACTCTCCTAGACGGCAGTGCCTCGATTAGCATTATACCCTTCTCACTGGTACATTCTCTTCACTTAGGGCCTCTCAAGAAGACCAGGATGATAGTTCAATTTGCTGATGGATCTATCAAGAGGCCGAAGGGTATCCTTGAAAACGCCGTCATTTCGATTCAGGGCACGAGTTATCACGTTGATTTTGTCGTATTGCCCATGGAGACCTCCACTGGGGAGCACTCTCCAATCATCCTGGGACGACCATTCCTCGCCTCTGCGAGGGTCGTTATTGATTGCGGATCAGGAGAGATTCGCTTCCGTCCTGCTGACGAGAGCGAAGTGTTGATCACCGCACCTACTGCCGACCAGAGACCTGCATCTGATATGACTTCACCTATCTTGGCTGACCCCGAGGACTATGATCTATATGAGGATATCAGAGAGACCTTCTTCATGACCGATGATGAGACCCGAGAATTCCTCTCCAAGGAGGAAAACTCGGAAAGCATAGACCTTGGTGTTGCTGTTTCCTGTGATTGGCGATGTGTTGATGACATCCGCGGGATCTACACGATTGACACCTTTGAGCGGAGGGCAGATTTAGAGACTATACAGGACGGACATGCTCTGACTACTTCCACTGATGAGTCCGCTCCTGTCCATGCAGATACTGATGAGACTAAGGCCGAATTTGATTTAGTTGCATTTCTTCAGAGATTCGGGCCTTTTGATGAGAAAGATGATCCAGTTGAGATTATAGAGGACGAACAGAGTTCGACTACTTCCACTGATGAGTTCGTGCCTTTTGATTTTGACCTGGACGACACCTCGCAGGACGACTCCGAGTACTCTACTTCCGATGATGATGAGTTCGTTCCATTCCACTTTGATATCAGCGAGACTCCCAAGGCCGGACCTAGTCACACTTCTTTCACTGATCCGTCTGTGCCTTCACACCCTAGGGCCCCTGAGGACCTTCACTCTGTCGACCCTGATCGGCTTCCGTCTACTGTGGACCCCGATGTTGACCTGCATCACACCAGATCCATCCCTCAACGGTCCCGCAAGAAGGTTCGCTTTCTACCTTCTTGACCCTCTGTACATCCATCCTGTTGTACATTCGTGTTGTGTACCTCCGTCTCTTATCCGTATTGCTTGTCCACCCATTCTCGTGTTGCCTTTCTTAGGACGTACTTTGTCCTAAGTATAGGGGGGTGGACGAGCCGAGTGTTCCTCCATCGTTCTGTGTCATCACTCCTGTCATTGCCTATACGTAGGGCTTCTTTCACCCTAAGTATAGGGGGAGTGACGTGTACATCCTCACGATCTCTTCTTCCATCTTCATCTCTTTTCTTCTTTTCTTCTTTTCTTCGTTTCCTCTTTTATCTTCTTCATCTACCGAAAAGGTGCCGCCCCTTGTAGACAGTCTTCTATACTTAGGACGTACCTTGTCCTAAGTATAGGGGGGTGTGCACCCCGAGCTGTTCTATTCTTTGATCCTCTCCATTGTCTCCTCTTCTTGTCTATACGTAGGGATATCTTACCCTAAGTATAGGGGGAGACAATCTGAGTACGATCTGTCCATTCCCACCCTTGACCCTCCCTGCGTTGTGTACAGTCTGCTATACTTAGGATTATTTGATCCTAAGTATAGGGGGGACGACCAACTTCTCATTCGATTGATTCATCCATTCATTTATTCTTTATTCTTTAGACTTGTTTATACTTAGTACGAGTTATGTCTTCTCTTTTCTCTCCGATCTATGAGGACATAGCTCAAGCTAAGTATAGGGGGGTTGTATATACTGCGTATATACTTTAGCCATAACTCGTACTTTCGTATTTTCCTAATAATATGGCTAAAAATTCTTTAAAATTCATTAAAAATTCTTAATAAAAAGATGTGATTATTCCTCAAATTCTTTTTGTATTTACTGATTAATAAATCAGGTGAAAATGTTTTTTGCAAAATGTTTGAAAAATAGTTTGAAAATCCTTGTGAACATTTATTGAAAACTATTTTGAAAATGTTTTGTTACATGTTTTCAACCTTTGTAAAAATGTGTGGTTTGTAAAATTTATTTTCTTTGTGTGAAATAAAATGTTTGAAAAATGATTTGCAAATAATTTGAAAAAAATGGTTGCAAAAATATTTTGAAAAATCTATATATACTGTTTGAAAAACCTTTGCAAAATGATTTTCAAATGTTTGCAAAAATGTTTGTAAAAATTATTTTGGACTATAGTTTTCAAAAATCGTGTGAAAAGCTTGTGTCAAATAAGTTTGAGGAATACTAACATCACACCAAAATCCACTGTGTATATATGTATAAAATCGGTCACTTACCTGTGTAAGTTCTTAAAATCCACTGCTTGTATATATAAGAAGCACTCCCGTGTACATATTTTAACCTGTTTTTCAGCCAAAATCTTTTTGTTTTCAAAATTCCCAAAAACATTTGCAAAAATTAAAATCCAAAAACATTTGAAAAATCTTTTTGAAAAATACAAAAAAATGTATCTGCATCTGCATTATGATCATCTTTTCAAAAATCCATAAAAAGTTCAAAATCTTTGAAAATTGCATCACAAAAATATTTCTGCATTGCATAGCATTCGCATTTTTCGGATTGAGTTTGATAGTTGAACAAGTCTAAGTAAAATCCGGAGATTGGAGCTTGATTGGACCTTAAAATCTACCTAATAACAAGAACCTTATAGGAACTGGGTTTGAGGTACTTCAGGTCTAGTTGACTTAATTCTTTGAGGATCACGGGACTTGGTTCAATGGATTCTTGACTGCCTAAGTAAAATATTTCGGAGCACACGCACGATTCTTGTTGATAATGACCTAACTTGGACACATGCACCTTTCACATGGCTCAACTCAGTTGGAGTGGTGAGGGGATTGGATTTGCCGGTATGAGATGCACACAAGTGGAAACACTTGTCCTCCTCAAGGGAGGGAAGTGCATCCCAACCCGTCCAGTGATTAGGAAGTCTAAAGACAGGAGGCGGTGGGTTGCGATAAAGCTTCAAAAGAGGGATAGTCTACTGGCTTAAGAGGAAAAACTCCTTATGTAAATGCTGCTGTATATAGTATTAAAAAAAAAGGTTTAGGCATGTACAAAAATAAAAAAAAGCCTGCAAGTATGTACAAAGTCAATAAGCAAGCTTGAGTTCCAAAGTCATATCATGTGAGCCTGCAGCTGGATGACTTAACTACACTGGTCTTGCATCCCGGGATAAGTAGCTACACTGGCTACCGTTCATTCTTCTCTTCACCCCCTCCTCTTGAGCTGGTTGCCACTTGAACTTAGAAGGGAATACCCCGCTCCTCGAGGATGGAGTTATTGGATTGGGGAATCATTGGGTTGTCGTACTGGAGAAGTCAGTTTCTTTGCCATTCTAGTTGGGGAGAGCCACCATCACTTACACTGTACAAGTCAGATTCATAGTCGTAAGGGTTTGCGTATGAATTGAGATATTTCTGACCTGGCTATTGAGGAGACTTGGACAGAGTTTTGGGATTCTCAAGGATTGTTGAATTTTAAATTCGGTTCTCATTAAGGTTCCTCCCGCACTAAAATTCCAAAGGTCCGACTTAAGCTCCAAACTTTGATTTTGTGAAGACAAGTTTGATGATCAAATAAAATCCATCTTTCTTCTTTTCTTTTCTTTATTTTTCTGCACTTATTGCATAAGTGTTTGCTAGGGACTAGCAAAGGCAAGTATAGGGGGATGATGAATCCACGTTTCATCATCTTTATTCTATCATTTTGGCCTTAAAAACCCTAGTAAATGCGTGTAAATAAGCTTAATATAGGCATTTTAGCATTCATGCATATGTATGTAAATATTGTATAAAATGCGGATTTTAGTGCCAAAATTATAGAATAAAGAAAAGAAAAGAAAAAGAATAAAATATTGTAAATATTTTATGACCCGAAACCCCGAGACCTAGGCATCTTGATGAATAGGTCGACAAGGAATAAAGTAGGGGGAGATAAGGGCCAAAATACAGATAAAATACCTATAGTTTCTATTCATTCTTTATTCATTTTGGGACCTATTTTTGGTTCCACTTTTTATGCATCAAATAAAGAAACTTTGTACATGAAAGTTGTAGATAATTTAATAAAGAAAAATACAAAATTGATTTCACTGAAAAATAATGTACAGATAAAAAGTTATGGTCTGAATAAAATTCCAGAATCCCAACTTCCCAGACCCGTATCTCGCAAATAAAAACTCCAAATGCAACATACTCACCTTTAATTGTATATAGAAGAAAATAAGCTATTTAATGGCGGTGGTTTCGCATTTGGCGGAGCTACGGTTTGAAAGTTGAGTTTTGGACCCCCGTTGTATAGCTATACTGATTAAAATATTCAATTTATTATTTATTCATTATTTTTATATTTTTATATTTTTATAATGTTGTAAAAATCACTTATAATAATTATGTACATTAAAATTCGAATAAAAACCTAAATAAAACATAAAATAAAATATATGTATACACAATACATAGATACAATACTTATAGGTATACCTATACTTTCTATACTCATATTTTATTCATATACAAAACTTTTCATAAAAATAAAATAAAAATATATTTATGTATATAAAAGTACGTTATAATTTTATAAAATAAGAAATAAAAATAATAAAATTAAAATCACAAAATAAAAATAAAAGAATAAAATATGTAGTTAATATACCTATATAGGGGTATAAAAGCAACTTGTAAAATTATAACTCATAAAAATAATTAAAAATCATAATAAAATAATTCATAAAAAAATAAACATTTTTCATTTTATAATTAAAAATCAATAAAATCGTTTGCTATTTTATGTTGATTTTAGAAACCTTTTTCCCCAGGTTTTTCCTGGTTGGTCCACGTGGACCAACCAGGGGGCTAGGAGAGTTGACCTCGGTCAACTCTCTGCCCAACACCTGGGCTGTTGTCAGATTGCATTTTTCTTGGATTTTGCGGATTTTTGGAGGCCGCACCTTACGTCATTTGGGGTCGATTCCTTCACGATTTTTTTCCCCAACCATTGAACTTACACGCCTACCTATTATCTCGGGGATTGGATCAAAGGCGCACCCGTGATCGCGCCTCGAAGTTCGCCCCCTGGCCATTCTTTCAAAAACTACCCAAACACTCCCATTCCACTTTGAACCCTTTTTGACCGTTCTTCTTCATCCCTGAGGTGTGCTCTGGACCGGAGCTGGTGACAGGAGCTCCTCCAGCCTCCTCGCGGCGTGATTTGGCGGTTGTCAAGCGGTCTCCACCATCATCTCCGGCCAATAGGCCGTCGAGGTACCCATCTCGCTGCTTCGGCGGCTGAGGACCACTTTTTCCTTGCATTTCTTATTGATTAGATTAGCTGACAGTAACGGGATTAATTTCACGTTTTTACTTTGTTATTTCACTGTGTGACTTCGCATCCTAGTCCCCTCGCCGGAGCTCAAGAGCTCCGGCAACGTTTACCCACCTTCCGTGCTCCCGCCGCCAGTGACAACCGGCCGAGACGCTGCTCTCGAGCCTTGTTTTTATCTCACAGGAGCTGGTCAGAACGCCTAACCCCAGGGGGGGGATTATCACGCGCCGCCGGCGAAGCACGCCGCCACCACCGGCGCGCCACAGCCGCCTGCGCGCGCCTGCGCGAGAACAGATCGAGGGGGGGAGGGGCGCGCTACAGCCGCCGTTCATCTCGTCCCCTCCCCTTTGATCGCAGCCATCCGTCTGAGAAGGAAGCCACCGTCCGATCTTCTTCATCAAACCCATCCGGGGCTGCCACGTGGATTAGTGGGGGGTTTTGCATCCAGGCCCCCCCACATTTTGTGTAATTTCCAGATACTCTCAAAGCATTCATCTGCAGCATTATACTTTTTGTACATTTAGCATTAGGCCCCCTCGGTTTTGGCATATTGCACATCCGTCCTCCCCTGGCGCGTGCTTAGCACGCATGTGGGTGGGATTTTTGCAGGGAAGGCCTTGCGCGTTTACGCATTTCTATTTAGTACTGTAATTTTAATTTCAAGTGTGTTATTTTGTGGCAAAATTGCATCTTGGCCCTGCTCTTTTCTATAATTGCAAATATACCCCTGGCCAGTGTGTAGTTTCCTTATGTTTCTACTAATTTTTGCATGCATCTATTAAACTCGAAAAAATCCACAAAAATCACAGTAGGTCTCTGTTGCATAGTGGTTTATCATCATATTTTTATTTTTCATAATTATTGCATTTTAATATTTATAAAAAATCAAAAACTCTCATTTTCAGCACTGTTTGCGTTATAAAATCCATAAAAAATATAAAAACTCATCAGTAAATCCCAAAAAAATATATTTTGTTCCTTTTAGTGTGTTTTAATTTCAGACCAAAAATCATTAAAAATTATAAAACCAAACTCCTAAAAATCACAAAACTCTAAAAACCTTCATAAAAATTTATAAAATTCATAAAAAATCCAAAAATCGTGTTTTCTTTTCTTGAATTTTCTTTGTTTTATTATCCTTAAGTGAAAATTAATTTGGAGAAGTTTTGTTACTGTTTGCTATTTTATTTCTCCATTTTAGTTTCAGCCTTGCATTTTTGCCACTGTTTTCTTTATTTTGCTAATTAAAAATACTAAAAACATTTTAAAAATTACCCAAAAATCACAAAAACAGTAAAAAAGTATAAGAAGACCAAAAAAGACTTTATTTTCATATTTTTGAATATTTTTATCTATTTTTATAAATACCTCTTTTTCCCTTTTATTACATTGTCCTTATTTTCCAATATTGAAAAAGAATATAAAAAAATATAAAATATAAAAAGAAAATAAAAATCAGTAAATTAAAAATCAAAATACAAAAATACAAAATCAAAATTAAAAAAAATATAAAATTAAAAACCCACAAAAAATAGCATCGTAGACATTTGACCACATACACACACATTTTGAGCATTTTTGCCCCGATCTAGCCTTTCTGCTCCCTGTGTTCGACCTCTACACATACTTGCACCTATACACATCTTGTTGTAGAGTTATAATAAATTTTAACTCCGCACATTTAATTTCATTGCTTGATATATTTGTCGTGGGTTAATTGTTGATTAATTCGTGTTTCGTGAGCGGTCGCTCAGCGACACTGTAGTCCCGCCTTGTGTGGACTATTTTGACCCTCGCAAAATCCGAGTTTTCAGTCGCCAAAGATTGTATGTAGGAGACACCTGTCCGAAATGACAGTTCATGCATACAAGCCATTTGGACCGGGCTCTTTGCTTCTCGAAAGAGTAAGGACGTATGCGTAGTGACCCCAATATGGAGTCCTCATATTATTGAGGTCATATTGAATTGTGAATAGTGAGTTGTATTCTTGTTGATGGTTGGTTCAATTAAGTACGAGTCAACATGATCTTAGGAGTGGTGGGCTCGGGTGTTAAAGACCGAATTGGAAAATGCAAGTTGGACTTGCAAGGTGGAATGTGTTCCCGCTTCTTTTTGTCCGAGTTGCAAGTTCTCATATTATTGGGATGTGACAAGGATAAGAAAGGAGATCCTAGATCTTGATTGAGATATAATGGTAAGTATATCTCTTACATTGAAAGTGATTAAGGGAATGAACTTTCAGTGTTGACAAAGCAAGACAACTTTGATATAAAATTCCTAAATCAAAGTAAAATGTGTGCGTGTATATATATATTTATTTATGAAAAATTCTTATTTCAGATAATCCTCATTAAACCCACTCAATACTATACTCAATAATAACCAGTAAAATATCATGGATTGGATTCATGATCAAGATATTGTACTTACAGTTGGACACAAAATGTATGTGGTTGCAATGTGCAAGTTTCCTCGATGAGGAATGACAATTAAATAGACCATAGGTCTACAACCCTAGGGTTTGTATGTCTCTATAGACTTGATCTTTCGTCGAATGTACTTTGGAAGTGGCATGTTTTTAATGATCACAATTGTCAAATAATCCTTTTAAAAATCTAAGAAGATGTTTTGGCATTCATATGTGCTCTTGGCATTTAATCATGAATGACATGGTTCACTGCATCATGCAGAATGGTAGCTCTATAAAAGATGATGTATTCAAAATGTTTGAGTACCTACCTGAACCTAAGTCTTTAAGAGTTAAGATGTATGTAGATATGATGAGTGTCGTCATTCTAATGTCTATACTCAAGTCATTCATGAAGCTTCATAATATTCATATTATATGAATTGAATGAAACATATATAAATGTTGAAATACTCTTATATTGAAATCTTTTGAATTCAACATAGGAGATCCTTTGTCTTAAGCAATGGTTGTTTATAGATGAAAAGAGCGCAGTGGAAGCATGGGTTGGACCCAAGTTCGGAGTAAAGTCAAGGAGTTGAGTGTACTTCTATAACTTACATTTGACATCCAAATAGTTGGATGAATGCCTATACTGCAATAAGTCGATGTATTGATAGTGTGACTATCTAGTTTATCTAGGATTCTTGGAGTAGGACTCTGATAGTGCATCAGAATAATCTACATTTAATCATTTGAAATTGACTTTCTTATTTGATAATATCAAAGTCTAATAATTGTATCTCATTCTTCTAATAACACGTGGTTGCATATGTTTTAGAAGACTAGAAATTTTGATCTTAAGGTTTAATAGTCATCCACATGGGTATTGATGGAATTGTTGCAACAATCTCTGTTGGATAGATAGATTTCATATTTTCAGTGGGAGAGTCCTTGGTCTTAGACAATGTATCTGCTACCTAGATATTAGAAAACCCTCATAGTTTATTTCTAAATGTTGGAAACAGATATGAATTCTGAAATAGACCTATCATAGAGAGTTATGATGGATATATTTCAGATAGTATTCCGATATATGGAGGACTCTACTAAATTAGAAAATTAATTAATGGTTCATTAACATTTCTAATACTGAAAATTAAACCTTATAAGATCAATAGGAGGATGAAGATCATTTGACAATGATCTGGCATCAAACCTTGGACATATGTTTGTTGATGAGATTACTAGACTAGTAAGAGATGAACTTTAGAATGTCTATCTTACATACTTTTTAATATTGTATTCAAAGTAAAAATATTCAATGCATCCTTCTCTGGGAATGGTGTAAGATGCTAAGGTATTAAAGATCTCATACATACTGATGTATGTGGATCATCTGTATCATAATGAACATTGATGATATGTGATATCATTTAATGATTATTTCTGATACGAGATTTCTTCCTTCACCTTAGAAAGCTTTAAAATGTTCAAAGATTTCACAATTTTTGTTTAGAATCAAAGTTTGAAGGAAGATGAAATGAATTTGATCTAACCTAGGTAGCAAGTACATGTTAGATGAATTCAAAAAAAACCTTATGGAGATATGAATATCATTCCTATCTCGCTCCTTGTAATATACCTAAACTCAAGAGAGTTGCAAGGAGATATAATTGGATCATGATTTGATCAATGATGAATATTAGCATAATTGCCTTTTAGTTTCCAAGGTATATATGTAGTAGAGAGTACAATATATATCCTTAAAAAAGGTTCCATGCTAGTATGCTGGAATCATGCACCGGAGAGTGCTACTTCATTAGGAAAATAAAGGCTGGTATTGGATACCTACTTTATGACCTTGAGATTCTTAAAAGATCTCATCTCTAAGGATATGATTCTTAGAGGATGACTCTCTTGAGAATCAAGATGAAAATCAAGTGAAGGAACCCATTTAATCTTGAGAAGATTGAGGCTCCTGAAATGGGAAACTAAAAGGACAATTAAAATGAAACACTAATACCTCTTCAAATAAGTTTGAGGATGGATTCCATGTGTCAGTTAAATGATTTTACTTCATGTGATGAAGCTTCTAAAGATCATGACATGGAAAGATGGATTTTAGCAATAAAGTCTATAGTAGACTTCATATACAAGTGTCGTATATGGTCCCTCGATGATCCACCTATATGGGTAAGACCCGTTAAGGTGTAAATGGATCTTCAAGAGAAAGAGGGAACCTGATGAGAAGGTACAAACCTTCAAAGCACGGCTCGTAGCCATGAGTTACACACTGAATAGATGACATCGCTTGTGATGAGACTTGCTCTCCAGTGACCATGCTTAAACTCATCATATTATTGCTAACTATAGCTACACAACTTGGCTTTGACATCTTCAAGATGAAAGTCAAGATTGCATTCCTCCATGAATATCTCTCCAAGGATATTCACATGAAGTAGCCCTAGGGCTTCATGGTTTAGGAAAGCAAGGTGTGCAAGCTAAAGAAACTCCATCTATGGACTCAAAATAAGCTTCTTGTAGTTGGAACATAAGATTTTATGAAATTATAAATGTTATGATTTCAGATAGAATCTTGATGTACCATGTGAAGCTTAGTGGGAGCGCCATTGTGTTCATCGTGCTAAATGTAGATGATACCCTAATCGTTTAGAATGATACAAGGATAATAATAAGTGTTTTATAGACTAGTTGTTCCATACATTGAGATATGATATCAAGAATACCTCTTAGATCTTAGTTCTGAAGATGTTTGGAAGCAAAGAGAAGAGGGTATTGGGACCGTCACATTGGTAGTACACCTTGGACATGTTCCATTTTCTGGAAAATTCCAGAAAGGCTTCCTTCCCTTAAGATATGGTACTGACATCTAAAGGGATAGTACCTCAAAGAGTTGAGGAAGTGAATACTAGAACTACTTACCCTTGTGCATCAGTAAGGAGAAGCTGAGCGTATGCTAAATGTGTACAAAAGCCAGATGTCTGCCATGTAGTGGGAGTAATAAACTATTGCTAATCCTACTATGGAAATGAAACACTTGATTGCAGTAATAACAATATTTTCATAGATGACAAGACTTTAGAGATAGTGATCTCTACGTCTTATCTTCAATAGCTTAAGACTTTATAGATGGAGATCTAA
Source organism: Ottelia alismoides (assembly GCA_037367405.1). Classification (NCBI taxonomy): domain Eukaryota; kingdom Viridiplantae; phylum Streptophyta; class Magnoliopsida; order Alismatales; family Hydrocharitaceae; genus Ottelia; species Ottelia alismoides. The sequence continues at coordinate 238,822 of JAZKJV010011007.1, forward strand.
AAGGTCTTAAGTACATATACCTTAAGAGATAGAGATCTCCAAGAATAAGGGTATTCTGATAAGGATTATGGAAATACTAGTTATAATAATTATTAAGTTGTAGTGTCAAGGACACTATAACTGACAAAATTGAGTATTGGTTGCATAAGCTGCAACATTCGCATTGGATGCGAGCACTGTTATTGGGGGATATGCAAGTGCCGTAAAAGGACTTGGCATAGTCTCTCCGAAACAGAGCGAATGATCAGCTTACCTAGCTATTTTTCTAAATAGTCTATGATTGACACATGAGTGCGAGTTTAGATGATTCGCCAATTAATGGCTCTTTGGGCTAGTGGGAGATTGTTGGGCATGCGAGCCCACGGCGAGCCATTATGCAATAAATGTTATTGCGAATATCAATCCCTGATCTGAAATGAAGAGTAACTAATTTTCATAATAGGTCCCTTAGTACAATTAGGGTTATGTACCATGGCCATCTTAATGATCATACAAATATTGATTCAAATTTTGAATCATAGAGGCTGGTGCTTGGATAAATATCTAAAGAGTTAGAATGAGAACTCATAAAGTACCGTCCAATGATTATTAAGAGAGGATCTCCAGCCTGAGAAGGAGATGGCAACCTTTTCTCTAAAGGCTGATATCTAACCGACCTCTTGATGCAGGTCTTCTGTATAGGAATAAAGATTCAGAGGTGTCAGATTAGTTAGGTCAAAAGAGTTGACTTAACGAGATCGAGATAACCAAAGACCTATGTCGTATGCTGTCATGATATAGGCATGCATCCTCTGACCAGAGATAAATATGTTACTATATGTCTGAGTATGTACATTTGGCAGACTAATAGGTTGATGACCTAACCAAGGTTCATACACCGACGCAATGGTGTACATGCAAGGGCATATGAGTAATACAATCTCTCAAAGAGATCATACAGATTCATTGATGAATCGGAAGACATGAGCTCACTCATGAGAAATTGGGAAGAATCAAATTCCGTGCACGGTCATCTTGCTTTGGAAGCTTGACTGAACTTGTAGGTTTGATATATACTTTTGGAAAGTATATAATCAACACCTGGGTATGATATATGCTTTGGGAAAGTATATGATCGATACCAACTCTCAATAGTCAAATGAGAACCTTAATAATAAAGCCCTAAAGGAGACATTCTAAAAGAGATCTAAAACTTTGGTTTTATTCTTGGTCTTCCAGTATGTAGGTTGTACATGTATTAGGAATGCCTGAGGGTGATGTGATCATAAATGATTGTATAACCATGATGCTTCCATTCTGAGGGAGTGATGAAACATGTCTTGATTTTAGTGACTCCTCTCATAGAGAAGTAATCTGATCTTAGTCCAAATATTAGACATCGATCTGAATCTGATTTAGATGTAATGAGAATATTAGATTTGAGGTATTGATTTAATCAAGCATCTAAGGGAGGTCCGCAAGATCTGGATTTGAGATGTGATCTCAATATCCAAGTCACTATACGTGGAACAATACAATCGCCCGGTCTTAATCTCCAAGTATCCGCGGAAAAAATGCATTATCCTTGAAAGCATTCATGGATAATTTCATTGTTGATATATGTATCCGAGCATTGAGAAAAAATGATAATAAAATGTGATTTAATTATCATGAATAATATGAATTTGGTTCATATTATAAGGAGAGCTATCTAAGATAATTAAGTCAGATTTAATTATCAAATATGTGAATAATGTGAATGTGATTCATATTATTTGGGCACATGAGAATTGATATCCAAGATGATTAAATGTGATTTAATTATCATGGATAAGAATAATGTGGATGGCACTATCCATATTATCCAGGTATATTATAAATGTGATTTATAATATACTAAAGAGAGCATATTGTGATTTATTTTTGTTAATTAATTATTGATGTGAATTGGATTCACATTGGATGATTAGTTGAAAATATAATTTGCATTTTGTTTTGGGATGTGAATGTGATTCACATTTTTCCAATGGCATGATTGCAATGTTCACAAGATAATTATGAATTATTTTTGTGAAATAGTTAGTAACAAATGTTGTTGTAAATCTTGGAGATCTCATGAGATAATGAGATCTCATGAGATTTTGAGGAGATAGACCTATTCTATCTCAAATGAGTAGCCACCCCCTTCTTTAGGGGATATGGTCAATCTCCTCATTATCTCCAAGACTAGTCAAAGTGATTTAATTTTTAATTTATTTATATTTATTTATCGATATATATTAATTTAAATTAAATCAATTGTTGTTGTGTTTTTACAACAACATCATGGAAATTGAAAGAAATACAAATCAATCTCATCCATTGATTGTGTGTTGTTCATGGATTGAGATCCATGGACTCTCAAAACCATATATAAGAAGAGGCACCCCTTGCTCTTTGAGTTACACGTTTACGACAACAACATATGCTCTCTCCCCCCCTCTCTCTCTATTTACATGCCAAATGCTCTCTCCCTCTCTCTCTCTCTCTTATGACCGTCCACCATGGAGCCATAGAGAGAGTTGCCATCGTTGCAGCATTGTCATTATGTTGCCGGAGTATTTGCTCGTGGATCTCTGTATCCTTCAGTGCGCCTCGCTCATGAACAAGATGTTGGATCTCGTGTGACGAGATCAGGAGATTCACCGCTTGGATAATCAACATAGATTGCGAGGAGCATGCGTCTCATCAACGCGCTCGCAAACATCTCCTCCGTCGCATCGGACTTAAGACAGGAGGTCTCTTCGTTTAGAGACTCAATCGCAACCATGCTTCAAGAGGTAACCTTGATACCTATTCTGGTTTATTAGATGAAATGATCCGATAAATATTCTTATATCACGTGGTTTCATCACATTATTTTTTTTAAATTCTGCTGCATCGAGCAACTAGTACGACTAATCGCTCCCGATCGCATAAGATGCGATCCTCACGCTTCCGTGATGCGCTCAAGGATCTTCACATATCCTTCATTTAAACTTGTTTTTAAAGTTGGAAACAACATTTTTATACAAAATAATGAAGTATTTTTTATTTTAAGAATACTAAACAGTAAGAAAATATTTTGATTTTATTTTTACTATAAAGAATGTGAAAATACCTTTATTAGAATGTATTGTACATATTTTTAGAATTTTTTATGAATTAGTTATGATTTATATATATATTGTAGATTTGAATTTAGGTTTTAATATTTGGTTTTTATTTTATTTTTGGTTTTTTGTTTAGAATATAGTAAAATATACCAAGTATACTTTTTATATAATTTTTGATTCGTAATTATATTTTTTTAATGTATTTCATAAGTTTGTATTTTTTGTGTTATTTTTATTTATTAAAATTAGAAAACATTTTTATTTTTAAAAATACTTTTTATATTATATAGTATATTATAAAAAGTATTTCTTTAATATTTTTATGACTTTTATAAAGATTATTTTATTTCATATGAATTTTATAGTATTTATTTAATATATTGTAATATGGATTTATATGTAATTATACTAAAATTGAAGGGATGCTTGGAAATTGCAAAAGTCGCCAGGGTAATATGAGTGAAAACCCAATGATCACGTACTCCGATCACGTGTTTGAGTGTGAAAATGTACGTAAATAGAAGAAAGCATGAGGGTTATTATGCAAAAACCCAATATAGCATGTGGCCGTCCACGTGAAGGTTGAATGACCAGGAGATTTTCACAAGTTATAGAACATTTGAGGGGATTTCTACAAAATACCCAAAAAATAACTCACGTACATGCGGGTCATGTGCTAGGTTAAGTGGCAGCGCGACAGATGGCCATGATTGAATTTGCTAGTTTTGATCGGATAGAACGGTTCTCATGCAATTTGGAGTAGCAGCATCGTTCTTCCTCAATTCGGAAGTTCTTCTCCAAATCGTAGTGCTCAAGATGGCGGGTCCTGTTTGTTACCCGATTTCCAGTGATGTACCCGATCACAGTTGTTGCGTTTCTAATCTCCATGTGCCGCAAGTTTAAGACAATGCTCGATATGTTCTATCTCCTCGCGCAGTAATGTTCGAAGCTAATCATCGGATCTCTCCTGGTGAAAATGAACCTATGCTCATGTTGACGACGATCGGAACTGAAGGAATCTATTCAGATCGGATGCTCCTTATTCATGTATGTAGAGGATTTACGCTCCAGTTAAGTTCTCGATACTTCATGCTCCAGGACATGGAGGTATTCCAGGTGGTTCGAGGATGCGAGTCTCCATATGCATCTCGAGTGGCAAGTGCTTCTCGATGTTGATGGGGATTCAACTCCAGGTGATTGTCAATGTTCGCAGTGCTTAGATGATGGCCTGCAACCACAAACTTGACTCGAGCTCCAAGTCTCGGTCCAGAAATATGGTAATGGATGAACATGTTCTGATGATGGTGGAGGAATAGAACCTAGATCTCCGATCACCGTATATGATCGGAGAGGAGTTCATACGTGAGGTAGAATAGAAAGCGATGAGAAATAGAATATGAAATGGGGATGGACAGTTGATGTGGTATTGATTTGCAAAGAAATGAAGGAGAATTTACGGATTGAGAGGAGAAAATGGAGGAGGAAGAGCATAAGAGAAGGATGAGAAGAGAAATCAAGAAGAAGGTGATCAGAGAATGATGAACATGAAATCCGCCTCTTTATTTGTCGATAATTGTCGTAGTATAGGAGGCGAATTTGATTCAGCAAAAACCACAAACTTGGAATGTTGTGGAATATTTATACTTGGCAAGTTTACCAAGGTCGAACACAGGGACACGAGCTACTTTAATCTATCTATCGAATTTTGGTCAATTAAGAGTATGTGTGAATAATTTCTCAATTAAGGGTCTTATGCAGATGCGCATGATAAAATGCATAACAATGCAGATATATGATGCATGCAAAATTTTTTAGTTATTTTTCAATGCAAATGTAGGATTTTGCATGTAAATAATGCAAGGTTAAATGCAAGGGTGATACATGAAAATGACTACTACAAATATACCCTAGAAAGATCACTAAATTGAGCAACAGATTGTAGTTTGAAATCAGAGTCATTTTCAGCATAACATTATGAGCAAACATCTATTTTATGACAAGGCATTTGAGCAAGAGATATCATCTAACAATATAAATTCATCATATTTAAAATAGTTTCTGATGAGAAAATTAAACATGCCATAGGATAGAAGAAGAAACAAGGATCAAAATGACACTAAAATCATGAAATTTGGACTACAATGCTCAAGTTATGAAGAAAACAATGCAGGGGTATAATTGTAATAAAAAATACGAGGAATAGAATGATAAAGAATCACAAATAGGTCCCTAGAGGGACCTATTTGTAATTAAGAAAAACCGACATTAGTCCTCTATAATTTTCCCATTGCGCGTAGGGACCTTTTTGCAAATATCAGAAACCAGCTAGGCATCCCTGTAAAATACCCAAGGACGCATGTAAGGCACTTGCCTAGGGACCAATATGCAATTATCAAAACTTCTGGGGTCCATCATGCAAATTACCCAGCCCCCACGTACGGTGCATGTGAGGAGGCTTGGTTTGGGAGAAGTCGTAGCTTCGGGTCCACGTGGCAGTCATCCGTGGCTTGGTGTGAGGCTCAGTGGGTCCGAGTCTACTGGTTCATCATGAGGTTTGGGGATGCCACGTGTTATCATCTGGTCCGTCCGATCCAGATGATCGGATGGTACCTGCACCTTCTTCATCCGCTGCGAGCCACCGGAGGGGGAGGGGATTCGGCGGGCTCAAAGTAGCTCCTCCACGCTCCGTGGGATCCTTCGAGGCTCGTGGGATGTTGCTGAGATGTGGGCAAAGGACTGAGGAGCACGGCGAAGGCGCGGTTATGGTTGAGATGGTTGGGTGATGTAGGTTTGCCGGAGATGAGTTCGAGATCGGAGGCGGGGCGTGGACTCCGTCCATTGAAGACCTGTAGGGTTAATATAGTCGATTGATGCGTACATGGAGTGAATGAAGTGGGGGTCCAGGAGCGGAGAAGGTGGGGACCCGGTGGTCCTTCCCTCTGGCGAAGTAGAGGAGAAGGGGATCGACATGAAGGGAGGTTATGACGGATGGAGAAGGTGGTCTGGTCCTCCCGTGAAGACAATGGAGGTCCGACGAAGCTCGGGTGAGGGTTAGAACGGGGCGAAAGGATATTGATGCGTGGGATAAAATCAGAGAAAATATAGCGAAATGATGAAGAAGATTAACTAGAGATTAAAGGTCACCAGTGGAGGTAGTGGCTTGGGCGGAGGCTCCTTGGGAACCTCCGGTCTTCGCCCGGCGAGGCCAGTCGTGTCCTCGAAGCTCAGCGGTGGCGAATGCGCTGCTAACATGGCCGTGCTGACCATGGGTCAACACCTGATCTGAGAACCATGATGACTCCTCGTCCTCCTCCATCTATTACAGGGAGGGGGCGAGGAGCTAGGCCCTAGACCTTGGAATGGTGGATGAGTGTTCTGACGGTGGGGCGAAGGCTTTTATAGGTGAAGGGGTTCTGGTCATTTCGAGGGCCGCATCCCTGCGGGGGTGTTTGAAGGAGGAGTAAAGGCAGGGGAGTAATGAAAATGGAACAAGGGATGTTACGTAAGGATGCAGGAAGAAACGGCTACACGGAGCGGCCATTAGGAGAGGAAGAGTGTGGTTGAGGTGCCTTCCAAAATGGGAAGGGGGCGGAGGGGTTACGAGGGGTAATGGCTGGGCTGGAGAGAACGATGATCGGGCGTTGCTGGATCTTACGATCGAATGGCTCGGAGCTAGGCATGGTCAAAGTGGCAGGATCAGATCAAGGATCTGATCGGCGGCTAAGGAATAGGTGCTAAACAACGGTTAAGATGGAAAGGTGGGGCTCTATCCAAGGGTAATGGGAGAAGGGGAGACGTGGCGCAAGGAGAGACGTAGGATGGGTGGCTGAGATGTGGCGGAGGCAAGCGATGATGATCTGATCTGGGATTAGATCGAGTGGCTGGGAGTGAGTGGAAGTGGGCGGTTCTGATGGGGTTTGGATCTCATCCAACGGTGGAAAATGAACCAGTGATGTGGCATGTGGAGGGGCGTGGGATGGCGATGGGATCGACTGGCTGAGAGCGAGGCGCGAGGGGGTGGCTTGAATCTGATCAGAGATCAAATCAGACGGCTCCAGATGAGGGACGCGATGAGTGGCTAGGATTGAGGATGGGGGAGTGAGATCGGACGGATCCAGATGATGCTGGGTGGCGAGAAGAGAAGGCAACCACGTGGGCGGCCCTGAGGGTGCCACGTGGTTGCACTAGAAAAATCGAAAAATGTAAAAATAAAGAAAAATATAAAAGAAGTAGATAGAGGTAAAATTAAGAAAAAAATCAAAACATGAAAGTTGTAGATTTTGATGTGATCTACAAGTTTCATGTTGGACAAAACATCAAAAGAGGTCATTTGTACAAAAAATCATTTTTGGGGGTATTTTTAAGGGTTAAAAACACTTATTTTTGGTTTTGATTTTTTTGTATATTTTAGTTTTTTTAAGGGTTAAGGAAGTTATAGACAATTATTAATCTAAGTTTTATAGTTCTTAATGATGAAATAATTACAAGGTAAGTAAATACAATAATTTTAGGTTAATTATACACAATATAGTACAAGATAATAAAGAGGAATTATTGGTGTATTTTATTGGATTATTTAAGCTAGGGGATTAAGAACTGATTTTTATCATAATGAATACGAGATTCATCAGAGAACTACCTGGATCTACAAACGGAATCAAGGATGATTCGTATATGGACCTGAAGCAACAACTCGGATTATCTCCTTGATGATAGACAGAGGTCGGAGGCTTTCACAATGGAGACAATGTCTTCTACATCGACTAAGATCTCATCGGATCTCCTTGCTCCTCCTCGTTGCAACGATTGAGGTCGGCGTGGATATCACTCTCGCACGACCCCTCTCTCGGAGCTCACTGGGGGATAGATAAAAAATGGTGGATGGAAGAGGAGGAAGGAGGTGAAGGGATTCTTATAGGGAAGAGGAAGGATAAGGTCGGTGAGGATGGGGGACGAACGCCTTAACGACCGAGGCTGTTAGGGTGTTGGGCAACTAAGAGAGGAGAAGAGGAAAAGGGGAGGAGAGAAAAGAAGAGAAGAGGAGGAGGAGGAGGAAGAAGAAGAAGACGAGGAGGAAGAAGAAGAATAAGGGGAGAGGTTGACAACCTCTCCTTTTCTGACCAAATAATGCCTGACACGTGGTATAAACCACTACAAAACATAAAACGAAAGAAGACAAAAGACCTAATACAAGTAAGAAAAAATACCTTATAAATTAAATATTAAACAGTACATTATTGTAAATAAATATATAATATAATATAAATAAAAATTAATAGATTAATAAATAATTTAATCATGCATTTTAGGAATCAAAAAAATTAATGTATTTGGTTAAATAATTTAATTCCAAAAATTTATAGGTATAAATTACCTATATATAGTAGTTTATTGATTTTTAATTAATTATTTTACATAAAAGTTATTTATTTTATATTGTATTAATTTAATATATTTTATTAGGATTATAAATACATTTGTATTTTATTTAAATAATATTATTTAATTAGTTAAATAAATAGTAATATGTAAAATATAGGTCAATATACTTATATAATAAGTATATATATATATTTAACTATTTTAAACTTTATTAATTTTTATTTTTATTTTATATAATTAATTTTAAAATATAAGTAATGTAATAAAAACTATAAATAATGGAAAATTTTAAGGAATAAAATAATAAGGGAACATTATATAGTTGTATAGGTATCATGGTGTCCCAAAAAGTTGACTTTTGCATATTAACTCTGATTTTATAGAAATCACTTTCATTTTAAAGATAATTTAATTTTAAGTATAACGAAAGTGCGTTAGATATTTAGCTTTGAGTTTGTATTTAACGACTTTTTCGGTTCTTTGTACCATGTAATCTAAATATTAAATTATTTTTCTTATATTTTTATAAATTAATATACATTATTATAAACAAGTTTGAAGAAGAAAATATTCTAATTAAGAATGGTATGAATGATAAATAAAATAGATGATTATATGGACAAGGTGAATAATGTGCATATGCACATTTCTGATATACATTTTCTAATATTTTTGTAGATTATTATCCTTGTCTCCCCATACTTATTTATCTTATCAACCAAGTCAATATTGATATGCTCTTGGGGTTAGGATTAGTGTGTACATATTTACATCCTTCTTCCTTTTATTTTTTTCCTCTTTATTATTTTTTAACAAATTGAGTTAGTATGTTAATTAATGTTAGTTGAAATTTACATATATTTTATTAAGGATTTTAGAAAAATGAAAGAATAAAGGAGATGAATCATGGATTAATCATTCTCCTATACTTTACCTTTACTAGTCCCTTAGCAAATACTTATTCTAAGAATAATTGAAGACAAAAAAAGAGAAAAGGAAAAGGAAAGAACTTAGAACAATATGTTTCTTTAAATCGAGCATCACTTCGCCAAGTTCAAGAACTCGAAATAGACCTTTGGATTAATAATTTTTTTAGTACCTATTAGAATTAAGACTTTTAAGTCTCGACAGTCCTCAAGTTACACAAATCCTTATTCAGGTTCACCTTAACAGGAAGTTCAAATCCACGCATCCATAATGCTAACTATTCAACCTTGAAGTCAATTTGTACTATGTGTGAAAGGTATTAGATCTTCCTTTTTGAGGATGTGTAAAGCCACCACTTCAATAATACACTCCCATTGGTTCCTCATATAGCTACTCGATCCTTGAGGAGGGGGGTATTTCCTTCTGAGTTCAGGTACGTGCTAGTTCACAATGAATGGGAGAGAAGCTAAAACTTAAAGAAGAGAATTGGAGTGCAATCTGTGGAGTCACATATCCGATGAAGCTTGGCCAGTTTAGCCAAGTCTCCACCAAGATATGTAGGCTCTTTGAAGCTTGGACCATTTGTGGTCATAAATGTACTTTGGGAGTTGGCTTCTTTTGGTACGAATTGTTGTTGCACTGCATTGATCTTTTGTGCCCTGACAAATATAGAATCTTTGTTCTGCCCATGTTTTGGGGTCTTAGAAAAATCACGCTAGCAGACCATTCCTCATTTGAAGCTTTATTTCAACCCCCACAACTCACGTCTTTAGATGTCTACGCCACTAGACAAGGATGAAAATGCACCATTAAAAGGAACTACCCTTTGCACCTCCATGCAAGTCGATCTAAGTGCAGTGTACATGAGTGTGAAATTGGTTCACTGTTGAGGAGTTATACGGATGACACCAGGTGTCCGACTTAGGCAAGTTTAAGTTGAAATCCTAACACGGTCGTATGGAATCCAAAGAATAAAGTCAAAGGCATAAAGAGTCTCAATTCCAGTTCCTAATAAAGTCCCTTTAGAACTAAGTAGATTAAGGTCTAAACCAATACCCATCCTTCAGACTTAGCTTCATTTGGTTCAAGATCAATCTTGTTCTAAAAAATGTTAATGAATACAACAATTTTTTATGAAGTGATTTTTTCAGATTAAACTTTTTGTCTAAGTTTTAAAAAAAATTGTAATTTTTAATGAGTTTTAAAACTTCTGATTTTTTTGGTATTTTGAAAGAGTTAGTGAATTGAATCCTTTACAAGTATTCACATGGATTATGCACATATTTACAAATATTTTTATACATAAGTATATATAACTTTATATAAATTTTATACAAGATTTGCAAAATTTTATATACAAGTATTTTACAACACATTTTATATACACTTTTTAAAGCTCTATTTATAATTTATATTTACAGTTTCTTCCACTTTTTAGAAACTCAAGATAAAAATATTAACCCATAATTTTAGATCTATATTATAAAAATATAATAAAATACGAGCTATGGCTTCTAAAGTATATATAGAATATATATACGACACCACCTATACTTAGCATGAACTATGTCTTCATAGTGACCAAGAAGCGATAAAGGTAGACATAACTCGAACTAAGTTTAGATTGGTAAAAATAATACTGTACTATAATGACTCAAAGAAAGAATAAATGAATAACGAACAGAAGTCGATCATCCCCTCTATACTTAGTATTAACTAATCCTAAGTATGGGAAAATAAAAAACAAGGATGATCAAGGTTAAGATAATGTACACAATCAACGGCTCAGTTTGTCCCCTCACTATACTTAGGGCAAAATATCCCTAAGTATAGAGAAGAATATTAAAACGCTAATATTAAGGGACAAGCAAGAGAACAGAAGATACATAAAAATATAATGATCATAAGATGAAATGAATGATATTACCCCCTATACTTGGGGGTAAAGCACACCCTAAGTATAAGCAACAACAAGGGTAATAGAACAGAATGAATATGAACAACACAAATGGTCTACACACCCTATACTTAGGATAAAGTACATCATATGTATGGAAAAATCCTAAACAAGACATGGATTTTTAAATAATGAATATGAATGAATAAAATAGAAAACATGTAATGTATCAGGTGAAAAGAATGAAACAAATCAGAGTGTGAATCTAGTATGAGATGCAAAGTATGAAGAATCAAGAACACATCTCATATAAAATGAATCGGGGCAACCTCAACTAGGTGGCTCTTAGTCAAGAAATGGCTTCAAATGATGACCATTGACTCAAAAATATGAACTCAGAAGAAAACTCCAGAATATCAATGCTACGGTTGTCGTACACCTTTTTCACAATATATGGGCCTTTCCATTAGCTCTGAAGTTTCCCTAGAAATAACTTGAATCTTGCATCGAATAGGCAAACCTTCTAATCAAGCTCAAACTACTTATGGTTGATGTGTGCATCATGCCATAATTTCATCTACTGCTTATAATGTAGGCAACTCATGAAAGTCTCATCTCTCAGCTCTTCTAGAGCTGCCAACTTGCCTTTCTTTACTCTCCTGTACTCTCTGGATCCAAGATCACTTCTTTCACTACCTAATAAGAACAGAGATTTATCTCAACGGGTAAGTGGCATGGCTTGCCATAAGCGAGTTAAAAGGGAGACCATACCCAATAGTGTCTTCAAGGAAGTTCTATAGGCCCAAAGAACCGAGTCCATAAGTTGTGACCAACCTCTTTCGGTCTGGAAGAACAACCTTTTGCAAGATCGACTTGATCTCCCTATTTGAAACCTCATCTAGACCATTCATCTGAGAGTGGTAAGAAGTAGCAACCCTATGGGTTGATATCGGACTCGCTATAAAGTGTTCTTACCTTATCATTGATGAAGTTGATACCCCTATCCGAGATAAGGGAACTCGAAGAATCCCGAACCATGAAATGATATGCTTCCTAAAAAAACTTGCAAATCGCATTTGCATCAGTGGCTCGGGCAGGAATAGCCTCTACCAAAAGTGACTCACATAATTAATGACAAATATAATATACTCAAATCCCTTACTCTTAAATAATGGGCCCATAAAATCATTGCCCCATGAATCAAAAATCGATTGCATTGGCATCATATCTCTATGTCCACAAGTGTGCATCCTCTGATAGTTGGTACATTCTCTTCATGATGCAATGACATTCGCACTGAGAGTAGGCCACCAAAGACCAGATGAAGCACCTTCTGTGCTGTCCTCTTCCCAGAATGGTGTCTCCACCTTCTAACGTATGACAATACATGAGGATACTATGGTATTCCTCCTGACGAATACACTGGTGCCAGACACAATCCGCTTCCCTCATGGTAAAGGATTGGAATCCTTGAACACGTCTCACTACCCTTGTTAATTTAATCAAATTAATGGTCAAATTAATGAGTTGTCGTTCGTTGCAGTCAGATAATAAGGAGCTAATCAAAAAACCACTTTCAATTAAAAGCAAATTAGTTTCGAGCGGCAATTTTTTTTACTTGGGCAGCCCAAGGTCGAACTCAGGGAGGCAGCTGTCTCCTTAGGTAAACTTTAAGGAAGTTCCAAGCTTTGATTTTCAGGGGATGGAATTTTTTTGGGTCTTTTTCAATTATTTTATGCAAGAAAGAAAAGACACATGCACACTCAAGCCAGTTTACAAGTTAATTCAGATAAGTGATCAAATAAAGTCAGAAATTATGAAACATGTCCAGATGATGAAATGCAATGAAATTAAGCTACACTAATTTTTTGGATTTTTCTGACACTAAATAAATTTACTATGAATTTAAAATGAATACAAGGTGATTTGACTAAATAATTTAATAGTTATCAAATCACAATATTTTCAGATATAAAAATTATCCTAGATAGATCTAAGTGTGAAGAATCCAGGAAAATTAATAAACTTAAATTTCTATGTGAAATGAACCTATTAAAAAATTAATTAAGGAAATTACTAAATAATTTATTCAAGCCACGTGATGATGTAAATGAGATGAATTTTTTACATAATGTGAACCTAATTATCCTAGATTTAATGTGAATTTTGGTGATTTTTGGAGTTACAAAGAAATTACTATGAATTAAAGGCATAAATGGGCAAAATTAACAAAATTCCACCAATTAGTTAATAATAAATCCACTGATCATAAAAAATGTACCAAGTGTCACATATGAAAGAGGACAAAGTAAGGTACATAATGTAATTTTCAAACTTAAAAAATGATTTAAAATGAGTGCCTAAATATACGTGCAAAGACAGGGGTGTAAATGCAATTACAGGAAATAAAATTGATAAAAATAAAACGTGCTGACAGGGACTAATATGCAATTACCTATAATGTTGAGGGGTGGATGAAAATTCCCACGAAACACATGCTCCTCACGTGGGGTCCTGGCAGGGACTGAATGTAAAATATAGAACCTCTAGGGGCCTCGCTACAATTACCCAGGCCGCAGGTGCATATCACATAGGGGTCCCAGGCTCGATGGACTTCGGAGGCTCGGGTCGAGGTTCAGGAGGACTCTGAGGCTCGGACCTGGCTCAGGGTAGCTTCGGGGGATCCGAGCCTGTTGGTCGGGGAAGAGGCTCGGATCGGGCGACGTGGCTCGACGTGAACCGTGGGATCAAGCGAAGATCCAACGGTTACTGGTTACTGGAGCGTGGCGTGTTTAGATCCGTTAGATCTAATAAAAATCAATGGCTGTAGTTGGGTCCTGAGACGACGGCGTGGACGATCAACGACGGTTAGATCTAAAGTGATCCAACGACAGCTGGAGCGCGATGAAGCGGTGACGTGGCTCGATCAGATGCGTAGGATCCTCCTGATCCTATGGCTGGCGGGACATGGGCGATGCGGCATGCTCCGGACCGTTCAATCAAGGCGATCGGACGGTTGCTGCTCGTCTTCTCTAAACTAGCCCGCCGCCTCCTACGGTGGGAGATGGCTGGGCTCCGGTGATCGTGTTCGAGCTTCGCCTTCCTCTGACGTCAGTGAAGCTCGTAGGAGGTTCCCAAGTAGATGGGAAGAACTCGTGGAGGCGTCGGGGATTCTCCTGCGGTCTCAGGAGTGGCTGAGCGGCTCTGGGAGAACGGTGGCGGAGAAGCTAAAGGGGAGCTCCGGTGACGTTCCGACCAGTCGAAGTAGAGGTACCTGCAGGGGGTTAGCAGTATAGCCGAGGCATGCAGCGTGTACGTGGAGTGATCGTGAGTGAGGTGCGAGGCCTGAGCGACGAAGTGGGGGTCTGGTGATCGAGCTCCGTCAAGGTGGCGGAGCTGGCGTCGGCAGGAAGTGGAGTATGTCGTCGGAGTGAATGGAGTACGGTGCGAAGATCAGAGCTTCGAGGGGAAGCTTAGTGGATGCTCAGCGGATCAGGAAGTGAAGGGAGGACGTCGAATGAAATTGAAGAAAAGAAAGAAAAATAAGAAGATGATTGAAAGGGATTTGGAGGAGTCTACCTGGGGAATGGAGCGTGATGAAGTGCTCCTGGTCGTCGCTCGAAGGACGGTAGGCGGTCCTGAGATCGTGCAGCTCGCGGAGGAGCTGCGGTACATCGGTGGAGGGCCGTGGATCTCGCTGGAGGTGGATCTCGGTCTTCGCTCGACGTTTCCTCAAAATGATGTCACCAAGATGAAGATTGAAGGGATTCTCTCCGTGATGGTGAATAGGAGTAAAGGTGGATGGAGGCGATGTATTTATAGGATGAAGGTGACAGTGTAGGTAGCGAGGAGGTGGGGATGGTGGGCATCGTGGACCGAGGTTGAGAGCGTTCATGGCGAACGAGGGGGGATGGCGAGGATGAGGGAAGAGTGGGCTGTGTAGTGGTGGTGTCGGGGGTCACAGATGGTGGTCGACGTGGTGCCCAAAATAGAAAGGGGCGGCCCCTTTGCGCACGATGGGCGACGTGGGGCGCGGGTGGTGCGGGAGGTAGACGACGAAGTATCGACCGTTGGATCGAGTGATCCAATGGTCAAGAGAGGGGGCGGAAGCGGAGGGTGAGGATCAGATCGGCGGAATTTGGAAAAACTCAAAACATGAAAGTTGTAGATCTCGATGAGATCTACAAGTTTCATGTTAACCAAAAACAGAGAAGAGGTCAAATATTATACAAAAATACAAGAGTTCAAATATACATATATGTAGTATACAAGGGGGCCCAAAAACCCAAGTTTTGCATACGAGCTCCGAATTGAATGAAATTAGTCTCTTTTAAAGGTCTCTGGATGTGTATTAATCTGAAGGTGAGTAGACCTAATTCGGAGTTTGTAAGAGAGGGATATCGGCCTTCTTCCTTATATTATTAACTAATAATGTACACATTATAAGGAATGTGTTATAAGATTTTGGAGGGGATATAAAATACAAATAATTAGGTGAGTTATTGGTGATATTTTACAAGTGGATTTTACAATTGAATTGGCTTCTCATTTAATGCAAATATGAATGGCTAAAATGCATATATTGTGGATTGATGCATGAATGCTATTTATGCAAGATAAAGGGAAATATGCTGCTAAATACCCGGGGACAAAGCTCTATTTTCAACTTTAAGAGTGATGAATCACATACTCATCAACCCCCTATACTTAAACCTTGCTCGTCCCCGAGCAACTAAATGAAATGCAAGAGAGAAATGATTTGGATTCCATACCAAAGTCAAGAACAAAAGTTGAAAATGGAGGTTGACTTGACCTTTGGATTAATTGTGTGGCGGAACCTTTACTGAGACCTGAACTTAAGACCTAACAGACTTCAAGTTCTACAATCTTCTATTCAAGACTCCTCAATAGTCAGGTCAGAACAAATCCTCAAATGTAAATTTTTGATGACTATGATTCTTACTTGTACCGTGTAAGTGAAATTTAACTCTTCACATCAGAAATGGCTCAGAAACAGCCTCCTCTAACAAGGTAACTCAAGTAACCTGGTCCAATAACTCTTTCCTCGAGGAGCGGGGTATTCCCTTCTAAGTTCAAGTGCAACCAGCTCAAGAGGAGGGGGTAGAGAAAAGAATGGACGTAGACAGTGTAGCTACCTATCCCGGGACGCCTGACCAGTGTAGCCAAGTCATCTAGCCACATTTTCTTTGCTAATATACATACTCCGACATGTATTTTTTATTTTCACTTGGACCTGTCTGATTTTTTGGAGTTTTGCATTTTTTTGAACTATATACAAGGTGCATCATGTACATCAGGAGTTTTTCCTCTTGAGCCAGTAGACTATCCCTCTTTTGACGCATTATTGCAACCCACAACATCCTGTCCTTAGATGTCAACACCACCAGACTAGGTTGAGATGCATTTTCCCTCCCTAGAGGAGGACGGATGTTTTCCACCTGTGTGCTACTCCTAGCTAAAGGATTCTACCTCCTCACCACCTCATCAATGAAGAGCTACGTGCATAGTGCTTGTCCAAGTTAGGTCATTATCTAAAAGAATCATGCGTGTGCACGAGATATTCTACTTTGACTGATTAAGATGATATGTGAACATAGACTTGCGGACTCAAAGAATTAAGTCACTTGACCTGAAAAATCTTAACTCTAGTTCCTATAAGGTTTCCTCTAAAATTAGGTGGATTAAGGTCAAATCAAGTCCATCCTCAATATCTACTCATAACTTGGTTCAGAACCCACTAGCTTTTCACCTTACATATGCAAGATATGCAGATGAGATGTAGATGACATGCTATGTAGATGAATGCAAGACTCTTTTTCTTTCTTTTCTTTTCAGATGATATGCAAGAGATATAAGAAGCCTTTGATTTTTTTCATTTTTTAATTAGAAATTGGTATATCTCTTATGTTACAACATTTTACAAGAGTTTAAGAGTATTATACAGATTTGTACACGTGTATTTTATAAAAAATTCTCCAAATTTCACCCAGCCGTAATTATTGCATAATATATACAACAATACGTGAAAGTACAAGCTATGGGTAAAGTATATATGTAATATATACATGCCCCCTATACTTAGCATGTGCTATGTCCTCAGAGCACGTAAAGCGAGGAAAAAGACATAGCTCGTACTAAGCATAAGAGAGCCAAAAAGAGCGAAAATGTAAGGAAGTCGTCCTCCCCCCTATACTTAGGTTTCTGGCAGCCTAAGTAATATAAGAAGGTAAAAAAAAATGGGGACGGACGAGGTTCAAGAAGAGAAATGGAAA